>OZ030021.1:1027500-1292500 GCA_964023405.1 Apodemus agrarius
TCACTCTGTAGACCAGGCTGGCCTCGAACTCAGAAATCCGCCTGCCTCTGCCTCCCAAGTGCTGGGATTACAGGCGTGCGCCACCACCGCCCGGCTTTTTTTTTTTGAGACAGGGTTTCTCTGTGTAGCCCTGGCTGTCCTGGAACTCACTTTGTAGACCAGGCTGGCCTCGAACTCAGAGATCCACCTGCCTCTGCCTCCCAAGTGCTGGGATTAAAGGCGTGCGCCACCACCGCCCGGCCCCTGACTACTGTTTTAAGTCCCGCGCATTGGAAAGATTATCTTTGTTCTTTCCTCATATTCATATTCTTAGAATTTTTACATGCATCCATTTGTGCATGTGTACATGCACAGTGTGTGAGTGGAGGTCAGAGGACAACTTGCCAGAGTCAGTCACCTTCCACCATGTGGTTCCAGGGTACCTTTACCCAGAGACATGTCACCTGCCCATGTTCCTATTTCTATTTTAAAGTACTTTTTCCCCTCCCTGAGACAGGATCTTGCATTCTCCCACCTCTGCCTGGGAGGATACGTGTGCACCCCATTCCTGACCCACATTCTTACTGACACTGCACTTGGCTTAACTGTGAGACAGACCACATTTATTCCTGCATGCTTCTTCTTATGGTGGAGTAAGTCAAATCATAAGAACAAGAAGAGACCCACCCCAAACAGTTCTCTAATGTGGCTGCACACTGGGATCACAGGGATTTTGGAACTACTCCTGGTGTCTGGGTCTCATACACTGAGCTCCGGAGGTCACTGATCTGTGTGGTCACTGTCCTCACCCATGCACCTTGCATCCCTCAGCGAGACTCTGAAGTCTCTCCAGTCCTTACACTTTCTAAGCTGTGGCAGACTATTGGCCTTAAAGTTACTAGTTTTCTCTTCCTTATTATATCCAGTCACATGTTTTCCTATGTTCCTGTTATTTAATTTTCTCAATTCTAGCCAAGTTCTATTTGCATAAGGGGGACAAGAACTGAGTTAGAGCTCAACAGTTCTAACTATGAAGGATGAAGTCATAACCCACCACTCACTATAGTTTCTGTACAGAGTTTCTTTAACAGACTAGGTTCTAAAATAAGAGAAACAGCTAAAATACTCTCTCATTATCTTTTACAATTCAAACCACTTACAAGGGTAGAGAATTTTTATGAAAACTAGTCATCTAGCTTTTGAAAATAATTTTCAAAAGTTTGAAAAAAATTTAAATTATATTTATTTATTGTGTGTGTATACACACACACACACACACACACACACACACAAGCATGTATAATCTATAACAAGTTTGTGGAGGTCAGAGAAGAATTTGAAGGAGTCAGTTCTATTATGTAGAACCCAGGATAAAACTCAGGCTATCATGCAGGCAGCAAGTGCCCTCACCTCCTAAGCTGTCTTACCAGCTCTGATAACAACTGTTGTCTCAAGACAGTTTACTCTTTTTAGCTCAGGCTGTCTTGAAACTTGTAACCCTCCTCCCTCAGCCTCTAGGAATGCTAGAATTACAGATGTGCTCCATCACACATGACTTGAAAATGACCCTTTAGAATGACCATATGACTTGCATACAGTGCTATGGTCACTGAGCTCTTTTTGAAGGATGTTTTCTGTCCTGAGAAGAATTCACCATAGTGTTCTCTCTCATAAGGGACTTTACACGTTAGCTGGAGTCAGATAATGGCCATAGGCTGGTAAGATACACAAACTAGAACACGTGGGAAGGAAGTAGAAAAACCCTGAAACAGGCATAAACACATCTTTAGATGTGGTCTGGTTATTACTCAGGAGTGAACTGTCAAAGTGCTAACCCCAAAAGGTTATTATTTTACCTTGAAAGAAGGACCCCATTCTCTCATTAATTAGGGGGTGGCACACACTGGGGAAACAGAGCTAGACAGAAAAAGAACTCATGGACTAAATGTTTAAACACCAAAGGATGGATTTTATTTGACTAATAACACACAATGGAGGTAGTGCAGGCACTCTATCCTCAGGAAGTGCTGTCACTTGTTCTGGTATGTGAGTGTGTTATGACTTTACAGAAAGAGACAACTCTTGCACTTAGAACTACTACTGAAACATGAACAGACTTCCTTCTGTGATCTCCACTCCAAGAGGTGCTGTGATCCTAGGCTGATGCACTGTGTAGGCAAAGCAAGATCCCATCACATCTGACTGTTCCAGAATCCACTTAACCTAACTGTCCAGGGACAGAGGCTTCATCAGATACTGAAGTGAGAAGAACAGATAGATACTACACTTATTGTAGATCACAGATAAAAGCCCAGAAGTGATTCAACTGACTGAATATTTTCAGGTACCAGGAACTGAGCCCAGGTCCTCCCACATTCTAAGCACATGCTTGACTCATCTGAAATAATAATAAAATGATGACTGAGCTTTAGGTAATAGGAAATGAACTGGAGAGTGGGTGATACTGGCAAAACATGCTAACCCAACGAGCTGATAATTAGTGAAGCTGGGGTAATGACTGTATGTAGGGATACTTTTTAGTTTTCATTTTATGTGTTTGGGATTTTCTTTTTATTTAAAAAGTATTTTTAATACTTTTTAAAAGAATTTACCAACTCACTGGGAGAACAGAATCTGGTTCTAGAACTGCAAAGTTTCTTGACTTAACTCAGTTCTGGCTCAAAGCCCACACTTGGCCCCAGGCATCAAGGCACTGGGTAACCCCAGTCCACGGCTCACCGGGCGTAAAACTTTTGTTCAACTATGCTTTTGTTGGTTGCATCTCCTTAAGAAAAAGAAAGTGCACCCACTTGGGAATGTGTCACAGTGCTAGGCAACTAGAAAGGGTGATTCCTTCAAATAATTTACAAGACATTAATATTCAGCTGGCTGGAAAAGCTAATCTAACGGTCAGACACTGCCTGAGGTTTCAATGCTGGATGAATAGGTCTTTTCCAAGAGCTTCTGAATGGACAATTGGGGCCTCTTTATGTAAGAACTAGCCTTGAAAAAAAGTCATGAATTTATATGATTAAGGGAAGGAGTTCAGCCCCCATTCTGTCTTTTCAGGCTCACCGGGCAAGTTAAAGCAAAGAGTTGCTACATTGTGTCCGTTAAGCAGGACTTGGAGATTCTGCTTGTTTCCACACTGTTCAGAGTTCTTCCTTTACTAGGTCAAGTCAGACCTTCCATGCTAATGCAAGAGATAGATTCTTTATCAGATTCTAAAAAGCTCTGGCTAGAGCCTATCTCAGAGTCTGTATGTAGCTAATGGAGGACTTTTATTGCCAGCACACATGCTCTTAAGGTGTTCTGAACACTGAGATGGCAGGTACACCCAGAATATAAAGTTAAGAAAAACATTTTCTGTTTTAAATGTTGACTGGCTTTTAAAACAGCTAAAAAAGAAAAAGGGTGCTGGGCAGTGGTGGCACATGCCTGTAATCCCAGCACTCTGGGAGGCAGAGGCAGAGGCAGGTGGATTTCTGAGTTTGAGGCCAGCCTGGTCTACAGAGTGGGTTCCAGGACAGCCAGGGCTACACAGAGAAACCCTGTATCGAAAAAAACAAAAAACAAAAAACAAAAAACAAAAAAAAAAAAGGAAAGAAAGAAAAAGGGTGAATCATCACTTTTATTTATGTGTTTGCATGTCTGTGTACCATGTACATACAGTGCCCAAACAGGCCACAAGAGGGCACTAGAACTCCCTTGAACAGGAATTATAAATGGTTGTGCATTGCCATCTGGGTGCTGAGAACACAAATCTATAAAAGCAGCAAGTGTTCTTAATTGTTAAAGACAACTATCAAGCCCCCAAAATCAGCTTCTGAAATAAAGGCAAATGGTCATTTAGTGTGCCTGAGCACCAGTAGCATAGAGTAAAATACATTCTAATGAAAAAAATAGATAAATAGCATTAATCTTATAGGGTTTGGGGGGGAATATATATTAATTA
Source organism: Apodemus agrarius (assembly GCA_964023405.1). Taxonomy (NCBI): domain Eukaryota; kingdom Metazoa; phylum Chordata; class Mammalia; order Rodentia; family Muridae; genus Apodemus; species Apodemus agrarius. The sequence goes on from OZ030021.1 coordinate 1,031,435, forward strand.
AATATATAATTGATATATATTAAGTATATTTTTAATGATTTATTCTGTTGATAGGATAAACAAAGATTTGCAAAAGAGAATTTTTCATTAGGTAAAACTTTTAAGCTGGGAGGTGGTGGCACATGCCTGTAATCCCAGCACTCAGGAGGTAGAGGCAGGCAGATTTCTGAGTTCGAGGCCAGCCTGGTCACAGAGTGAGTTCCAGGACAACCAAGGGCTATATAGAGAAACCCTGTCTCGAAAAAACCAAATCCAAAAAAAACAAAAAACAAACAAACAAAAAAAAAACCAAAAAAAACTTTTAAAAAACGAAATACAGTGGTTTGGGGGTAGAAGTATGTGGCTCAGTGGTAAAGTGTTTGCTGAACATGCATTGATTCAATTCCCAACACTATAAAAATTAATTAATTAATTAATTAATTGATTAATTAAAAGTTAAGTTTGGACAACGGTGAAGAGAGGTCTAAAGGACAAAAATACTAGATAATAGCTTTAAATTTCCTTCAGCTTGTTCTCCCTAACACACTCACATGCACACAATACGGTTAAACAGTTATTAATGTCAGACATTACTCAAATATAAGTGTGACAACTGATAGTTCATAGTTCCAAAAGGGAACCAGAGACACTCCACCATGAAGCACTTGCTGCTTTCCCCAAGGGCCCGAATCCGGTCCCAGCATTCATAGCAGCCAGCTCTCAACAGCCTGTCTCTCTAGCTCCAGGGGACCCAGTGCCTCCTTCTGGCCTTCTCAGGCACTGCACACCCTGGTATGACATACAATGGAAGGCAAGTGCATAAACCATTTTAGCTTAACACAGCACCTGGAATGGAGAATAACACATTTAAGTTCATTTGATTGTTCCCCAAGAAGAGCGCGCTGTGCCCTTTGCATCACAGAACCCAGGAAAATCCTAAGATTTGTCTGGGTTGATTCCTTCCTGCCTTCCTTCAGCTGCATGTTAGAACTCAAGCATTCATAGTTAAGTGCTGAGCTAGCTTACAGTCCTCGAAGGCAGTTCTTAGGAGTGCTCCCTTCTCAGACATTTTAGAACGAGAACTCCTTACCCTCCCATTGACACGCCTGCTGCCAGAAAAGGGGCTACAGGGTACAGGCTGTGAACGTGGTGGATGACGGCCTCCAAGTCTTCAGTGTTCGCACAGCAGTAAGTCCGTGGAGTCTGGATAAGACGGGCATTATTGTTAAAATATAAGCGGAATGATTTGTACACAGTAGAAATGCTTAATTTAAAAAATAAGCAAAAATCACAAATACACAAAAACCTTTACTTGTATATATTATTAAGAATATGTTAATATCTTCTAGTATACACATCTGCCACTTACAATCAACATGAATTGGTGGCACTAAGAAAATAAAAACTTTGAATGAAAACTTGACATGAACTTTGAAGGAAAACTTGACATGAAAAGGACAAACCTGGTACAAATACCTTCAATTAAAACAGATGCAAATATGCAAGGTGTGAAAGAAAATATAGAGAATTATACTTTACATAAAAAATAATATATGTTCCCTAAAAGGCAAAATAATTCATTATTTTTAAAAAAAGTACGCAAGCAAAAAATTTTTTCAAGTAGTGCTATAAAAAGGTTAAATTGCTGAGTATGCTGGTGTATATTATTTTATTTTAAGTGATTTTTATTGCTCATATATGGAAGAGAATTTATGCCACTAAAGCAGAGGTTGTGGACAACTCACTTCCAATTGGGTGGGAGGGCCTGCTTAGTCTTACAGTAATGAGCCAACCAGTGAATTCTGTTCTCTATTAGAATCATTATCCTTTCCTTCCTGTTCCTCTCAAGATGCTTGTGGACAGTCATCATTTTCTTAATCAAATGGTAGAGATCCTTAGGGAGACTGGGGGCAAAGCCTTCAGACTAAAGAATTCTCAAGATTTTTATTACCGGTCTCAAAACGGACCTGTGCCACAACATGTGAGTGCCTCAGGGTCATACTCCTTCATGTGGTCGGGCCTGTCCCTGGGAATGTGCAAATGACCCACAATGGCTGAAGTCTGGCAGCAAGGAGAGACCCTGCGGCCCACATTTGCCATCCTAGCACCTGGAAGGCACAGTGAGTGGATCTCTGAGTTCCTGGGCTATATGCCTGGACTGCATATACTAAGACCCTGTCTTAGGGGGCAAAAAAGACAGCTAAACTATAGCTAGGTTCTCTTCAGGGAACTGTTCCTCCACCCTGAGTGCTGCCTGCCCACCGAAGAAGTGAGGTTTCCAGGAGCTGCCTTTACCTAGACAAGGCAGTATAAAATCTGACTCATGCTTCCAGTTTCCATCCGTGCCTGAAGCTGACCCTGTGCCATAGCACTCCATACTCAAATCCCGCCAGGAGAGAACTGGTCTCCCAGGAGTGCTGACACACAGGCTCACAGGAGGGACAAACCACAGTCAGAGACAACAAGACCAGCTAACACCACAGATAACCAGATGTCAAGGGCAAGGACATAAGCAACAGAAACCAAGGCTACTTGGCATCCTCAAAACATAGTTCCCCAACACAGTGAGCCCTGGATACCCCAAGACATGAGAAAAGCAAGACTTTGATTTAAAATCACATCTCATGATGATGATAGAGGACTTTAAGAAGGACATAAATAACTTCCTTAAAGAAGTACAGGAGAACACAGGTAAATAGCTAGAAGTCCTTAAAGAGGAAACACAGAAATCCCTTAAAGAATTACAAGAGCCGGACGTGGTGGCGCACGCCTGTAGTCCCAGCACTTGGGAGGCAGAGGCAGGTGGATTTCTGAGTTCGAGGCCAGCCTGGTCTACAGAGTAAGCTCCAGGACAGCCAGGGCTACACAGAGAAAACCTGTCTCGAAAAAAACAAAACAAAACAAAAAAAAAAAAACAAAAACAACAAAAAAAAGAATTACAAGAAAACAAAACCAAACAGATGAAGGAATTGAACAAAACCATCCAGGATCTAAAAATGGAAATAGCAACAATAAAGAAATCACAAAAGGAGACAACTCTAGAGATAGAAAATCTAGGAAAGAGATGAGGAGTAATAAACACAAGCATCACCAAGAGAATACTAGAGATAGAAGAATCTCAGGTGCAGAAGATACCATGGAAAACATTGGCACAACAGTCAAAGAAAATGCAAAATGCAAAATGCAAAAAGCTCCTAACACAAAACATCCAGGAAATCCAGGACACAATGAGAAGACCAAACCTAAGGACAACGGGTATAGAAGAGAGTGAAGATTTCCATCTTAAAGAACCAATAAATATCTTCAAGAAAATTGTAGAAGAAAACTTCCCTAACCTAAAGAAAGAGATGACCATAAACATACAAGGGGCCTACAGAACTCCAAATAGATTGGACCAGAAAAGAAATTCCTCCTGTCACATAATAGTCAAAACACCAAATGCACAAAACAAAGAAAGAATATTAAAAGTAGTAAGGGACAAAGGTCATGTAATATATAAAGGCAGACCCATCACATTTATACCAGACTTCTCAACAGAGACTATGAAAGCTATAAGATGTCATACAGACCCTAAGAGAACACAAATGCCAGCCCAGGCTACTATAACAGCAAAACTCTCAATTACTATAGATGGATAAACCAAGATACTCCATGATAAAACTAACTTTATATAATATTTCTCCACAAATCCAGCCCTACAAAGGATAATAGATGGAAAACTCCAACAAAAGAAGGGAAATTACACCTTAGAAAAAGCAAGAAAGTAATCTTCCAACAAACCCAAAAGATAAAAATAAACATAAAAATGTCTAAAATAACAGGAAGCAACAATCACTGTTCCCTAATCTCTCTTTTGTTTTGTTTTGTTTTTTTCGAGACAGGGTTTCTCTGTGTAGTTTGGGCTGTCCTGGAACTCACTTTGTAGACCAGGCTGGCCTCGAACTCAGAAATCCGCCTGCCTCTGCCTCCCAAGTGCTGGGATTAAAGGCGTGCGCCACCACTGCCCGGCCCCTAATATCTCTTAGCATCAATAGTCTCAATTTCCCAATAAAAAGACATAGAATAACAGACTGGATATGTAAACAGGACCCAGCATGTTGTTGCATACAGGAAACACACCTCCATGACAAAGACAGATACACTACCTCAGAGTAAAAGGCTAGAAAACAATCTTCCAAGCAAATGGTCCTAAGAAACAAGCTGAAGTAGCTATTTTAATATTGAACAAAATTGACTTTCAAACAAAAGTTATCAAAACATATAAGGAAGGACACTTCATACTCATCAAAGGAAAAATATAAAATGACCCTGAGATTTCACCTCACACCAGTCAGAATGGCTAAGATAAAAAAACTCAGGTGACAGCAGATGCTGGCAAGGATGTGGAGAAAAAGGAATACTCCTCCATTCCTGGTGGGAATGCAAGCTGGTACAACCACTCTGGAAATCAGTCTGGCAGTTCCTCAGAAAATTGGACATAGTACTACCTGAGGACCCAGCTATACCATTCCTAAGCATATACCCAGAAGATGCTCCAACATGTAATAAGGACACAAGCTCCACTATGTTCATAGCAGCTGTCTTAGTCAGGGTTTCTATTCTTGCACAAACATCATGACCAAGAAGCAAGTTGGGGAGGAAAGGGTTTATTGAGCTTACACTTCCACACAGCTGATCATTACCAAGCGAAGTCAGGACTGGAACTCAAGCAGGTCAGGAAGCAGGAGCTGATGCAGTGGCCATGGAGGGATGTTCCTTACTGGCTTGCTTCCCCTAGCTTGCTCAGCCTGCTCTCTTAGAGAACCCAAGAATACCAGCCCAGAGATGGTACCACCCACAAGAGGCCCTCCCCCACTTGATCACTAATTGAGAAAAAGCTCCACAGCTGGATCTCATGGAGGCACTTCCCCAATTGAAGCTCCGTATCCTATGATAACTCCAGCCTGTGTCAAGTTGACACACAAAACCAGCCAGTACAGCAGCCTTATTTATAATAGACAGAAGTTGGAAACAACCCAGATGTCCCTCAACAGAGGAATGGATACAGAAGATGTGGTACATTTATACAATGGAGTACTACTCAGCTATTAAAAACAGTGACTTTGGGCTAGAGAGACAGCTCAGTGGTTAAGAGCAGTGACTGTTCTTCCAGAGATCCTGAGTTCAATTCCCAGCAACCACATGGTGGCTCACAACCATCTGTAATGGGATCTGATGCCCTCTTCTGGTGTATCTGAAGACAGCTACAGTGTACTCATATACATAAAATAAATAAATCTTTAAAAAAAAATAAAAACAATGACTTCATGAAATTCCCAGGCAAATGGGTGGCTCTAGAAAATATCCTGAATGAGCTAATTCAGTCAGAAAAGACAACACACATGGTATGTACTCACTGATAAAGTGGGTAATAGGCAAAGAGTGTGGAATAATCATGATACAACTCATGGACCACATGAAGCTCAAGAGGAAAGAAGAACAAAGAGTGGAGGCTTCAGTCCTACTTAGAAGGGGGAACAAAGCCGGGCGGTGGTGGCGCACACCTTTAATCCCAGCACTTGGGAGGCAGAGGCAGGCGGATTTCTGAGTTCAAGGCGAGCCTGGTCTACAGAGTGAGTTCCAGGACAGTCAGGGCTACACAGAGAAACCCTGACTTGAAAAACCAAAAAAAAAAAAGGGGGGGTAATAATCAAGGGAAGTAGAGAGTGGGAGGTACTTGGGAGGAAGAGAGGAGGGGGAGAAAAAGAGGGGCAGAATTAGGTATGGGAGATGGAGGAGAAGTACAGAGGGTCAAGAAATTGAACAGAGGAATCCTCTGGGTATATGCCTAGGAGTGGTATGACAGGGTCCTCTGGAAGTGTCATGCCCAATTTTCTGAGGAACCGCCAGACTGATTTCCAGAGCAGTTGTACCATCTTGTAATCCCACCAACAGTGGAGGAGTGATCCTCTTTCTCCACATCCTTGCTTGTACCTGTTGTCTCTTGAGTTTTTTTTTTTTCTTTTGGTTTTTCGAGACAGGGTTTCTCTGTGTAGCCGTGGCTGTCCTGGAACTCACTTTGTAGACCAGGCTGACCTCGAACTCAGAAATCCGCCTGCCTCTGCCTCCCAAGTGCTGGGATTAAAGGCATGTGCCACCACGCCTGGGTCTCTCTTGAGTTTTTAATCTTAGCCATTCTGACTGGTGTGAGGGGGGGGACTTATGGGACATATGGTGAGAGGGGAACTGGGAAAGGGGAAAGCCTTTGGAATGTAAACAAAGAATATAGAAAAGAAAGAAAGAAATTGGACAGAGGTATATAGCAATGGGGATGGGGAACTGAGGGTAGCAACCAGAAAGTCCCAGATGTTAGGGAAGCAAGAACCTCCCAGGATCCCACAGGGATGACATTAGTTGAAATACCCCATAAGGGGTAAGGAGAAGCTGTCGGAGAGACCATATCCAGAGGGATAGGGACACTCACCCATCTCCAAAATTTTAACCCAGAGTTGCTCCTGTCTAAAGGAAATACAGGGACAGAGTGGAACAGAGACTGAAGGAAAGGTCATCCAGAGACTGCCCCACCTGGAGATCCATCCCACATGCGAACACCAAACCCAGACACTATTGCTGATGCCAAGAAGTGCGTGCTGACAGGAGCCTGATATAGCTGTCTCCTGAGACATCAGACTGAGCACAGGGACCCCAATGCAGGACTTAAGGGAAGGACTGAAGGGACCTTATCTAGCATCAATGGGAGTGGAGACCTTGGTCCAGTGAAGGCTTAATGCCCCAGTGTAGAGGAATGCTAGGGTGGTGAGGCAGGAGTGGGTAGGTGGGTGAGGGAGGATCCTCATAGAAACAGGGTAACGGGGGTTGGGATAGGAGGTTTGCAGAGGGGAAACTAAGAAAGAGGAGAACATTTGAAATGTAAATAAATAAAATATCCAATTAAAAAATTAAAAAACCAAGCAAGTAAGTAAATAAAAAACAAAAACAACAAAAACCTGACTTATTAGCTATTTTCTATTATGTTATGTATCCATTTAGTTTCATCTGTGCTTCGCTGCAATAAATGCTTAAAATATTGAATTATGGTAAGCTTATTTTATCTCAATATACAACAGAGTAAAAACAAAGTTTGCGTGTGAGCTTTATCAACAGAGGCCTTGTTCATGGTAAAGGACAGATGCTTCATTTGGGACCTGGAAGGAGGGAACAGGCCTCTAAAGAATACACTTGAGTGTGAACAATGTATCTGTGACTCAGATGAACTGACATTTAATTACATGCTGATAAGAGTAACCGAAACACAAACGCTGAAATAAGTTACCACCTGATTTTAATTCTGTGGAAAGCCATAAGCAAAATAGGAAGCATATGTATCACCTACCTTTCAAGTACTAATGAGCAGCTGTGTGTAGTAAATTACCATGTTTTAATACCCACCCAATCAAACTCATCCCTATAGCCCACTGTCCTCATTTTGAAATGCACCAGTATGAAATATCACAAAGACAAAGGTCATCCTGACAGAATTCATACTGGCTAAGTTTTCCTGAATAATTGAGTGTGCACACATTGAAGCCTGAAGGGGGAGGCCCTACTATCATATCTATTTTGTAAGTGAGGAAATGGGATTGGAAGGCTAATAGTTCTGATAACATTTTACTAGCTAGGAAGTCACTAAGCTGGGATACTTAAAAACCTTTGTGATTAAATGTACTTGTGGAGTGAAAAACCCTATGGAAAATCAAAAAAGAATATCTTCTACCATGCAAATCCGTGGTGATTGCAGTTTGTAATGAGAGTTTGTGACAAAATCTTTCCTACATGGTATTTGTATTCAACTCATGTCTACTCCCACTGCATAGCTTTAAATCTGTGGATTAGTTATGAAGAATCCCCAACATGAACTCCTGCTTTGCTGGCTTTAAGTGAAGTAGACATGTACATGTGGGGATGCAGGCATACATACATGTACACATAGCTAACAGATAAGAAAATGCTTGTGGAAAATTCTAGCTTCAGAATCTTGGTGCAAAAATAAGCTGGGTGATGGTACATGCCTTTAATTCTAACACCTGGGATGCAGAGGCAGGTGGACCTCCGTGAGTTTGAGGCCAGCCTGGTCTACAGAGTGAGTTCCAGGACAGCCAGGGATACACAGAGAAACACTGCTCAAAAAGCAAACAAAAGTACTATGGATACCACCTTCTTCCTTATTTACACATGAGGAAATGGAGTAAATCTTAATTAAATGAACAAAGTTAAGTCATTTTTCCATAGGGCACAAAGCAACAGAAAGTGGACTATATATTCATATCAAGTAAAAACCGTGCTTGTGCTGGACAGTGGTGGCGCACAACTGTAACTCCAGCACTTGGGAGAGAGAGGCAGGTATATTTCTGAGTTTGAGGCCAGCCTGGTCTACAGAGTGAGTTCCAGGACATCTAGGGCTATACAGAGAAACCTTATCTCAAAAAACAAAACAAAACAAAAACAAAAAGACTCCAAAAAACAAAACAGAAAACAAAATAGCATGCTTGTGAAAAGCTGAGGTTCCAAGAGATGCAGCTATTCCAGGGAGATTAACCTGCTACTCTTCGGTAGAAGCCACACTCAGAATCCTCTCTGTCTGAGTGGGACTTACTATACTTCTAATCCTTACTCAGGACACCCCAACTTTTAACTTTGTTTGAAACTTAGAATATTTAATTTTGCACATCTCATTGGAGGTCCAGTGATCTGTATGCAATTATTTAATAATTTTATTTAAAGCAACTCTGGACTTCTTATGTGGATCTGCCCACCACAAGGCGGGACTTTTTTTATAAAAGGACTAATTGTGTTCTTCAATCCATCTCTACAGTATGATTTGCTTTTAAAATCATAGCCCTCCTCTGTCCCCTTCCTGGTGAACTGTCCACATTGTTCCTGAGAAAACTAATCTTAAGTGTTGGACCATGAACTCATCAAGTAAGGAATTGGAAAAGAAAAAGTATATCCCACGAATAAATTCGGCATTTCAACATACAGTTGTTTCTCTTGCCATTGACAGGTGTATAAAATGACCAAGTGTCAAAATTTACCTGAGAGTTTATTACTTTTTTTTTTTTTTAAATAACTAGTCATGAAATACAGAGCCCCAAGAAATAGCCCCATCAGCTTCAAGGCCAGTGTGGCCAACGTGCCTTCCTGTCATGAGCACAGATGGGAACAGCCCATGCACCTATAGCTGTATATACAAGGCACACGATACTTCAAAGCAGCGCAGCCAGCCATATCATCTTCTCAGTGCAGATTCCTAAAAGGCATGGCTCCTGTTCTTCCATGGCTGGGTTTAGACTACATGAGTGCAGAACATGTGACAATCAGTGAAGGATCTAAAAATAAGTAAATAAAAGATCATGGACACCTAACTGCATTCCAAACCAAAAGATCTGGGTCTCTGCCATGGGGGTCAGGTGGAGTTCATGGGTCTCAGAGGATGCCAAGGCATATAGCCAGGGCCAAGGACTCCTGGTGCGAGGACAGAAGCAGAGTGAGGGGTGGACCACAAGTGGGAGGGGACAGCAGGGGCAGGAATGGGAAAGCCATGCCGAGTGCCAGGAGGAAGCCATCTGGCTGCTGCTGTGTTCACGTCTGCAATTCCTTAGTCTGAGAGACGTCCTTAGGCATCTTTGCAGGCTTGGCAGCCAATGCCCAGCGCTCATCAAGCAGTAGCTGTGCTATTATTATTTTAAAAACTCCCTTAATCATTTAAGTATTTCTTTCTCTTTGGTTTTGAGGAGGGAAGGATTTATTTCAATTTATACTTCCAGATTACAGTCTCACTGAGGGAAATCAGAGCAGAAATTCAAGCAAGAACCAAATCAAAACCCATGGAGATGCTCGAGTTCAGCTCCAGAGTTCAGCTCCAGTTCAGCTACCTTTCTTTTCCTTCCTTTCTTTCTTTTCTTTTTTTTTTTTTTTTTTGTTTTTTTTTTTTGTTTTTTTTTTTTTTTTTGTTTGTTTTTCGAGACAGGGTTTCTCTGTGTAGCCCTGGCTGTCCTGGAACTCACTCTGTAGACCAGGCTGGCCTCGAACTCAGAAATCCGCCTGCCTCTGCCTCCCAAGTGCTGGGATTAAAGGCGTGTGCCACCATGCCTGGCTTCAGCTACCTTTCTTCTTCTTCTTTTTTTTTTGTTTTTGTTTTTGTTTTTGTTTTTGTTTTTGTTTTTTTGAGACAGGGTTTCTCTGTATAGCCCTGGCTGTCCTGGAACTCACTCTGTAGACCAGGCTGGCCTCGAACTCAGAAATCCACCTGCCTCTGCCTCCCAGAGTGCTGAGATTACAGGCGTGCGCCACCACCGCCTGGCCACTACCTTTCTTATAGAGTTCAGGCTTACTTGCCTAGGGACACTGTCAGCCAGTAACAGACTCTCTTAAAAAAAAAAATCAATGGAATGATTCCTAATGACATTCTGCTATACTCCTACATCAGGGCCACATCCAGCCACCATCAGAGAGGCTTCCTCTTCAGCACACAAGTCGGCGCAGAGACCCACAGCCAGACATTATGTGGACAGAAAATCTAAAGTGGAGGTCTCCACTGGTTCTCTTTCCTTAGAGATCACAGTACCCTGAAGAGGGGGATGGGAGGAGCCATAGGAGGCAGAGCGGATTGGGGGGGGGCACCAGGAGAACATGGCCCACCTAGCAAGGCTCAGCTAAGCATGGGCTCACAGAGACTGAAATGACAAGCATGGGGTCTGCATGGGTCTGTACAGGCCCTCTGAGTACATAATATGGCTGTTAGCTTGGTGGGACTCCTAACAGCTCTGGCTCTTTTGCCTGCTCTTGGAACTCTTCTTCTGATCTGATGGCTTGCCTTGGCTAGTCTCGGTGTCAGGGCTTCCCCCTTGTCTTGCTGTATCTTGTTTCATTCTATTTAGCTGTTAGATTTATTTATTTATTTATTTATTTATTTATTTATTTATTTGAGACCTGCTCTGTTCTGAAAGGGAGGATGCTAGAGGGGTGGGGGTAGGGAAAGGGGAGGTAGGGGGATGTAGGAGAAACGGTGGGAGGGGAAACTGTGGTTGGGATGTATTGTGTGAGAGAAGAACCTACTTTAAATTTTAAAAAAATTAAAAAGAAATCAAGAAAGTGCTCCCACGGACTTGCCTTCAGGCCACCTTGATGAGACTTCTGGACTGAGCAGAAGAACAGCGTGAGCCAGGAAGTGCTGAAGGAACCATCTGATATTTCACCATGGCAGGCTGCACCAGCCTCTGTGCAGCCTTTCTTCTCCCTCAGGCCAGAAAGGTGTCCCTAATCCTTTCTAGAAGACTCCTTCTAGCTCTTGAATTTTTTTTTAATTAAAAAAAATTATTCTCTCATCGCTCTTGCCTCCTGGCACTCTCACCTCTCTGCCCCCTTGGGCTCCCATCCCCTCCCCCCCTCTCTCCACGTAATCATGGTCGTCCTCCACTCCTCTCTACTTCTCTTCTCCCTCTCCTCTTCTCCCTCTCCTCTTCTCCCTCTCCTCTCCTCTCCTCTCCTCTCCTCTCCTCTCCTCTCCTCTCTCCTCCCTTCCCCTCCCCTCCCCCCTCCCCTCCCCCCTCCCCTCTCCCCTCCCCTCCCCTCTCCTCCTCCTCCTCCTCCTCCTCCTCCTCCTCCTCCTCCTCCTCCTCCTCCTTCTCTCTCTCTCTCTCTCTCTCTCTCTCTCTCTCTCTCTCTCTCTCTGCCTCTCTGCCTCCACTATACCATTAACTCACATCCTTTTCCCTGAATAAACTATTCTATACCAAAAAAAAAATTATGTTGGGGAATTACATTCACAAGATTAATTTAGAAAGTAATCAGTAAGAATACAGCGTTTGTGGATACCTTGAACTCTTGGATCCCTGTCTCTAAAAAAAACTATCTGCAAACCGGGTGGTGGTGGCGCACCCCTTTAATCCCAGCACTCTGGGAGGCAGAGGCAGGCAGATTTCTGAGGCCAGCCTGGTCTACAGGGTGAGTTCCAGGTCAGCCAGGGCTACACAGAGAAACCCTGTCTCAGGGGAAAAAAAAAACTATCTGCAAAGGCAGAGGAAAAGGTCTTATTTACTCCCCCAGAAATGTCTTGAGGTTCCACCTGCGGGGGCCAGGTTTGTCTGGTTCCTACAAAGATCAGCCTCAGCAAGGTGGGTGCAGGTTCCCATTTCCTCAGACACAGCCCTTTGGCTTTCCCTCATCCTTGCAAGACTAGTAAGAGAGGACGACAATGTTACAAAATGTTCTACCTCTTGACCTTTACAGGGGCCACAGCACTCCTGTGCCTCCTCAGTACATCTCTGACCTCTACCAGCAAAGCCCTTCCTTCTGCACTTTGCCCTCTCCTACGAAATCTGCTTTCTCTAAACCCCACTTCACAGTTGACAGTCCCCTGGGCTAATTTCAGTTGGAGATAGTTCTCGCCTGATTGATCTTTGCTGACTCATTCTTTTTTTTTTTTTTTTTTTTTTTAATATGCCTTCTCTGTCTTTCTTGCTCTGGCCTCAGCCTCACTAAAATCCCTCCTGAAACAATGAAAAGTATAAATAAACACAAAACTTCCTCCAGACTGAAGCAGGAAACTATGTGACTATATGACAGAAAGAATACCAAGACCTCTAAATGCCAGAGTCAGAGCCAGTGATCAATACAGGCGTCTTGTTTTGTGATCCTACCCAAGAAATACACAAGATGTTGAATGACTAAACCGCAGTCAGAATTAGGTCCTTTTGGAACAAAACACTATTTTATTGAGTTCCAAAAATAGTTATAATTATATCCTCTTATAACTACTTAAACAGTACTAGAAGTGATTATACTAACATATTGTGGGATTTTGCTATGTCAGACATGACCATGTTTTGGGGAGGATTGTGAAAGGATTTGGAACTTAGTGCAAAAAAAATGCCATTGAGTGTTCAAAGCTTGGTGAGTTATTCAATTGGAGCTGAGGGCAGTACAGAAGATGGAGATCTGGCTAATGAAGATTCAGAGAAAAAAAAAGTCTCTATCTGGAGCATTTGTTATTTTGAATTAAGACTCTGTGGTTCTGGTTAGATGGGGCTGAAGAATCAGCTGCAATTAACACAATACCAGCACTATTAAAATGAGACTTTGCTTTGCTTGGATACTCCATGCTGGTTGGCTGGAGCTAAGAAATTAGAGATGATTAAGAAGAGATCAGCACCACTAGAGTGAAATCTTCTGGGAATTGTTTCCTGAGAGCAATCAGAGCTGTGTTCCACAGGCAGCCAAGGTTGTATCTCACAATGGCAGCTGAACGTGATAGTATGAGACACAGAACAACTCACCAAACACTGAATACTCAATGGCCTTTTTTAGACAAAGTTCCAAAGCCCTTTCACAATCCTCCCCAAAACATGGTCAGATCTGTCATAGCATTGGTTCTGAAAACATGAAGGTCATGGAGAGCAGCTAAGGCTTAGCACTGTGAGAAGCCAGGAGAGGCCACTGGTGAAGGTGCAGCCTCAGTGGCAGTAAGGTCTAGAACTGAAGGGGTTGTGCAGAGAAGCTGAGGCTTAGCACCATGAAGAGAGCCCAGGAGAGGCTATTAGTGAAAGTGCAGCTCAGTTGCCAGGGACCCCAGCATTTTGGAGATAACAATACCATGGGATGACCACCAGGAACAGCAGCAGCAGTGGAGTGGAGCCAGTCGGAGCCTAGAAGACAAGCTGTGTGTACAGCAGAGGGCAGAGCAGATGACCCAAGCCCTTTGGAGTTGTTCAGAAGATTGTGAGTGGATCACAGATATTGGAGGTTATTTATACAGTTGGTTTTTGATTTGCTTTATTCAGATTATGACTCTGTCCTGGTTCTTCTCTTTTGAAGTAAGGAAGTATGCACTTAATTTTGATATATATTTTTTTAAATAGGAACCCACAATGGAGAGATTTTGAACTCTCGAGAAATTTTGGATTTTTTAAAGAAACTGAATTGGTTTTTTTTGTTTGTTTGTTTTTTTGTTTTGTTTTGTTTTGGTTTTGGTTTTTTTTGGTTTTTTTCGAGACAGGGTTTCTCTGTGTAGAGGGCTGTCCTGGAATTCACTCTGTAGACCAGGCTGGCCTCAAACTCAGAAATCTGCCCTGCCTCTGCCTCCCAAGTGCTGGGATTACAGGCATGCACCACCATGCCCGGCTTAAGAGACTGGATTATTAAATGGACTTAATTTTTAATGTGTTTGAATTTATAAAGACTGTGGGACTCTTAAAGCTACTTATGTTTTTGATGTGAATGGGGATGAATGAGAAAGGAAAGGTGGCTTAACAGTGATGTGTTTGTGTGTCAGGCTGTCAAGGGGTTAATTGTGCTGGATAGTTTTAAGTCAGCTGGACCCAAGGGAGAGAACCTCAATTAAAAAATGTCTCCATAAGATCAGGCTATAGGCATGCCTGAGGGCATTTTCTTAATTAGAGATTGATGGGAGAGGGAGGGCCCAGCCCATTGTGGATCTGCAGTCTTGTGCTGGTGGTCCTGGGTTCAAGCAGGCTGAGTATGCTATAATGCGTCAGTCAGTAGGCAGCATCCCTCCACTGCCTCTGCATCAGCTCCTGCCTCCAGGTTCCTCCCCTGACTTCCTCCAGTGCTGAAAAGCAAAGTGGAAGTGGAAGCAAAATAAACCTTTTCCTCTCCAACCAAAAGGTCACAGTGTTTCATTACAGAAATAAAAATCCTAACTAAGTCCATAGTCTGGTTAACTATGATTAAATATATACTTCTTATACCCTAGTGATGTAATGAGTTTACACAGTAGCAATTATACCTTGGTGGAGAAAACCCTTTAATTTTACAAGATCCATCAGTATCCATCAGACACACAAGTAAAAATGTGGTTTGGGCTCTCTTCTCTTCATTTCTCACACATAATTGATAGTTTTGTCTGGGGCTGGTGAGATGGCTGAGTGGGCAGAAGTGTCACTATTCAAGCCTTGGACAACTTGAATCCAATTTCCTGTACCCACTATGGAAAGGAGAGAAACTAATCCTGAAAGACCTCCACATGGGCCCTCTCTAGTAATAAATACACTAAACTAGTCATGTTTTAGCCCATGAACCCCCTCATTTCCATTCTCTCCTCCTGCATGTGTTTTCTTTCTTTTTTTCCTCTTCTTTTCTTTCTTTGTTTGTTTCTTTGTTTCTTTCTTTCTTTGTTCCTTTCTTTCTTTCTTTCTTTCTTTCTTTCTTTCTTTTTTTTTTTTTTTTGTGGTTTTTCGAGACAGGGTTTCTCTATGTAGCCCTGGCTGTCCTGGAACTCACTCTGTAGACCAGGCTGGCCTCGAACTCAGAGATCCACCTGCCTCTGCCTCCCAAGTGCTGGAATTACAGGCGTGCGCCACCACCGCCTGGCCTGCATGCGTTTTCAAACTCCAAACTCTGAGTAAGTCTGTGGTAACAACTTTACAACCTGCACCCAGGCATCCAACCCATCCTCCACATTTCTACCACTGGCAAGGCTCTGAGCCAGGAACATGATCAACTTGTACTCTTTTTTTTTTTTTCCTCCCAAATAGCAAAGATGCAGATTAAGCTGCTTAGGATTACCATACAGTTCTTTAAAACCGAGTCCTGTGCTTCCAAAGGAATGTCTGCTACTTTATGAAGAGTAACAGGGAAGTCTAGACTAATGGTCTAAAGCAGTGTAGATACAGGGTCAGAACCTGTCTCTGAATCTTATTCTCCTTATGTCTCATTTCTGTCATCTGGAAGATGGAAATGATCATAGCCACACTTCTCTAAATCATTGGGTTGATTCTACTATGAAGTAACCAACGTAACAGTAACTATGATGTGAAAAAGACATAGCTGACACATCTTAAAGACTTGAGAATATTATACAAAATTACCACCAACATTAACTAGCCACAAGTAACAGCTTTCTTGTTATACTGCAACAACCTCTTGAAGGTTCAATGTCACAGCTCTAAATGTGCAACTCAGTATGTGATTATTTTTATGAAATTTCCCTCCTCTTCTAGGAAATTATTCATTCATTCCTTGCGTTTTGTAGCTTAGTAGATCTTGCTAAAGTTACACTTAGCATTCAACTGCATCAATTTTTTTGGTGTACTTGAGGTCTGAGTTTCTGAGTAGGTTATACCCCATCAATGTGTACTTTATTGTCTTATATATGACAGCTTGTTTTCTTTTTTCTTTTTTTTGGGGGGGGAGGGGGTGTTCGAGACAAGGTTTCTCTGTATAGCCCTGGATGTCCTGGAATACACTCTGTACACCAGGCTGGCCTTGAACTCAGAAATCCTCCTGCCTCTGCCTACCAAGTGCTGAGATTATAGGCATGTGCCACCACTGCCTGGCTAAATGGTTTCTTTTATAAGTGGCCTTGATCATGGTGTTTCTTCACAGCAATAGAACATGAGTTAAGATTTTTGTCTGTTTGTTTGTTTGTTTACAGTGTGGTTCTGGGATTAACCCTAGGATTTCACAAACACTAGCTAACCACTAGCTGTATCTCCAAGAATGCTAACCACTTAGCTGTATCTCCACACTATTTTGGCTAATTTTTAAAGAAAATGTATCTTCCATTAAAAATGATAGACATGCTTGGGTGATGGTGGCTCATACCCTTAGGAGGCAGAGGCAGGCAGATCTCTGAGTTTGAGGCCAGCCTGGTCTACAGAGCAAGTTTCGGGACAAACAAGGCTACACAGAGAAAATCTGACTTGAAAAAACAAAACAAAAAATAAACAAACAAAAAGATACACATTAATATCTATTAAAATGTAGTAAATATAAAAGCTGCTATAAAATGGAATGCCGGTGACTGGAGAGATGGGCTTAGCTTGATGGTCAAGAGCAGTTCCTGCCCTTCTAGAGGACCTAGGTTCACTTCCTAGAACTCAACATGGAATGGCTTACAACTGTCTATCATTCTGGTTCCGAAGTATCTGATACACAGAGACACACATAAACAAAAAAATTGGAAAGTATATTAATTTGGGCTGGAGAGATTTTCCTACTATGAACTATTAATTGCAAAAGTAGCTTCAGTAAAAAGAATATACCTTTTATTATAAAACAGATGATGCTTTTTCAAATTTTTTTCAAATGGAGACTTGTCATTTCAGTGTACTTACCAAGAGACTCTCTCCTGCTACTCCTCTGTTATTAAAAACCACACACCTAAAAATGAGGAAAGAACTCTTGTTATTTCTCTAAACGATTCTTCCTAAGGATGTTCTATTGAGACCATCCTACTGGCAATATCCTGCAGCATTAAAATAGTAACAGTGTTGGACCAGGAATGTAGCTCAGTTGGTAAGGTGCTAGCCCAGCAAGTATGAAGCCCTGGTTATGGTGATGCATGCCTATAATGCCAGCACATGCAGAGGCAGAGGCAGGAAGGTCAGAGGTGCCGGTGATTTTAACCCAGGTACTAGTAGCAAGTTTGAGAGTAGGTTTGCACAGATGGAGACCCTGCCTCAATCATCTGCCAAACAGACACACTGAAAAAGTCTTTTTTAGGGACTTTTGAGATAGCTTAGCTGGTTACAGAACTTGCTGCCAAGTTTGACTTGAGTTTCATCCCATGACCCACAAAATTCAAAGAGAGAATTGAATCTTGCAAGCTGTCCTCTGAGCCCCATACACGCACAATGGTGTATTCGTGTGTGTGTGTGTGTGTGTGTGTGTGTGTGTGTGTGTGTATGTGTGTGTGTGTGTGTGTGTGTATATACTAAAAATGCCTCTAATTAATAACTCTCTCGAAATGATACAAACCCTTTGGCTGTACGAGAGATTATACCCAGGGCCTCATGTTTGCAAGCAAATCACTCTTACTACGGAACTACATTAACAGAACTAAAGAGTTAAAAAATTCTATATGTGGGTTTGATTAGAAAGTTCCATATTGGTCTCATGTTACCTTTTCCTGCCCAAAAGTGTATACTTCAAAACATTTTCTATACATATATATATGTCCCTGAGAAGCATTTCTAAACCAATTCCATATTGGTCTCATGTTACCTTTTCCTGCCCAAAAGTGTATACTTCAAAACATTTTCTATACATACATACATGTCCCTGATAAGCATTTCTAAAAAAAATGTACACATTGTTGGTTCAAATGTCTTCTCTACATTGTATTTACAGCATTATCCATACACTTGAGACCAACTCTTATTTCTCAAGGCTCAGCAAACATGGTAACCAGAATTTTATTTTAAAAAAAATTAATATTTACTCTAGCAGAGTATAGTGGTGAGTGCCTTTAATCCCAACACTCAGGTGGATCTCTGAGTTTGAAGCCAACCTGGTCTACACAGTGAGTTCAAGGCATCAAAGGTTACACAGTGAAACTTTCTCCATTGTATTGTTGTTATTCTAAGACATGGGATCTCCTACATTGCCCAGGCTGGTCCTAAACTCAGGTTCAAGTCCCACCTCCCACATTCCACTATTCCTGGCTTTCTTTATCCTCCCCCCCCAAAAAGGAATGGCAAGACAGACTAGATA
The DNA here is from genome assembly GCA_964023405.1 of Apodemus agrarius. Classification (NCBI taxonomy): domain Eukaryota; kingdom Metazoa; phylum Chordata; class Mammalia; order Rodentia; family Muridae; genus Apodemus; species Apodemus agrarius. Next base: position 1,049,903 of record OZ030021.1, read on the forward strand.
TAAATAAAATATATGCTGACTACAAATATCCACTTGCATAAGCGCCTAAGCCTTTAGTCTGAAGTTCCTAGTCAGGTAAGAATTGCTTTAGAGAGCAAACAGTAAGGACAGATTCAAATGGCTTCTGGGGCAAGATGTTCTATGCCTGCCACTGTGACAAGGCCACAAAGGACGCCGCGATTTGCAGATGCATGCAAAAGCAGTCTGTCTACCTGGGACCATCCTCCAAACTGCAGACTGTGCATGTGAGCCTCCCTTCCCCAACCCTCCCCCCACACACACACACTGTGACTGTCTACCACTTTGGCAGAACAAGTTTTACTTCACAGGGCCACTAATATTAGAATGAGCCATTCATTCAAAATGCTCATTAAACAGAAACTACTGAACTAAGAAAATCAAAGCCTACAAGAGAGTTAAGAGAGAAACAAAACAGCCTTCAGTTAGATTGGAGAGCTACGGGCCATATTCTTAGCTGACAAGAGTACTATGACTTGCCACGGGAAAGTCCAATGTCCAGTGAGTAGCACAGAAAGTAAAGCTCTCTGGGTTCAGCATGGCAGAGTTCATTAAGGACGATTTCACAGAAAAGCAGATAAATCTTATGCTGACACAACAACTGTAACAAAGATACAAGGAAAGACTAAAATGTCCTAAGAGTGAGGGAAGTAAGATGTTATAGTGGTTGAATAATGGCCTCTCTGGTGGTTTGAATGAGAATGGGCCCCATAGGCTTATATATTTGAATGCTTGGTTCTCAGTTGCTAGAACTGTCTGGGAAGGATTAAGAGGAGTGGTCTTCTGGGAGGAGGTGTGTCACTGAAGGTGGGCTTTGAGGGTTCAAAATCCCACACCAGGCCCAGTCTAGCTGTCTCTACCTCCTGTTTGTGATTAGATGTGGGCTCTCAGCTACTGCTCCAGTGCCAAGCCTGCCGCCCTGCTGCCAGGCTCTCCTCTAGAATGATCATGAGCTAACCCTCTGAAACTGTACATAGGCCCCCAGTCAAATGCTTTCATTTATAAAGTGCATTATAAAAGGTCATAGCAACCAAAAAAAAAAAAAAAAAAAAAAAAACAAGCCGGGCGGTGGTGGCGCATGCCTGTAATCCCAGCACTTGGGAGGCAGAGGCAGGTGGATTTCTGAGTTCGAGGCCAGCCTGGTCTACAAAGTGAGTTCCAGGACAGCCAGGGCTACACAGAGAAACCCTGTCTCGGAAAAAACCAAAAAAAAAAAAAAAACCATAAAAGGTCATAGCATCTGTATAGTAACTAAGATAGCTATCTAAAGGATAATGGATGTGCATGTATGTGTCTATGTCTATGTGTATGCTGGTGCCTAAAGAGGCCAGAAGAGGACATCAGATTGCTTGGAGCTGAAATTATGAGTTATTGTGAGCTACTTGATGTAGGCACAGGAAACTGGATTCAGGTCTTCTGCAACAGCAGCAAGCATTCTTAACTGCTGAGTTATCTCTCCAGTCCTTGGTACAGAATCTAAATGCAGGGTTAGAAATGATGACAAGGGGGGGGTCTAGTTCCAGACATGTCAGGGCAGAGCTTATCAGACTAACCCTTCCACAGAGAAGTAACTATAATCTCTCACAGGCAGAGGTAGAGAGCAGCACCAAGGCAGGCAGAAATGGAAAGCCAAACTGACAGAGAAAATAAGAGTACCAGGAAGAGTGCTGGGAAGACTCCCTGTTTGTTGGAGATTGGTGCTAATGCTTTAAATCTGCATGTCCAGATGCTGAAGGTCCTTGTCCCCAATTAGTTTTTGATCCATCAATAAAGATGCCAATGGCCAATAGCTGGGTATGGGGTGGGGCACAGGTAGGATGCAGAGAGGAATGGCAGAATAGTCTGAACTTTGGGGGGGGGGAGAAGAATGGGACACAGTAGCAGCAGGAGATAAGGCCACCCAACCATGTGAGACTTCTGGTAAGTGGCCATTGGCCACTTCCCCTATTAGGCCTAGGATAGCAGGGGATGGTTTAGGAGTGTCCAGCCTTTGAGGCAGCCAAGGCATTTTAAAATTAACTCGTGTGTGTGTGTGTGTGTGTGTGTGTGTGTGTGTTTTCCATTCGTGGACTGTGGACCACAGATAGCTCCTGGGCTGGTGCGTGCCTGAGACTAGCTGGGAGCACAAAGAGATGTAGGGAAAACTCACTACTACATATGGTATGCAACATGGTGGGCAAGGACCCACTATATTAAGTAATTTAGGTATTCTGAGATGGAATACACACAGGAAAATGGTAGGGAGACTGGTTTCTCAGCAAGCACATGAAACTGGAACAAAGGAACACAGCCACTGGCAGGGATTTACCCATCTGCCTGCTAGGAGGAGACAGTAAGAAGAAGTCAATAAAGCTGCCTGCCTCCGGCCACCAGGTAAATCAAGGATAGAGATTTATAAATCTGATTTAATTGTTTTAAAGGGACTATACAGATTTTGCCCGAGTCACGTGGGGATTTCTTCCTGATGTTCAAAACTAAAACAAAGAGCTTAAGATGAGAGGCAGAGGGCCAGGCGGTAGGTGCAGCAGGTATTAAGCTTCACAGAAGGGAGAAGTTAGGGAGAGTGAATGAACAAATGTGTTAAAGGTATTTAAAAGTCTTGCAAGGGCAAATTCTTGGGATCTATGAACATGGTCTACACAGGATTTCTTCTGGTATTGTTAGCAGCCTGGTATAACAAAAATTAGAGCCTATAAATAGGCTTATACAGTAAATAGAAGGGGATTAATTAAAGTTAAATACATAGGTAATAAATGTTGAGGCATTTGATCTTAAAAAAAAGATTAGATTGAAGGCAGGGGGTAGGCAGCCTAACCTATCTCAGACAATAAAAGATTAGGCCTTGAGAGTTAAATAAAGAAAAAGGGGCAACTACCATATGTACTCACAGAGATAATCTCCACAGTAGGGAGAATTTACACATACATGATGTACAAAATATTGAGGCTTCTGATCTTAAATTGTAGGTGGAAAAGAAGGAGGTTGTGAAGAAGCATTGTCTTGATGGTTAATATATCTTTAGATTGCTATAATTGCTTTGAATTGTTTTAATTATCAAAATGCATGTGGTCATGAGTTTGGTGGTTATACTAAAATTCCTCTGACAGATAGGTCAAGCTATACCTTTAATGATTTTTGGTTACTGGACCAAGGACATGCTATTTTGGAAGAAAGGCTCTGTATTTGTGTTGAGAGGAAAGGAGAAAGGGCTTTGGACTCCTTCCAGAGTGATATGGATCAGATATTACAGGGGAAGACCACCTGAAGATCTCTAAAATTTTGAGAAAATTAAATAAAACAGGTAAATTGATCTGTTGATTCCACAACATAGGAGAGCCCGATTTAGCTACAATAAATCCTATTAGTTATGGACTCTTTAATATTCCTCATACACTCCTTCATAAGGCATGAATGAAGATTTATCACAATTGGTTATTGATAACATTAACTCATAAAAATGACAGTTGTCTTTCACCTGCTGAAACAAAGAACAAAATTTCATCCTTAACTGATCTGTGCACCCTGCACAATCCATACAAATATCTTACTGGTACTAAAATTTTGGTTTGGAGATTTATATACTAGAGAATGTATAACTTTGACAAGATTCATCCTCAGAGACGCTGAACTGACCTGCTGTTCCAGCCCCCTACTTCCTGATGCTGTCTAGAGACTTACCTTCAGAACAGCTTCAGGATTGCTGCTGGTTCCGGATGATCTCACCTCATCCAACCTTTCAGATGGACCCAGTCAGGCCTGAAGGAGGCTTCTAAGCATACAGAGACTGGATAACAGATGCTAAAGCGAGCTTTCTTAAGTCTAACCGATTTTCTAATTTTCCTTCCCCACCCCTTTAAATAATTTCTCATCGCCTCTATTTAGGAGGAAGAAGCCATGGAGAGTTGTCAGCCTGATTTCTTGGGTTTGGGTGTCTGGCTATAGTTATTTTATAAATTATAGATAGGTTGTCATTTTAAGGGTTAATTTTGGAATTGTCATAATTTTGAAGAGGGAGGAAGTAGATGGGATGGCTTACTAAATTTATTCTTTTTGTTTGTTTGTTTGTTTGTTTGTTGTTTTTTGTTTTTTGTTTTTCCGAGACAGGGTTTCTCTGTGTAGCCCTCGCTGTCCTGGAACTCACTCTGTAGACCAGGTTGGCCTCAAACTCAGAAATCTGTCTGCCTCTGCCTCCCAAGTGCTGGTTTTAAAGGCATGTGCCACCACTGCTACTGCTACTAAATTTATTCTTTTTTTTTTTTTTCCCGAGACAGAGTTTCTCTGTATAGCTCTGGCTGTCCTGGAACTCACTCTGTAGATCAGGCTGGCCTCGAACTCAGAGATCCATCTGCCTCTGCCTCCCAAGTGCTGGGATTATAGGCGTGCGCCACCACCGCCCGGCTCTAAATTTATTCTTGAACGAAGCATTTAGTATCCATAATCTTACATTGGTAGAAATTTTTGTAATTGTTGTAAAATTGAAGTTACAATTTCTTACATTGGTACAGAATGTATATGTTGATATATAATTAAGGTTTTCATTGGTATGGATCTATATATTGGCACAAAATTTGAATTAATATTGTTACTCCTAGATAGGCATTGTGCCTATGCAATTCATTTAAGAACAAGATGATTAAGTAATGCAAGTTAAGGGCCAGATAGTAAACTCTTAGGTTGGTTAGATCCTAATTTAATTATGATAAAGTGCTTTTGAATTGCTCAAATAGAAATGGCTATTTTTAACAGTTCAAACATATTTTACATAGTCTTTAAAAACTTCGGAAATCCACAGAACATGACATTTAATGTTATTTCATTATTAAGGATCATTTGACAATGAGACATGTCTGATCTGGACAGTTTTCCCATTCTCCTTCAAAGAAGAATTGAGCATCTTCACCTCCAGGTGAGGTTGCTTATCGTGGCAAGGTTGCCACAGGGCAGAATTGCCTATTTCATCTGCAGACAAAATACTGTCCAAAAAGGACAAACAGGTGGGGTAGTAGATTACTAATCTCTGCCAAGACAGGGTAAGCTAGTCCTTCATATTCCTACTGCATTTCTGAGACTGCCAGATAGCTCTGGGCTGAAAGGCTGAAGACAGATGTTCCAACGTCATTAGAAATTAGGGGACTGTCCAGGTAGTCAGCTGTCTCTACAATTTGTGTAAGTTTGAGAAGCTATGCTTGGTGCTTCCTATATACCCAGGTAATATTTAATTTGTTCTTGGATTTCTGATGGGGTTGAAGATTAATTATACTACCATAAGCAAACTTAAGTTGTTTAACATTAAAGATATGTTAGAAAATTAAAAATGTGGTTTTCAGATGGTATTACAGGCTAAAATCAAAACATAATTCAGTATACAATTATAAACTCTTTTTTTGTTTTTTGTTTTGTTTTGTTTTGTTTTGTTTTGTTTTTGAGACAGGGTTTCTCTGTGTAGCCCTGGCTGTCCTGGAACTCACTCTGTAGACCAAACTGGCCTCGAACTCAGAAATCCACCTGCCTCTGCCTCCCGAGTGCTGGAATTAAAGACGTGCACCACCACCGCCCGGCCAATCGTAAACTCTTTAAGTTAGAAAAGATGGTAGAGTACTTTATCTAATTGACAAATATGATGGACTGGATGTTAATTGTATATCGTACTCTGCAATTTACATAATTGTTGTGGTTGTACTCAATTTATGTCTGAGAGAAGAGGGTTTGTTTTTTATTGGACAGCAAAGGTAAGATGTTGGAGATTGGTGCTAATGATTTAAATCTGTGTGCCCACATGCTGAAGGCCCTGGTTCCCAATTGGTTGTTGATCTATCAATAAAGATGCCAACAACCAAAAGCTGGGCACAGTGCAGAACACTGAGAGGTGTTTGGATTGAATGCTGAGAGGAATGGCAGAATCACATGAAATGAGGTAAAAAGAAGAGGATACAGTGTCGGCAGGAGATAAAGCCACCCAACCATGTAAGACTTTGGAGAAGTGGCTACTGGCCACTTCCACAATTGGCCTGGGGTCACAGGGGAAGGTTCAGGAGTTTCCAGCCTTTGAGGTAGCCATGCATTTTTAAATTAACTGGTGTCTATGTGTTTTCCATTCAAAGTCCCAAGATGGCTCCTGGGTGTGTGTGTGCATGCCACTGGCTGGGAGCACAGATCAGAGTAGTGAAAACTCACTGCTACACTGCTTAGTTCTGGTGACGATGGGAGTAGTTGGTATTTTTCAATGAGAGACAAAAATCCAATAGAAATACTTGTTGTTGTTTTTTTTTAAGATTTATTTATTGTTATATGTAAGTACACTGTAGCTGTCTTCAGATACCCCAGAAGAGGGCATCAGATCTCATTATAGATGGTTGTGAAGCACCATGTGGTTGCTTGGATTTGAACTCAGGACCTTGGGAAGAGCAGTCAGTGCTCTTAACTGTTGAGCCACCTCACCAGCCCAAATACTTGGTTTTATAAGCTTGAAGAATATAAAGCTTGGGAGAACTATTGAAGTTGAGAAATAGGGAAGACAGAGAAAGAACTCTAAATTCTAAATGAAAACTGGGCCTGAATTTCTCCATAACTTCCCTGTTCGCCACCCCTGCCCAGTGATTCTAAGCAGCATCTTTAAGGATGTAAACTAGACAGTTATCCTTGCCAACATAGCAATTTCCAGGTCAGTCAGGACTACAGAGTGAGATCTTGTCTACAAACAAAAATATTCCAATATCAAAATACCTGCTATACATGTAATTGAGATTCCAGCAAGAAAAGACAAGAATGAAGAAAAATAAATAAAAAACCTAAAACCCCCAAACTTTCCAGATTTGATATAAAAATATCTAAACTTATAGATTCAAAGAGAAAGGGGGAAATAATAGAAATTTTAAAAATCTAAACTGGCCAGGCAATGGTGGTGTGTGCCTTTAATCCCAGCACTTGGGAAGCAGAGGCAGGCAGATTTCTGAGTTCGAGGCCAGCCTGGTCTACAGAGTGAGTTCCAGGACAGCCAGGACTATACAGAGAAACCCTGTCTTGAAAAACAAAAACAATAACAACAACAACAAAAAACTAAACTGAATTATAAATGGTATACCTTAAATCTACCATATCAATTGCGTTCAATATAAAAGGACTAAAAGTTCCAATTAAAAAGTAGAAACTATTATGCTAGATAAAAAAGAAAGATCCGATATATATATATACACATGCATGCACATACACACATATAGTTTATGGAGTTTTGTTTGTTTTGCTTTTCATTTCAGGAGTTCTATATATAGTAGTTCTGTCTGTCCTGTAACTCACTGTGTAGACCAGGCTGTCCTTGAACTCACAGAGACTCGCCTATCTCTGCCTCCAAAGTGCCACAACTAAAAGTGTGCACCACTATGCCCCGCTTGGTTTTTCAGTTTTTTAGGCTTTTGTAAGCAGGAGTTGAAATCACTGGGTAGCTGAGGATGATCTTGAATGCCTGAACCTCCTCCTTCTCCCTTCCAAATACTGGAATTACAGCCTATTATATCTGCTATTTAAATTTAAAAATTGAGACACTTAGCCGGGCGGTGGTGGCACACGCCTGTAATCCCAGCACTTGGGAGGCAGAGGCAGGTGGATTTCTGAGTTCAAGGCCAGCCTGGTCTACAGAGTGAGTTCCAGGACAGCCAGGGCTATACAGAGAAACCCTGTCTCGAAAAACCAAATCCAAAGAGAGAGAGAGAGAGAGAGAGAGAGAGAGAGAGAGAGAGAGAGACACTTTGAAGGTTAAACAATAAAAAAAGTTGTATCATGTAAACAGTAAACAAAAGAAGCCAAGGGTAATCATCATAATATCAGTTAAATACTTTGTGACATGAAATTTAAAATGACCTATCAAGTTTCTGGCTTAGGCTCAGAGAAGGGACAACAGGTACTCTATACGACTATAAAGGTAAAAGCCCCTGAGATGGTTCAAGAAACTGGCCAAGAAGTCGGAGGATGAACACAAGGCTTCCAAGCAGAAACAAAAAGAGGAGTGGAAGGGGTTCAAGGAGCTAAAACAAAGCTTGAGTGAAAGGGCTCCCTGACTATAAGTGAAACAAAATACCACTCGAAGAGCAAGCTGTTCCTTAAGCCTGAGGTCATGGGGACTCTTGGTTCATTCCTAGTTAAACACCTGCTGTCCCTGTTATAACATCCTTTGCCACCTACAAAGTGACTGCCTGCCACAGGTGCTCAGGACTGAACTGGGGTTCTCTGGAAGAGCAGCAATCACTCTGAACTCACTCTCAAGATATCTCCTCAGCCTGAAACTATCTTGGTAGACAATATTTATGGCATTTTAAAAGAGCTGCTTATTATGAGCTGAACACCTAGACATCTAAAGGTATAAAAGTTGTCAAAGAACATTTGTGTGCCCCTGCATGCCGATCATCTAGAATATGGTGAGGAGAGCAAGGGGCATCTGGAATCCAAGGCCAATGCTAGCTACAAAGAAAAGTCAAGGTCAGCCTGGGCTACATAACACCCTGTATCAAAAAATTAAATTGTTAAGGCTCCTCAAGAACTAGTAACATTCCAAACAGCTTCTATTCGGCTCACCACTTCTCTGTCCCCTACCCTCAAAGGCTACATTTAATAGCCACAAGCCAAAGTAGCCAATTCTGGTTATCTTTGAAGAGAGTTAAACCTTAGTGGCCCTGTGGATTTAAAAACCACAACAGCCAGTTACTATTTTATGAATATGGTTAAATTTTCAGTCATGATATTTCTAAAACTAGTGGCTGCATGGACAAAAGCATCAAACACTTCCTGCATATACGGAAAGAGAAAACCTCAAACACAGCTGGCATCAAGACTGCTCTCTCAAGAGTCATCTCTCACATCATTTTATAGAAATCCCCCTTTCAGCCCTGTTGCCTCTGGCTTGAAATTTACTCCACAGCTTTCCAGTGCTCTCATATTTCATCTTACTCATATGAATCCAGTCCAGCTTTCTACATTTTTTTTTTTTTTGGTTTTTCGAGACAGGGTTTCTCTGTGTAGTCCCGGCTGTCCTGGAACTCACTCTGTAGACCAGGCTGGTCTCGAACTCAGAAATCCGCCTGCCTCTGCCTTCCAAGTGCTGGGATTACAGGCGTGCGCCACCACACCGGGCTGCTCTCTACATTTTTTAACATATATCCTGTCAACTAAATATGGAGCCAACTTAGCTGAGTGATCCCAGGTAACAGGAGTGTGCCAAGACATGGCATGAAGCATGGTCCGGAGGTTAACAAAGACGGCAACAGCCTGTCTTTCCCGCCTTTGGATTGCTCACTGCCCAACCAGGCATGCTAACCTAGGCTTTCTTAGAATGGTGTCTTTCTGGAATAGGTTACTCAGTGTACCTTACTTTTATCTGGCCTTGTCAGAATATCAAAGCTTTTCTTTATGCCAGAAAATGGCCCTTCATTCACTCCTGTGGATTCCAAGAACAATACTTTCAAATTTTTTGTTCTTGGCGAGTGACCAACCAGTCAATGTTCTTTATATAGACTGCCCTGTAAATCTAAGAGGTGGAAGGAATTTCTGCAAAGAAGAAAATATAAGGGCAGGGAGATCAGAATAAAATGTATTCTGGAAGCACATGGAGTGGAACCCTGGGGTTTGAATTCAACCCGACTCAAAGATCCCCTGACCCACCTCACGGTCCTTGTTATGTAAGCTAGTAACATCCGTGTCTCCTTTTCCAAGGAGGAAGGAACACAGAGCATATCTCCTAGGCAAGAGCTCTGACCATGAAAGGTTTGAGGTTGTTTTTGTTTTCGCTTCTTTGTGTATGTGTGTGCTGAGGATGAAAGCAAAGCCTTGGGCATGCTAGGCAAATACTTGGCTACTCAGATACATCTTCATCTCTGAGGTGTACCTCTCAGTGGACTATCTAACGACGGGCTCACTTGTCAGTATCTACCATAAGTATTTTCTAGACTATGATTACATAATCTAAACCTTTCATCAGTGTTTTCTAATATGCTTAACCTAGCTGGTTTCAAGAACAAGGAGTGGTAATTACTTCATCTCTCACACTTAAAAATGCTATTTTTACAAAAAGTGAGTTACCAAGATAGAAAGTTAACTTAAAATAACTTCCAATCTTGGAAGGACTAGGAGAGGTAGTATGCTGTTTCAACAGCTCTGCTTCCTCAGTGTGGTGGTACCCCCATCCTTCCTCATTCTTCCTCCCCTGAGGGAGTCTTCACATCACCCCAAGGTACCACTAACAATGCTGGAATGCTACTGATCATTGAAATCTAGACATCATGGTTACTACACCCCTAAATACAACTGCAAGCACAAAGTAAAGATATACTTGAAAGCAGACAAATTTTAACCTTAAACTATCTCCCAAATGAATCTCTCCCCTTGCTGCCAGTAAGTGAGTTCTACAGTGAATCAAAAGGGCATTGTCCTTTAGAGCACAGAACAAAAATACTGCTTTCTCTAAGTAGGAAAAAAAAAAGTCGTGAGATATGCTTCAAAACACATCTTAATGTTGAAAAATTTCTCAACAAAATTTAAAAAAGGAAAAAAAAAGACCCTCTTCCCTTTCTTCTAACTCAGCTTCCTAATCTCTCTTCTTTTCCTGTCAGACTTATCAAGTGTCTGCTCAGCTGGTCTCCTGGGGACATCTTAGGAGATGAAAACAAGTCACTTTGGCTAAGTTCCTGGGAATCGAATCCAGGGCCGCATACATGATGGACATGCACCGTAGCTCTGAGCTGAACTCGCAGCCCCTTAGGTGTGCATCTGTACAGAATGAGAGGGGATTTCTACCTCTCCTTTACCTTCCTTCTTGGGTACTGGGATTCAAATACAATAGCTAGAGCTGAACTGATGGGGCGGGAGCAATGGCCCAGTGAGTCAAGTGTTTACTGTGCAGGCATGAGGACCTGACTCATGTAAAAGCCAGGCATGGCAGAAAACATAACCCTAGAGTGGACATGCATTCACGTGTGTGTGTGTGTGTGTGTGTGTGTGTGTGTGTGTACCTTTGTGTTTGTGCAAGTATGCACAGAGAGAAAAAGATGTGGCCAAGAGGCTTGCTTGCCAAGCCAGTCTACCAAACATGGTGAGCCCCAGGCTCAGTGAGAGATCCTGCCCACCCCCAAAGAAAAAGAGAGCAAAGGAAAGGAAAGGGAGAGAGAGATGGAGAGTGACAGACTCCCATCTGCCACATGTGCACACATAGGTAAGCAAAGCACCTTTCTCTCTATATATATATATGTTCATCACATACATGCCAGAGTTGAAATGTTCAATACCCCCCCGCCCCCCCCCCCGCCCCTCCGCCCCCCCCCCAGAAGAACAAAACAAAACAACAAAATCTGGACTGAGAAAATTCTTCAGTCTGTTCAATAGAAACTTGAGTCTGATCCTCAGAACCCATTGTATAAACTAAACTGCTCATGGGGTTGGACAAGGAAGAGCACTGGCTGCTCTTCCAGGGGATCTGGGTTCGATTCCCAGCACCCATGTTGCAACTCGCGACTGTCTGTAACTCTGATCCCTGGGGATCTGACACCCTCTCTAGCCTCCACAGTTATCAGGCATGCATGTGGCACACAGACATACATGTAAGCAAAAATACATGCACATAAAAATAAATTTTTACAAAGCAGGACATGGGCATGGTAGTGCACATCTGTAATCTCTACATTAAAGAGGTAGAGACAGGCAGCTTCTTGGGTATCAATGGTCAACCAGACTTGTCTGTTTGCCAAACTCTAGGACAGTGAGAGACCCTGACTCATAAGACTAAACCCCAGGGATAGTATCTGAGGAACAATACCAAGGGTTGTCTCTGGCTTCTACATGAATACAGAGTCAGAGTGCCTGCATTCTGGCACTGATATGTACCAGACAAGCTGTGATCACCTTCTGGACTTTCTTTTCTTTTCTTTCTTTCTTTTTTTTTGGTTTTTCGAGACAAGGTTTCTCTGTGTAGTCCTGGCTGTCCTGGAACTCACTCTGTAGACCAGGCTGGCCTCGAACTCAGAAATCTGCCTGCCTCTGCCTCCCAAGTGCTGGGATTACAGGCGTGTGCCACCACGCCTGGCCCTTCTGGACTTTCATGGGAAAGAAAGACATCTGTGTCTTGACTTTAACCCACTTTGGTGCTGGGGATCCAGCCCAGGGCCTCACGCAAGCTAAGCAAGTGTTCAAACACTCAGTCCAACTTGGATCTTGTTGGGGCCATTGTTTGCATTTCCAGTCCCTTGCAGCCAACTCTGGCTCTGCAGAATGCACACTTCCCTGTTTCTGCATACACTATCATTTCAACTAGACTATAGGTTCCTGGGGAATATAAGCTCTGATACTGCACAGCACCAAAATACTTAATGACTGACCTAGATTTCAATGAGCTTGTTATTACATAATTCTGGATGGGTCACTCTTTAATATTAGCTGGAAGCAGAACATAATGATAAATGAGTTTTTTTTTTTTTAAAAAGGGCCAAGGTAACAGCTGGTCCAGATATAGTCAGATTCACTTTACCCCTTGTTTTTGTTTTGCTCCAGGGAATCAATTCAGAGAATGAAAAGAGAGTTTAAGAAAACATGGTATTATTCTGGTACATATTGCTACCTATTCTGGTACATAAGTTACTACTACATTTATGTTTTTTGTTTGTTTGTTTTTTCTGAGACAGGGTTTCTCTGTGTAGCCCTGGTTGTCCTGGCACTGACTCTTTAGACCAGGCTGGCCTTGAACTCAGAAATCTGCCTGCCTCTGCCTCCCAAGTGTTGGGATTAAAGGTGTGCGCCACCAGCGGCAGTATGTTTTTTTTTTTTTCAATTAATTTTTTTTTCATTTTCTTGATGAGTGTTTCACTATATTGCTCAGGCTAGGCCCTAAGCTCTGGGGCTCAAGTGATCCTCCTGCTTCATTCTCCTGAGTAGACTATAAGTATAGCATCACACAGAGAGATTCTGTGTGTTTGTGTGTGTATGTGCATGAGTGTATTGCTACAGTGTGCATGTGGAGGCCAAAGACCACCTCTGCAGTCAGTCCTCAAATTCTACTTTGTTTGAAACAGGGTCTCTGTCATTATCATCTGCTTCATATGCCAGGCTTGCTGGCCTATGATCTCTTGGGGTTCTTCTATCTCTAGTCCCATTTCCCAGGGAGGGGGTAGGATTATAGACACCTGTGCTGTATTGTGTCTGCTCTCATTGTTGTTTTGTCCTGGGGGTCTCAAACACAATTCCACAAGCTTTCGTGGCCAATGGTTTCAGTCTCTGAATTGAGTCATTTCTTCAGTGTCTGAATTGAGGCTTTTAAAGAAGTCAGCAAAGGGGCTGGAGAGGTGGCTCAGCAGTTAAGGGCACTAGCTATTCTTCCAGAGGACCCCGGAGTCAATTTCCAGCACCCACATGGCAGCTTACAACTGTCCGTAACTCCAGTTGTAGGGATCTAGAGCCCTCAGAAAGACATATGCGCAGGTAAAACACCGATGCACATGAATAAAAATAAATACATCTTTAAAAAGCAGCTGCTCTAACATAATAATATCTGTCCCTTGGGAGTGATAATGCCTGCCATTTGTAGCACCTGGGAGGCAGAGATAGGAGAACTTAGAGTCCATACCAGCCTGGACTACATAATAAGTTCTAGGTTAGCCTAGGCTAAAAGTGAGACCCTGTCTCAAAGAAAAAAGACTTTTTGTTATTAGAGGGGACTAACCATTTCCTAGCCCTCTGATTTTCATGGGATGTTTTTCTTGTGGCCTCAACCTTTCTCATTTCACATGCTCTCTAGGAAATGGATGTCTCAAGATTGATAAAACTGCAACGAATTTATCTGGCTCAACAAGAGTCTCCTGCAATTGGACATTCTGCAATCACAGTGCTGTGAAGATGGTCACAGTAGGTAGGTCAAATATTTTCCTTCTGAGTCTACTTACCTTTGACCTAGTTAGGAACACCTTTGCTCATAATTATCTTACTAAACTTTGGCCTAGTTTCCCTCCCAACAATCATTGATTTTGAGTGAGTGGAAAATGTATTTACATCAACTATAAACCCTTCTGTCTCATTGATCTATAGACTGGGAGTTAGATTCTCTCTAATGTCTTAATATCTTACCAGACAGCATCCAAAGTTCCCTGCTGACCTGACAGAACTCATGCCCTGCCAAAGTATCCTATTTTACATAAGATAATAAGCAGAGCTAGATCCTGGCATATATGTATGTTTATCTCTGTTTACAAAATTCCCTCAAAGGAAATGAGCTGTGGCTTATGCTTCTAAATTATAAAATTTACTACTCTGAAGAGACGCCAGATGACAGAAAGAAGACAAACTTTTCTACAGACACACTTTGTACAAACAAGCACTATGTGCACACCAACTATGTTCTCTGAAGTAGGAGAGGGAACTGTGATGGGGAGATTCAGTTAACTGCTTGGATTCTCTGTAAGCGGTGGTCCTGACACATGAGTTCAGGTTTAACCTGAAAGCCCATCTAGGTTCCGGCCTATTACAAAGCTTTCTGCAAGCCTTGTCAGCTGCCAAATCCCCAGCCACACCCCCAAAAACTGAGCTCCTTTTTGCCTCCTTAGAACACGGCACAGCCTTCTTTCAAGCTTTTGGATTTACGTTTCACTTCAATGGTCTCTCAAACTCCCTGTACTCTGTGGTAAAACCAAAAAACATTTTGTAATTCTCAATTCTGGCTCATTGACTCTGAGAGGAATATCTGATTTGCCCTGGTCTGACTGGTGGCACGCTGCAGAAGGAATACTGTGGAGTTCTCAGCTGGGCCTCCGAGGCTGTGACAGCTGCCGTGCTTGTTCAGGAAACCTCCTTCCATCCACAGAGCAGTTCAGGGTGAGTCTGCATGCAGATGAAGCTCCAATACTCTGAGTTGAGTGGCCACAGCCGAGGTTCCCCCAGCATCTGGCTGTCTCAACAGCTGACAACATATGCACAAATGATCCTGGCCAAGACCCCAAAATACCTTCAGTAACCTTAGCCCAAACTGCCCCACCCCTGGGACTGAGCAGAGCAGTTGTTTTAAACCACTAAGTGCTGGGAAGGTTTACTAAATGGCAAAGCTAACTGATACAGCCTCTCCAACTTAGAGCAGACACTTGATTTTTTTTCTCAAAGCTTTATTTGTAGAACCCAGAAACCGAGTGTATGTGTGTTGCATGTACTTATTAGTGATGGGTATATGCATGTGGGTACATGTGTGTGGAAGAAAAGTGGTTAATGCAGGCTGCCTTTCCTCAATCACTCTCTGTGATTAGTTCTTCAAGGGTCTCTGAGTGAGCCTGAAGCCCATCAACCTGAGTGGACTGGCTGGCCGCACACGTGCCAGGGCTTTGACTTCCATCTCCCTGGTGCTGGGGTTACAGGAACACATCACTGTGTCCAGACTTTTTAAGATTTGTTTATTTCTATATCATGTGTTTGAGTGTTTGTTAGCATATATATGTATGTGTACCATGTTGCATGCCTGGTGCCCATGGTGCTCAGAAGAGAGTCTAGAATTTGATTTACAGGCATCTGTAAGCTGCCATGTGGGTGCTGGGAACCCAACCTGGTCCTCTGTAAGAGCAGCTAGTGCTCTTAACTCCTGAACTACTTCTCCAGTCCTTATGCTCATTTTTTCAAGCGTATTCTGAGTATATGAACTCAGGTTCTCATGTTTACTGTGCAGGAACTGCACTGACTGAGCCATTTCCTCAGCCAGATAAGAGACTCTTGACAACTAAAAAGAAAAGGTACTAGGCTCCAAGGTCACTGATTAGCTTACTGATAATAGCTAGCTTTCTTCCTTCTCCAGGTAAAGTCTGATTCAGCCCAGAACACCTCACTTTCAGCCTGGTGTTCACACAGTGTGTGAATGAAACCCTGGGATAGGCCTGCATAACCTTCTGAACCCACAATAGGAACAAATTCATAGCCATAACACTCTGAGGCTAGAGCAGGAGGACCAGAAGTTCAAGGTCATACTTGAATAGTTTTTCAAGCTGCTGACAAGGAAATGGCACAGCCTTCTCTGTCTCACAAGGTCCCAGAGAAAAATACAAGGTTTCTAATTATTTGTTGTCTTCCTTACATTTTGGCAACTTTGTAACTTTGAGGTTAGCCTGAGCTACATAAGATCCAGTCTCAAAATTGGAGTGGGTAGTAGTTTTGTAGACCTTCAGCTTTTTAGCATGACCAAGTTTGAATCGTAAATTAGAAATAAATTTTTAACTGGATGTTGTTTAAAAATGAAATAATCAGAGATTCTTGCGACTTTCTAGCAAACGTGTTCCAGAATATTGTACCTGAGCTTCTGAGAGAATGTTCTTTTATGGACAGAAGAGATTTTGCCTGTGTAAGATCATTGTTAACTTGTTAAAACAGAATTTTCTATTATGCCATTTCGTATTTACATCAAAATGTTTTATTCACATAAATTCAACCTCAGCTTTTCATACAAATGAGTGTTTCCAGTTTAGCAAGAGTTGACTCTAAACACAAGTCAGACTGTACCATTGCAACATTGCCATCAGCTAAAGAAGACTAACATACACACACACATACACACACACACACACACACACACCACTATCTTTCATAATCGCCCTGCTTTAAGACTCTGAATCTGAATCTGAAATAAAAAGCTGCTAAGTCACATGGGAAAATTGTACCTGGTGGCTAAGTAGAATAATGGTGGCTCAAAAAATGCTGTGGTATCAGCTGGCTACCAGCCACAAGCACCTGCAAATTCAGGTGGACTAAAAAGGAACTGATTGCCTGTGGAAAAATAAAGATGACCTACAAGCTGATGCTGAACATTTTTCACACTTGGACCTAAGCTAGGCAGATAAGATCAGCAAATCTGTGGTCCAAATTCAAAGTGTGGTATAAGAGCCTCTGTCTACTGCCTCCGGAGTTTGGAGTTGCTGTTCTGCATAGCATTGCTCCATCAGGGGTTGCAGCTGTATGTTGGCAGGGGAGGTAGCTCTAATTTCATTTGCTCATTTACCTTTGGTTCTTGTGGTTAGTATGCTAAGAATCATTTCCTATGAGGTGATCAGTTAGGAAAGGGAGACAAAAGAATCAGATGTAAGTAATAAGTAATAGCTTAGGAGATTGCTTTATTTATTCATGAAGGTGTGTTGCGGGAGGGAGAGGTATACACCTAAGGGGGGAAAACCTTTGTTTTGAGATAGGGTTTCTCTATGTAGTCCTACCTATACTGGAACTCACTCTGTAGACAAAGCTAGCCTTGAGCTCACAGAAACCCACCTGCCTCTGCCTCCCAAGTGGTGGGATTTAAAGGCAAGTACCACCACAGTGGTGGTGGTGGGATGATGGTTGTGATATGTACCCTAATATCCTAGAGGTTCCTACAAAGACTAAGCTAGCCTGGAATTCATGGAAATCTACCTGCCTCTGCCTCCCTTTGCTGGGATTACAGGTATGCCCCATCATGATCACTTGCCTGAAATATTGACATATCTGTAAGAATTAAGTGAAAAACAGAAAACAATATTTCACAGGTACCTGTATCCTAATTCTTCACTGAGGTGGATCATATGAAGGATGTAGGATTCCTTGCTTGTTCCAGTGAGGCCAGGCAAGAGCAAGATAGTAGGTCTGGTGCTGGCATCCACATAGCGTGCACTGTTATTGTTATCAAACCAGTCCAGTGAGATCTGCCCTCCGTCTGCAGTTTTAATGAGTTCACTGCAAGTGAGAGTTCCAAAGGTATTACTGGGTAGTCCTTTCAGATGCATCTTGATGTTTTCATTCTATAAATATGACATTATCTTGTCATCCCAAAATAACTTACCTACATTCACAAATATATACATAGCTATAAAAGTCATCTCCTTTTATCACAAAAATATTATGAAGATTAATGCCATATTTTCAGCAGTCCCAATAAAAGGTAATAGGTAATAAATGAACTCCAAAAGGGGATATCAGGGCAATTGGTGTGTATGTGTGGGTGTTTGTGTTAATGTGGTAAAAATGTATTATATGCATGAACAAAATTATCAAAGAATCAACAAAATATTTTAATTAATTTAAAAAAGAATAAGCTTCAAAGGACTTCAAATATTTGGGTGGGAGTGTGGTAAAGCCCCTGGCTAGCATGCACAAGGCTTTATATTTATTTGTGGTAACACACACACACACACAGCCCTTTATATATCTACATTCATTTTTTCCTTATTACTCTCAAATGCCCAGCCTCTATTTGATTGAGGTCATACAGATACCAACAGGGAATTATGAGGAAGTCCAGGGCTAACTGGTTCTATGCTACAACTCTTTTGACTCAATGATGCAGCCCCTCACTGAGTACCTTACACAATCTGCTTCTTGAACAACTTCTCACATAGCATCTGTGGACCCAAAAGTACAAGTTGGCAGGAAAAAAAGGAACTCTGGAAAGACTAAATGACTCAGGGAAATTAGTAACAGACACCATTTAAATCTCCTGGTTAGATATGTCCCCATCTATGTCTGCAACACCTCAAAGACATTATCCTCAAAAATCCACGTGCTTATTACGGAGTTCTTTTGTGGGGAGACACACAAAACCTAACGCTATTGATAGCTGTCTAGCCCCTATCCCAGGATCGTCAATATGTGAATACATTAGTGCATCTCATCAAGGTGTCTAGGTTCTCAAGGACAAATTGGTAACGACAAACTGGAAAACAGTACCACAGTTTCCCTCTGCCCCCCAAATGCTTCTCACATCCCAGAAATAAGCCAGGACGTTCATTCTTGTCCATTCACATCAGGATGAAAAGGAGACAAAACAAAAAGGTGGGTAGGAGCAATACCTGAATATTTTCCTGCAGCTGGAGGTAGGTAGGTGGGTAGACCTGGCATCTCTCCTATTTTCTTGTCTCTTTAACATCCTTTCTTTTGTTAACCACAGGTGTATTAACTAAGAACTGGGAGCCGGAATGAAAACCTGTCATTTAGAAGACACATCTCAAGATGGACATTCACTTACTTCCTGTACTGCACCGGGGGCTTGGCAGTGATGAAGGGTCTCAGCAGTGTCTGTCCTCTGCTCTCCCAGCACCAGACCGTCGGGTAATAGGTTTCTGTCACCACGGGACAGTGGTCCTGTAGGAAGCGGCTGAAACTCTCCCCTCCAATCACTAACTGGGGTTTCTGTCGGGAGAAGCAGCATCGGTAAGGGGTCCAGAACAAAGTTTACGGAGGACGTAAACCAGCAACCAGTGGACTTAGCAGTGTCCCCACCTGAAGGCCGCGCGCGAACCCTCCGATTCCATCACCCCGGAGACTGACGCACAGAATTCACAATCACAACAGTCTCAAGCTGCGCTCAGTCTCATCCCGGGAGAAAGGCGAACAGAGTCCGGGTGCCCTTCCCTAAGTACTGCAGCTGTGCAGGCCGGACCGAGGCCGGGAGGACCTCGGGGCAGGACCTCAGCCGGAGGCCAGGGTTGCCGGCGCACCCGCGGGTCCCCCGGGCCCGCCACGCTCCACTGCCCCCGCCCCCGGCTCACCTTGGCAATGCTGCTCAGGTAGTAGCAGGCATAGGCGACGCTGAAGCCCAGGATCAGCGACAAGCCCACGCCCGAGCCGAAGAAGCCGACGCGAACCTGGTGCTCTAGGTAGAGCGCCAGTTCCCGGGACAGCACCCGCAGGTCCATGGCCAGGCGCTGCATGGTGCGAGCCCGGCGCAGCTGCAGCAGAGGCCAGCTCGCGGGAGCGCGGGGGACCCGAGACGCGGGGAGGAGGCGCCTACGGGGTGGAGCGCCGCTTCGGCCTCAGCCAACGGCGGCCCCGGAGGCGTGGCCCAGCCCGGCCCGCCCAACCCCACCTGCGAACCTTCCAGACTCGCGCTGGAACGCCCCCGGTCGTGGACCCCTAGTGTCCCTCCAGAACCAGGAGAGAGCGCGCGAGCTAGACGAAAACAGGCCGGGCCGCTACTTGACCTTGAACTAGTATACTCAGCCCACCTCGGGAGGCAGCAGTTTGCATAGGGCCGGCATTTGCTTCTGATTGACGGAAGGAGAGCTTGCAGAACCCAGGGAGAGAATCATCTGTCCTACTGGAGCTTGCGTCCCTAGGGAGACTGTTTAAAGGAAAAACATCCCACCAATTGCAAGACGCTCTTGCTGGACTTTCAGTCTCCCGGTGAATCTTTTAAATAGCTAAGGGCTATTAAATGAGAATTAGGTCTAGGAAAGGTCAGGTACTGGAAATAGGATTCAATCATGTGGCTGATTAATTAACTCAGGTGTATGACTACCTAGGATGCACACAGGAAACCATTTATGAAGTAGGTTCTCTTAGGCTTGTTTGTGGCAACATAACAGAAGTCTGAGAGTAAAAGACATCTGAAACAAGGGTGGCAAGATTAAACAAGGAAACAGTGAAGGTAAGGGCTGCTGAGACTACAAAAAATGTCAGAGTTCTAAATTACTTGAATATATTGCTCTTTTTCTTTTTAAAGAGAGTCTTACATAGCTCAGGCTGGACTTGAACTCACTATGTAGCTAAGAACTTACAATTTTCCTGCTTTCACCTTCCTCGTGCTGAGATCATCAGCCAAACTGGGATTGCCACCAAGACAAGTTTATACCCTGCAGGGGATCGAACTCAGGGCTGTGTGCCTACCATGCAAGCACTCTACCAACTGAACTACATCCCTTGCTATATATCGCCTATTTTTACAGCAGCCCTTGGTACTTGTATTTGTGGATCACACTATGAGTTGGCAATACATATCTAATCTATAAGGATCGATTCGGGGTAACTAGCGTGTCCATTGCTCCGGGTAGTCATCACCCCTTTATGTTGGCATCCTAACAGTTCTGAAATAATAAAGTGTTGTCAACAAGTTAGGATCGTAAGTTAGTGATCTTTCACTTTATAGGGAGATGAGATGGGTTGGAAGTGAGCAATTTACTTGGTTTTGCCTTGGTCATTGAGGCTTGCTGGAGTTGGTCCCCAGAATAACTGTTCACCTTCACTGAGTAAGGCTCTCTGGATATCTCTGTCTCACTTTGTTTTGGTTTTGTTTCTCTAGACCAACAGTTCTCAAACTGTGGGACTCGACCACTTTGGGGGATGGAACGACCCTTTCACAGGGGTGGCAAATCTAATATCCTGTATGTCAGATATTTACATTATGATTCATGACAGTAGCACAGTTATGAAGTATCAATGAATGTAGTTAGAGACCAACCTGGGTTACAGGAGACTCCGCCCCCTTCCCTAGTGTTGCAGAGCTGGTCCCAGTGACAGCAACGCTCCTGCTTTTTGTTTTGGTCTTGAGCTCTGCTCTGGGATTGGTATGGCTACCTCTGTCATCTCTGCCCCTGGCTTGTGGGAATTCCTAGTGGTCCCTGCCTAGGGACCTATTAGCAAGGTAACACGGAACAGATTTACCCCAGTCTTCCTGTTACAATATATTCTGTGCAGGGTGCTCACAGAGCTCCACCCACACGCCTTCATCTTCACAGATCTGACTAGACAGCAAAAACATTCCTCCAAAGTTTAGAAGAGGAATGGTGTAAGTATAATAAAAAAAAAATGCAGTCTGGGATATAGCTTATCTTTCCTTCAGGAAAACAACCACCTGGTTTTTATTATTCTCTCTCTCTCTCTCTCTCTCTCTCTCTCTGTGTGTGTGTGTGTGTGTGTGTGTGTGTGTGTGTTGCTGGAGATTGAGCCCACAGCCCCATGCAATGTTGGAAGTGATCCACTGCCTAGTTATGTCCCCAGGTCTCATTTTCAGCTACAGTCTATAGTGAAAGGCAGCTGGAGAAGAATTTCTGAAAATAAGTGAGCGAAGATTTAAAAGTTAGCCCAGCTTTTGGTTGCAATTACAGAGGAAGCAGAGAGTGAGAGTGGTTGACTGAGGAAAGGGGCTAGTGTTTCTGAAAACTGGAAATCCAGGATGAAGGACCTCATCTGACAAGGGTCTCATACATGGCAAACATCACAAAGACAGCAGGTTGTGCAGAAGAGGCAAACAGAAGTGTTCTTACAACATCTGCTCTTTAGCACCCACCCAGTCCCATGAAACCAAACACTTACTACCTCAAGAATTGGCTTAGTCCTTCCAGAAAGGGAGGAACCCTCTTTGCCACCCAATTACCTCTTCAAGTCCTCACTCATATTAGGGACAAAATTTTGACATGAATTTCAAATAAATATTTATAACAATATATTGATATATGCTATATATTTTATATAGTGTATATAATATATGATATATCATATATGGTATACTATGTTATATAGCATAAATTACACAATATAGCATATTATATATATTTACAGCATATGTAATAAAGTATATATGTATATATATATATATATATAAAAAACATGTAGCACATATTATATACATGTAAGTATATATAATTCCAGAAAAATACAAGAGAAAAAAGAATGGATGATTCCAGAGAGTGAAAATAGGCAGCTAAATATGAAAAACATAATTGACTTGTCATTAAATACCTTTTACATTTTGTGTCATGTTTTTGTATCACATGTAAACAACAACAAAGGACAAAGAGAATTGTATTAGTTAACATTGTTTCAAAGTTAAAGCTAAACCTCAAAGGCACCCTGTCTTCTAAACTTTGGAGGAATGTTTTTGCTGTCTAGTCAGATCTGTTAGGGTGAGGTGTGTAGGTAGAGCTCTGTGAGCACCCTGCACAGAATATATTGTAACAAGGAAGATTGAGGCAAATCGGTTCATAGTCTATAAGCACTACTGGATTCCATAGGAAATTTGTCAATTCCCATATCTTAGAGGAAGGGATCTGAGAATTTTTGCTTTGGTTTCAGTTTCAGGTAGTGAGGACTGAATGTGTGGCCTTGTTTATAGTATTCATGTGCTTTCTTAATGAGCTGTGCTTTCAGTTGTGGAGAAATACACAAAGCTCACAGCGATGGCACAGCATCTGTGGCCTCTCCCAGGGTAGCAGAATGTTAGTAGCACTTCCCTTCTTGCCCTGCTGAGGATCTATGCTGCTCTCTGGGTTTAGTGAGTGATGTTAGCCTGTCCTAAATACCCATATCAACATTCTAGATGCTTTCTCCTCTTTCTGTGTCATACAGAGAGACTGGAGGGGGAGAGTGAATTGGGGCTTTGGATTCTTGACCTTGGATTTATTTTAAAGACCTTTATGGTGGTAGGTGCACAAATGCTGACTATTTGTGAGATGAATGAACTCCTCACTTACAATGGGGAAAAGATGAGTGGGCACTCCTGTGGCTAGACAGATGTGTAGGCCACACTTTGAATGGTTTCTGATAGACTCACTCTTGTTCAATGTCTTCCAATAGGCTTTCTTGGCTTGTCTTCATTGCTTCGTTCTTGTCAAGGAGTCCCTTTGTTCAGAGGCAATTACATATGTGTCAGGCTTTACCAATGATGATGATGCAGCAGGACTGGATATATATAGCAGCCAGGTTTCAATGCCCAGAATTGAAAAAAAAAAAAAAAAAAGCAAAAACCAGACACATACTGAAAGCTGAAAATCAGGTGGAAACACTTGCTTAGAGTCTAACTTTTACCTTTTTTTGCTTTGTTTTGTTTTAATGTGATTCCCCTTTGTGGTCAAGGCTGACTTGGAACTCACTGCTGGAATTATAGGTATGGGCCACCATGCCCAGCATATATATAATATATATGTATGTATGTGTATATATGTATACATATATATGTACTGATTCTCTGTGTGTATCTATGTGTGTATATATATATATATCATATATATATATTCAAGTATATCTACTTAATTATAGTTGGACTATAGTCCCCAAGTACATTACTTTATTTTTTTAAAGTTTTATTACATTGATTGATTGAGTGAGTGTGTGTGTGTGGTGGCTCCCATGGAAAGGTACACATATTGAGGTCAGAAGATGACTGCAGGAGCAGGTTTTCTTCTTCTACCATGTGGGTCCTGGGGATTGAGTGCAAATGGTCATATTTGGCATCTTGGCACCCTTACTTTGGGCTTTGGCCACTGATGCTCTTTCATTTTGGATACAAACTCTTGTTCAGCCCTCCTCTGTTGTTTAAGGATCCCTTGCTGTCTAGTTCCACAAGGGATTATTTCTAGTACTGTTACAGGCTTACTTGGCTATGTTCAAAGCCTTAAGCTAGCTACTTCTCTAAAGATCCATGGTTCATTCTTTCTTTTTTAAAATCAAGAATGATATAACCAATGACATTGGAGTATCACCGCCTTTAGTGATACTGTGAGCTCAGCGACATATACGTGTATACTATCCATATATCTGTAATGTTTCTATCTGTATCTATCTGAATATATGAAGTAGCTCAAGATGAATTTCTTAACTTTCATATGAGTTCTCTGAGGGTTTATGAGGAAGAGTTATATCTCTTACCAATGGTTTTCTAAATGCAATAGGGTACATCCTGCATCTTAACCTCCGGTCTGTAACAAGTCAGCAAGAGAATTCAGTGAAGAAGAGCTTATGGTTTGTATTTACAGAGAATTCCAGAACGGAGAAGCATGGACGGACAATGAAAACAAAGTCGGTTTTACTCAAATTAAAATGTGCTATAAGCTGGGCAGCGGTGGTGGCGCATGCCTTTAATCCCAGCACTCGGGAGGCAGAGGCAATCGAATTTCTGAGTTCGAGGCCAGCCTGGTCTACAGAATGAGTTCCAGGACAGCCAGGGCTACACAGAGAAACCATGTCTCAAAAAAAAACCCAAAACAACAACAACAACAACAACAAACAAACAAAAGTGCTATAGTCCTGTATAAATTACTATGAGAAATAACAAGTGTCATTAAATTAATATGCTTTTTGTTAGTAAAATATTGTGACCTCCAATTTTAGCTCTGTATCTTATTGTTATAATCACAGTCCTAACATAAGCACTATGATTTTGACTGACACACACTACCTGTTTAAAAAAAAAGAAAGAAAAGGTCTTACTGGAGCTGAAGAGATGGCTCAACAGTTAAGAGCACTGGCTGCTCTTCCAGAGGTCCTGAGTTCAATTCCCAGAAACTATATGGTGGCTCATGACCATCTATCTGATGCCCTCTTCTGGCATTCAAGTGTACATGCAGATAGAGCACTCATACATTAAATAAATAAATCCTTAAAAAACAAAAACAAAAACCAGTCTAATTGAAGCCCTTACTCTATGGCTTTGAACTCATAGTAGTTCTCCTGCCTCAGCCACTCTAGCTTTAGACATAAACTAGAGACTATTCATCAAAGACATACACTACAAAGTATACCTTAATATATATATTACAGGCTCACTCTACTTAAGAACTGAGGATGAAAAAATCCCCAAGATGAGAGGGGTTAAAATATGGAAAGAAAGGATGCCTATGTGGCCCAGGATTGCTTAGGGATGAAGGGTCAAGGGTCAGTTGAGTCTGGGGCTTGGACCTCACTCCAGTCTGTACATTCATACTGATGTTTGGAGTCTTAAGTAGAAATGTGTGCATGGCTTCTCTCAACACTAATTTGTTTATTAGATTCAGAGCCAAGCTGTATCCACAATAGGGAGAAAAATTATCCCTCCTTCCTCCAAGGTGACTGTCATCATTTGGGAATACCTTTGTGTAGAGAGGATTTATAGCCCAGTGGGGATGGGGGAGAGAGAGAGAGAAGCAGAGAATGATGTTCTTTCCCCAGGAAAAAGCCAAGGACATAATTTTTATGATGCAGGGAAGGAAGGAAGGAGAAAAGGAAGGAGGGAGAAAGGAAAGGAAGGCAGCCACATACAGATTATAAATACAATGACTAAGACAAAGGTCTTATTAGAACTACAGCTTAATTCCTCTAGTTCCACTTCATGCAAAGAAGCAATTTCCTTTTAAATATTATCCACCAGCCTGCCTGCCCTGACTGTCCTGGAATTTGGAACGTAGCAATACTTTCATCTTTGCTTCCTGACTTGTGATATGCACTGCCATATCATTCTTTTTTTTTTTTTTTTTGGTTTTTTTTTTTTGGTTTTTTTCGAGACAGGGTTTCTCTGTATAGCCCTGGCTGTCCTGGAACTCACTCTGTAGACCAGGCTGGCCTCGAACTCAGAAATCCACTTGCCTCTACCTCCCAAGTGCTGGGATTAAAGGTGTGCGCCACCACTGCCCGGCTCTGCCATATCATTCTTAAGCAAGGCAACTCTTCTAAATTGGATTTTCCCAGGCTTATAGTACACACACTATATGGCAAGAGGATATAGTCCTTGGAAAGAAGACTTGGAACTGCAACCCAGGTGGAGCAGTGTCCTTTCCTGTCTTAAAAATCACTGTACCCTCACAAGGTGTCTTATTTTCCTATTGCTGTGACAGAATAGCATAATCAAGACAACTTATAAAAGACTGGATCTAATTCAGTTTATGGTTTAGACAGTAGCTCTCAATTGTCCTAAAGCTGTGACCCTTTAGTACATTTATGGTTGTAACCCACAACCATAAAATTACTTTGTTGCTACTTCATGACTGAAATGTTGCTACTGTTATTAATCATACTATAAATATTTGATATGCAGGATATTGATATACAATCCCCAAAGGGATTGCGACCACAGGTTGGGAACCACTGATTTAGAGTGTTATAATCCATGATGACAGAGCAAAAGTATAGTGGCAGGGATAGCTAGGAACTCACATCCTGATCTCTAAACGGCGCACATAAAGAGGCACATTGGAAATGACATGAGCTTTTGAAACCTTGGTGGTCACCCTGCCAGTGATATAGCTCCTCCCACAAGGCCACATCTCCTAATCCTTCCCAAGTAATCCCACCAACTGGGGATTAAATATTCAAACATATGAACAAGTGGGGACCATTCTCATGTTATCCTCTGGAACATACCATTCTGTTTCATCCCCTCCTCTGCATGAAGGGGTCAGGTTATGTGACTGTGATGTAGTATCACTCTGGTGACTGTTCCTTCACATGACAAAGGTAAAAGGGATTCTGCAGGAGTAATTAAAGGTCTCTAGTCAGTTGACTTTGAGTTATCAAAAGGAAGATTATCTTGGGAAGATCTGATCTAATCAATTGAGACCTTTTGTACTGGCTGGTTTTGTGTGTCAACTTGACACCGCCTGGAGTTATCACAGAGAACGGAGCTTCAGCTGGGGAAGTGCCTCCATGAGATCCAGCTGTGGGGCATTTTCTGAATTAGTGATCAAGGGGAGAGGGCCCCATGTGGGTGGTGCTATCTCTGGGCTGGTATTCTTGGATTCTATAAGAGAGTAGGCTGAGCAAGCCAGGGGAAGCAAGCCAGTAAGAAACATCCCTCCATGGCCTCTGCATCAGCTCCTGCTTCCTGACCTGCTTCAGTTCCAGTCCTGACCTTTGGTGATGAACAGCTGTGTGGAAGTATAAGCTCAATAAACCCTTTCCTCCCCAACTTGCTTCTTGGTCATGATGTTTGTGCAGGAACAGAAACCCTGACTAAGACACCTCTAAAAAGGAGATCTGGATCAGGAGTAGAGGAAGTCAGAGGCTTGACTGCTGGCCTTGAAAAACAGCTGCCATGAGTCCCTTAGCAGCAGTCCAATGCATTTTGTAAACAACTGTGTGAGCTTGGAAGAGGACCTCAAATGTCAGACTCCACTACAGCTATGAGCGGCTTGACTGCAGCCTTGTGGGACTATGAGCAGAGGGCCCAGCTACTCAGATCTGGAGTCTTGATTCACAGAGACTGAGAGACAATAAACAAGTGTGAAATCACTGTATCTGTGGTTTATAAAGCAGCAATTAATTGATATGGTCATATTAGTCATTTCCATTCTATGGTGCTTTCATCTATTTGCCTGTCTGTCTTGTTCTCCTGAATGTTTCTTATTAGTTAAAGAAGCTCAAGTCTTTATAATCTTATAAATCTATTCCTAATCACATGTCCCCATGTACTTATTGGTCGATCTGCCTTCCAAATAATACCTAAGTATCTTGAAAGAATAGTGTGGCATTACACACAGCTTACATAAGGAACAAGATAGGACTCTGTTTTTCTTTCATGTGAAGGCAGGTAATATAGTGTGTTGGTGGCAACTCAAAGAATGTCTTCAGTGTCCCAAGATGCTATTTTCTATAGCTTAAAATATGGTCTTGTGGTTTCTTTCTTTCTTTCTTTCTTTTTTTTTTTTTTGACTTGCCCAGTCCTTTTAATTGTATTGCAGGGCAGGTAATAGAAGGGACTGTTACCTGTCTAAGGAGTGATCTCAGATGCCTTGCTCAATGAACTGCTTATGCCTAACTCTATAGAACTGGGCCACATGGCCACACTATCTTTATGAGATTTTTGAGACAGTCTGTCTTTAGTCAGGAACGTGGCTCAACAGGGTACATGAAGTCTTAACAAAATTGGGGCCTTGTTTGTGAAGGAGATGATGGCTTAGTCTACTTGTGTTGTATGAAAAAAAAATACTGTTAGGCAAAATTTTTAGCAGTGGAAATATGTTACTCAAGTACTAGAAGCTGTGAAGTCCCAGACCAACATACCAGCAGTGATTGGGCGTAGTAGCGCAGTTCTATAATTCCAACTTGGGAGGCAGAAGCAAGGGGAGCCTACAGGTTTGAGGCCAGCCTTGTTTACACAGCAAGTTCCAGTCAGGGTGCAGTCGTTTTCTTAACTGCTGTGACAAAATGCCTAAGAAGATAACTTAAGGAAAAAAGAATCTATTCTGGCTTACTGTGAGAGAACACAGTTCCTGACAGGAAGGGCAGGGGTAGCCTCAGGCACTTGAGGCCAGTATCTAAGCTAGGAATCAGAGAAAGGAGGGGGATGGGAAAAGGGGAGGGACAGAGTAGAACAGAGAGAAGAGAGCTGAGGGAGCTACGAGGGGCTGGTATTCAGTTTATGCTCTCCTCCTCCTCCTCCTCCTCCTCCTCCTCCTCCTCCTCCTCCTCCTTCTCCTCCTCCTCCTCTTCTTCTATTTGGTTTTTTTGAGACAGGGTTTGTCTGTGTAGCCATGGCTGTCCTGGAACTCACTTTGTAGACCAGGCTGGCCTCGAACTCAGAAATCCACCTGCCTCTGCCTCCCAAGTGCTAGGATTAAAGGTATGTGCTACCACAGCCCGGCTTTATGCTTTCTTCTTTATTCAGTGTATGACCTCAGTCCATGGAATGGGGCTGCCCATATTCAGGGTATGGGTCCCCACCTCAGTTACAACACCCTGGAAGTTTTATAACCTGACAACACAAATATTTTAAAATTATAAAACTTCCCTTGTGGTCCCTAAAGACTCATGTTCATTTCCCAATACATCATTCCTGCAGCTCACCCCTAACCCTGCAGCCCATCTCTAATGCTGCAGTCCACCCTTAACTCTGTAGACCACCCCTAACCCTGAAAATCACCCCAACCCTGAAGTCTACCCCTAACCCTGCAACCAACCTCTCACCCTGCAGTCCATCTCTAACCCTGCAGCCCACCTGTAACCCTGCAGACCACCCCAACCCTGAAAATCACCCCAACCCTGAAGTCTACCCCTAACCCTGCAACCAACCTCTCACCCTGCAGTCCATCTCTAACCCTGCAGCCCACCCGTAACCCTGCAGCCCACCTCTCACCCTGCAGACCACCTCTTACCCTGCAGTTCACCCCTAATACTGCAGTCCACCCTTAACCCTGCAGACCACCCCAACCCTGAAGACCACCTTAACCCTAAAGTCTACCCCTAATCCTGCAGACCACCTCTCATCCTGCAGTCCACTTCTAAAAGTCCCCAAATCTGGAAAGTTCTGACAGGAAAACACCAAAACAGCCCATTTTCTCAGTGGGCCTTCTTACCAAGGCTAACCAACTATCTTTGGAAATGATCATATGAACACTCTCAAAGATGTGTCCCATAGGTGATTCTGTCAAGTTGACAACCAAGATTAACCACAACACATTGCTAAACAGAAAAGCATGGTCTTCCAAAATAAATACATAAATAATAAACATTCAAAAAAACAGTAACAGATTCAGCATATGTCTCGCTGTATATTAATGTGGCAGAAGACACAAAAAGGCTCCATTAAACTTCTTTTTAAAATGATTCTTTAACAATTTCATACACATAATGTATTTTTACTATACTCACCTCCCAATTACTCCCTCGGTCCCCTCTTACTTCCCAACCCCTCTCAGACTTTTCATGTCACAGTATTGTTATTTCTGTGACCCATGAGTTTATCCTGGTGCTTGCATGAGCACGCTGTGTAAGCCCCATTTACCTAGTCATCTTCTCAAAGCTTTCTCTACTTTTTTTCCTGTCACTAGGGTTGTACACTTTAAGATAGGAAAACTTCAAGGACACACAACACATCAGGGACACTAAGAATGTGTTCCATGCCTGTTACCAGACAACAAAACCACTGCAACCTTGATCTTGGACTTGAAGGTACCCAAACAGATCAAGAGAGACTCTAGCCACCTAAGCCAAAACAGTCTGCAGAGTTCCTATGAATCCCATGTGCTCTTCAGTCTGTTACTGTTGTCTGGTTTGAACTGTTGTCTGGGTCCACTGGTGTGTGCCTGTAATCCCCCACCATTTGAGCCTAGTCTTGAAGGTCAACCTGAGCAGCAGCAGCTCCCCCTCCCTTTCCTTTTAGCGACAGGGTCTCACCATGTAGTCTTGGCTGGCCTCTTTTTTTTTTTTTTTTTGAGACAGCCTCTCATATAGCCAAGGCTGGCTTTGAACTTCTTATTCTCTTGCATCTATCACCAGAATGCTGAGGTTATAGGAGTGTGCCACTGTGCCTGGCTCATGTGGTGCTGAAGATAAGTCTTAGGACTTTCTGCATTTGAGGTGTAATAGCTGTGTGGTCATCTTCTGGGGGGATCCTGTGGGAGACTCATCTTGATTACATTAATTGAGGTGAGAGGATCTGATGATGATGGGCAGGACCATTGTCTGGTTGGGGCACTGAATTGTATAGTGTAGGGAACTTAATAGTATAGGCATCCATTTTCTGTCTGCTTCTTTTGTTTTGTTTTGTTTTGTTTTGTTTTGTTTTGTTTTGTTTTGTTTTGTTTCGAGACAGGGTTTCTCTGTGTAACCCTGGCTGTTCTGGAACTCACTCTGTAGACCAGGCTGGCCTCGAACTCAGAAATCTGCCTGCCTCTGCCTCCCAAGTGCTGGGATTAAGCCAGAATAAAGTTTTCTCCTTTAAGTGGCTTTTCATCAGAGTCTTTCATCACAGCAACAGTAAAAGAAACTAAGATACTAGGCTATCAATTTCCTAACTGAGCTATACTCCCAGACCTAAATCTGACTGTTTCATCCAGACCTTTCTAGAACTTTTTTTTGCAGACTTCCCTGCTTTTGCCACTATTATATTGGATACAAATCCATGCATATCTTCGCCTGGTTGCTTAAGATTTCCTCCTCAAAAAGCTGGACAGATAGATGACTCAGTGGTAAAGAACACTCTGCTCTTGCAGAGGACCAGGGTTTGATTTTCAGTGCCCACGTGGACACTCATAGCCTTCTGTAACTCTAGTTCTAGGGGATCCGGTGCCTTCTAGCCCCTGAGGGCACAAGGAACCTTCATAGTGTATAGACACACACACATGCCAACACCCATACACATAAAATAACAACTTAAGACTACTTCTTCCTTTATTGGTGTTCATTTGCAATGAGATTTCCTGACTCCCAAGAGAACTGCTTTTAGCAGGAGCAAGACACTGCTTTTCTCCTTTCTGCTCCTGCATTTGTCTCATGGAGACATGGATCTACTGCAATGAAAACACACTAAGTACTTGCAGTATTGTTCTATGGCCTTAGGGTGCTTAGTCAGTGACCAACTCTACACATCTCAGATATGAGTCTCCTCAATCCACTGGGTCCCCTAAACTGTGGGGTCCATATACCTAGATCTCTAAGTTTATAATGTGACATTTCACAGATCCTGAGATTGGGGGAAATATTCCTCCTCCTTCTCTCTTATGGAGTATGATTCAGCTCTCTCTTCCCTCTTATCCTTTTAGCCATAAGTCAGCCAAGGGTCCTGACACACACTCTTTGTTTGTTTTGGGACATTCTACATCTGTAGCCTAGGCTGGCCTAGAACTCAGGTACTCAGGCTTGCCTCAAATTCATGGCACTCCACTTGCCTCAACCTCTGGAGTGCTGGGATTAGAGGCATGAGCCACCATTCCTGGACTCCAACATGTATTACTGTCCATCTTCTTTACAAACTCTGCCATTGGTGCCTCTCAGTCACTTTCAAGTGTTGGATGGTGTTACATGTCTTAGTGCACTTTCAGAAATGATACAGAAATAGTGTTGCTTTATCATCCTGATAGAATATATATAATTTTCATCCTCTTTAGTTCCATGAAATTTCAGGGAACAGCAATTTCCTTCCCTAGAACTCCCTCTCTTTTGAAAGAAAACATGGTAACCAGAACATGATCAGCTTATAGGCAGATCATCCTGTCTGGTGATATCTTGCACTGCAATGACTGGAATGTTTAAACTGATGTATAGTATCTGGCATCAGCTTGAAACCAATGACCATCTTATGACTGAACCTGATGTCCATTCTTTACAATGATGCCAACTTGCTGGGCTCATGGCTCAAGGAAGATAGCTACCAGGCATGAGTTGTGATGGTGTTTGGACTGTTTCCTTGAGACAAATTGTAAACAGACTAAGGATGATCACCAATGCCTCATGAGGTATAGTGGTTTTGGTGGAGAAATACAGAATCTAGAATGTCTTTCCAATGGAAATCTAATCAGGACATCTAATGAGAGAAAATCTTTAGGACCATCTTTGTAAGCTCCATTCCAGGTTTGTCTAATCCATCCCTAAAGGATGCAGTTTCCTTGGAGGAAGACTCTAGTGTTCCTTCTCATCACCTGCTGAGAGAAGATTCCTGAGAGACTGAATGGTTGTGGAACACACTGTCAAAATAAGGTCTACTTATCCATGTCATGTGCTGCCCAAACCTGGAGAAATCTGGGAAGAACACTGAGTCAAGATTGAGAAGAAGGGCTCTGAGCTATGTTTGAATACTGCAGTGAAGTGTAATAATTTCATTAGATCCTAGAGAAGGAGACTCAACAGAGAAAGTTTTTTTTCAGTTTGGTACAAATGATTCTGTTTACTTTTGAGAAAGAGCTCGGTATGCTGTACAGGCTAGTCTCTAACTTCTAGACTCTAACAATCCTCCTGCCTCAGTCTCCTGGACTATAGGCACACATCACCAACCCTTATGTTACAAGCAATTCTATCTGGACTAGTTCACATCTTTACCTGTGGTACACAGAAAAGAACTCAGTAACCTCAAGATTTGCTGTGATTTGCACAATGAGCATTTGATAGCTTGCTGAGAGGAAGAAAAACATGTTTTGTAAAGTCCTCCTGGGAAACCACAGAAAACAAAACAAATCTAAGATTTCATAAGTCTTATATTACTCAAATTCTCATTTATAGTATGTGTAATTTGGGAAGAAAAAGGAAGGGACTGCTTGCTATTGGCTGGTTGAGAACTGAGGTATTGGTACAAATCTATTAGGAAGAAAAATGCCATGGTTCTCAAAGACAGATAGGCAGAATATGTGTGCTTGTGTGTGTGTGTGTGTGTGTGTGTGTGTGTATGTGTGTGAGAGAGCGAAAGGGAGAGGGAGGGAAAGAGAGGGAAAGAGAAAGAGAGACAGAGTTAGAGACAGAGAGACAGACAGAGACAGAGAGACAGAGAGACAGTCTCTGTTTTTAAATAGAATGCCCCAAGAGCCAGTCTGGTACATTTTTCACATATAAATGTTGGCTGTGACTTTCTCAAGTACCCATGTTTGATGCTTCTCAACATAAGTATGTTAGAAAGTACAGAAAACAAACCCCAAACCATTATATGTACATATAGTATTAGTTCCTCTGTCTTGCATGTGAGGTAGTTGGAGACCAGGAAGTTAGCTAATTTGCTAAAGGATATAGACGGAACACCAAACTAGAAACAAAGTCTTCTGATTCCATCGCTCACTCTACTCATTTTGCTCCAACAACTGAGAAAACCTCAGATGGTTCTGCCAACCTGCTTGAGAATTCCAACTATTCCAATGTAGGTATTGCATGGCATGTTCTGACCTAATTGTTACTGTTCCTCTTCCAGTAGTTCATTCTTGAACATTTGACTTGCTCTCCTTGTATCTGCTTTTACACCAAGTGTTTGAGGGTAAAGGTAACATCACATGCAACTTAAAAGACATGAAACCCAAGCTTGTTGTGATCCCAGAGCTTGATTAAAGCATATGTACACAAGCTCTTTAGACTCATCATGTCAAAAAGATACTGCTGCTGAGACAGTAGGGAAAGAACCTCCTTGCTTCCTGGAGCTTCTACTGGTAAGGATGAGAGTGCACACACTGTAAGCCAAGACAAGGAAAGGAAAGGCACAAGTAAGGACTGAGGAACCTTTGTTCTAGAGATGTTGCCTGGACTCTTAAATCAACATGCATGCATCAGAATTTCCAAGAGGTTTTGTTTTATTTTCAAGACAGTGTTTCTCTGTCCTGGAACTTACTCTGTAGACCAGGCTGTCCTGGAACTCAGAGAGCTGATTGCCTCCCAAGTGCTAGGATTAAAGGTGTGTGCCACCACTGCCCAACATTCGTTTTTTCTTTTTTCTTTTCTCTTTAGTTAGATGATTCAAAGGATTCCCATTTAAGCCAATTTAATTAAATTTTCTATCTTTTAAAATAAAAAATTCCAACCAACACAAAAAGATTTTTATTTTTAAATAAAATAACGTTAGGAATGAAGAGAATAGAAATCACCAAAGAATACATTTCTGAAATAATATATTAACATACACAATAATATATTAAGAATTTGAAACAGGGACTGGAAAGATGGCTCAGCAATTAATAAATAGCACTGGCTGCTCTTCTAGAACACCTGGTTTAAGTTCCCAGCACCCACATGATAGCTCACAACTGTGTAATTCTAGTCCCAGGTGATCCAATGTCTTTGTCTGGCCTCCAGAAACACTGGGCACACATGTGGTGCACAGATATACGTGCAGACAAAACATCTGGCAAAAAAATTGGAATCATTTAGGGTTATATTCGGTTTCAAGTTACAAAATGGCTATCTAATCAGGCCTGGTGGCATGTGACAGTAATCACAGCACTTGGAAGGCTGAGACAGGAGGATTATGAGTTACAGGTCAGTCTGGGATTAGCAGTTAGATCCTGTCTCAAAACGTAATCCAAATAGCCAAGTGCACAAGCCACCCCCCAAAACAAAACAAATCAACAAGACAGTGTGACAACTTAAAATCAACCTTAAAAACAGCTTGTCAGAGATAAATGTACAGCTTTTTATAGAGCACCTGGCTGGATAGGTGAAGCCCTGGATTCCATGTCCAGCAGTGTGAACAAGAATAAAACCAAACATCAAAAAGGGTAATTATTATGTCATACAAAACTTTAGAAGAATGGGGGAAGTGCCAGGGCCAATCAGTGTAATGACATCATTAAAGCTCCAATATCGGGTTTGTGCCTATTAATTACAGTGAATGAAATAGATATGTACCTTATTTAAGTATTTTTTGATCTATGGAATCAAAAAAACTCCAACTCTGGTAAGCACAGATCTGACTTGAGCCATATTGGGAGGCCTTCAGCTAGTCTCTGGACATAAGCTGACAGACAGTTCTCCAAGATAAGGACCATGTCACATAGTTGTGTCTATTCTGTGATTCTCTTCCTTTTTCTCTAAAACAAAACAAAAATGAATAAACAAAAACCCAAACAAATAAACAAACAAACAAACAAAAAACAAAGCATACCCTGCCTCCAAGAAGGACACAAAGGAAAGATTTCCCTCGGAAGAATCCCTACCTACTGGCAATGAGGATGCTAATGCCTGTGGGTCAGAGGTAGCTTAGGAAGTTATGATTAACCCATTTTTGACTCCAGTACAATACAGTAATTCTAGGGGAACCAACTATAATTACTTCTTTACTTTCTGAGAGTTTCTGTTTGTTTTATTTTAAGACTGGGTATTGCTATGATGAAACATCACGACAAAGATAACTTATAAAAGGAAGCATTTGATTGGGTTAACCCCTGATCCTCATTGTGGGAAGTGTGGCAGTAGGCAGGAAAAATGGCAGTGTGTAGTGGCCAGAGGCTCACATCTGATCCACAAGGTGCAGGCAGAGAGGGACAGAGAAACTGACTGGGCCTGCCATGGGCTTTTCAAACTTCAAAGCTCATTCTCAGTGACACACCTCCTTCAACAAGGCCACATCTTGTTGCAAGATATTTCCTATCCATTCACACTGAGGCAGTGAGAGGCCGGTGATTGGAGGGGAGAGAGGAGGAGGAGCTAAGAGAAGTGAGGGGAGAAGAGAGAGAGAGAGAGAGAGAGAGAGAGAGAGAGAGAGAGAGAGAGAGAGAGAGAGAGACTCAGTGGACCAGAGCAGAGAGGAAGACATGGATTTCCAGATGGCTTCAGATGTATTTCTGGTGTTTTGGAGAGGTTAGAAATATTGAGATAAGGCTTTATCATTGTAAACTGGCATTATGTAATTGGGAGTTTTATATACATAAAGATATTTGGTTAACTATTCAAGTTTAAGAATCATGCTTTTGCTGGGCGGTGGTGGCGCACGCCTTTAATCCCAGCACTTGGGAGGCAGAGGCAGGTGGATTTCTGAGTTCGAGGTCAGCCTGGTCTACAGAGTGAGTTCCAGGACAGCCAGGGCTACACAGAGAAACCCTGTCTCGGGGAAAAAAAAAAGAATCATGCTTTACCACATACTTGGAAGGAGTGGTGCAAAGACCTGGAGGGGTGGTACTCTTTTTTTTTTTTTTTTTTTTTTTTTTTTTTTTTTTTTTTTTTTCCTGACTGTCCTGGAACTCACTCTGTAGACCAGGCTGACCTCGAACTCAGAAATCAGCCTGCCTCTGCCTCCCAAGTGCTGGGATTAAAGGCGTGCACCACCACTGCCTCGGTGGTACTCTTTTTAAATAATTACCTCTACAACATCTCCTAATATTTTTCAAACAATTTTACTAACTGAGGATCATGCATCCAAACACATGAACTTATGGGGACCATTCTCATTCAGACTGCCGCATGGGGTCTTACTGAATTGCTCAGACTGGCCTTGAGTTCTTGGGATCAAGTGCTCCTCACACCACAGCTTCCCAACTACCTGGAGCTACAAGCAACTTCCCTGGCTTCTGAAAGAATATGCAGTTGGAATGGACATACTTGGGTATCAGAATAATTGACATACATTTTGACTTGTGAATGAGACATTTTAGTAATAAAGTTTAAATAAGTCTTTTAACTATCCTTTCTTCCCCTGAAACAAGTCACAAGTGATATCATATGCTTGGGAGAAGTGAAGAAAGTACTGCCATCAAAGACGTGAATCATAGGGCATAACGGTTCCTGTTACCTTCCTACTTAAGTTGCTCATTTAGTCTGAGCAGGATGATGGCTTGATGGCTTGCATATTACTTTGGGTTGACCCAGATAGTGAGTAAGTCGTAGCTGTTTTTTAAATGTGGCTCCATCACTGAAGCCCACTATTATGCAGCTCCAGCTATCACAGCTATTGACCTGAAGATGCTCTTTCTTCAAATCACTTGACAAGGATGAGCATATTGCATCCTCCTGGCAGCGGCAGCAGTAGCAGGAGCCGCAGGAGCAGTAGCAACAGCAGCAACAGCAAAGCGTTAGCCTCTTCCCTCTGAGTCAGGAGGAGTCTGCTACTTTGTATCATCCATCACTTGCTTGTCTTTCCAACCCACAGTGCTTCACTTGGCTTCATTGTATGGATGGCAGTGAATAGATTTGCCTAGATAAGGCTGTGTGTCAAGAACTGTAGATGCTTCAGAGGGACACAGAAGATGAAAGAGGCATTCTAAGAAAATTTCAGGTCTTGTCATTTTGGTTAAGTTGGTAGGAGCCCAGGGACATGTTAGAATATCCCATCAAAATGGCAAGTTGGTATACCTTAGTTGCTAATATGTGGACTTATTTGTATTTTATAGGCAAAATAAATATGCCACATTTGTATCATTCTGTTTCTACCTTTTCCAATTACACTTGATTTGAGTTGGTCCTGAAGCAAGTGAAAGTCTCTGCCACAGGCCCAGGTTGCAGAACAAGCTTTTCCCCACGTGAGACATGTGAGCAACAGAATCCGTGTTGTTAAAGTGTCTAGTGTCAGATGGAGCATGTCCACGGATCTTGTGGTAAGTGCTGCAAGAACTAGTCCAAACCTATAGGACTTTAGGGCAAAGTTAACCCACACTAGTCATATTTTCCTTTTGAAAAGTAGTATGTTTGCTCCTGAGCTGTAGTTGAGGCAAAATGCCTGCTCCAGATCAAGCAGGGTAGATGCTTTGAATATGTGACCATTATGTTATTTCCATAGTCAGAATCAGTAGGTTCAGGAACCAAGTTTTTGTCCCTTTTCATCATTTCACTTTTAAATTATGAATTTTGGGAATGGGTGTTGAAAGGGGATTGTTTAAAATAATAGAAAATTGGGACTTACAGGTCTGGAGGCCAGAAGTTTTATTAGAGCCACCTGAAGAGTCATTCTGTTCCTTTCCCATCATTCCTAGTGTGATGGCAATTCTTGGTTGTCAGCTTGACTACATTTAAAATTAACTAAAACCCCAAAATGGAGGGGCACACCTGCGAGGTGTTCATTTGAAATTTACTTCTAAATCCATATCTTTGAGGTAAGAAGACACACCTTTCATTCTAATCTTGAGACAGGAGTACATATGCCTGCGCGAGCGTGAGCGCGCGCGCGCGCACACACACACACACACACACACACACCCTTTAATCAAGATCTTTTGCACTGGAAAAAACCCACATCTCTAATGTGAGCCACACTTTCTGCAGGAGGTCTCTATAGGACATAGAAGAAGGAAGCTTTTGTTCTTTGCCTGCTTGTTCTCACCTTCCTAAATAGCAAGTCCATTCCTCCACTGCCATTAGAGCTATTTCTTAATTATTCTGCTGTATACTGAAGACCAGTTGAGATATTCGGCCTCATGGGACTGAACAATTATTGGATTTCTGGACCTTCCTTTCATAGGCAGCCATTGTTGGGCTTTGCTGGACCATAGCCTGTCAGCCATCCTAATAATCCCTTTTGTATATGTGTATATATGTGTATGTGTATATGTATATATATTCATTCTATCAGTTCCTCTAGAGAACCCTCACTAATACAGACACCAAGCAGAGTGCACAGGAAGTGACCAGCAGGGAGCTGGGAGTTCAGGAGTCTCAGACTCTGCTCCCTCACTCTTGGAAGACTTCACTGGGAAGAATGTTCAAATTGAACGTGCACGATGTTACTTTGGTTATATGGAAGTTTAAGTTTGGTAGAATGGTCACAATACTGCTGAACACCTGATATAGTAGGCTCTTTTTGTTGATTGTAAGAGAAGGAAGGAGGGAGAAGCCAAGTTTTGTCCTGCTTCTGCTGGAGCTGTGGAGATTTGTGTGTGCTCCCCTCCTCGGTCTTGGATCTGAATCCTTGGTCTCCAGTTGGTGGTGTTGTTTGGGGTGACTAGGAGTTGTAGCCCTGTTGGAGGAGAAATGTCACTGGAAGTAGGCTTTGCAAGTTTAAAGGTTTGTGTCACTTTAAATTTGGTTTATGTTTCCTGCTTGAGATGTGAGTCCTCAGTTCTCAGTGTCCATTTCTAGTCTCCATGTCCCACCTGCTGTTGCGATGTCCTGTAAGACCAGACAACCCTTTCTTCTATAAGTTACCTTGGTTATGGTGATTGCAGCAGTAGAAAGAAAACTAATACAGGGAGATTTTGGCAGTTTCTATGTACCTACACAGGGAAGCCAGTTCCAGCAGGTGCAGGTTCAGAGTGTGTCCTGTATTCACAAGTCCTGATAGGGGTATATTTCTCTGCTAATTAAGGTCAAAATCTATCATTGTCTGGATGGCCTTCTAGTGCAAAATGATGGACTCCTATAGGCATATACTTTACACAATCTACTTTATTTACTTATTTTTTATTTTTTAAAGATTTATTTATTATATGTAAGTACACTGTAGCTGTCTTCAGATATCCCAGAAGAGGGTGTCAGATCTCATTACGGACGGTTGTGAGACACCATGTGTTTGCTAGGATTTGAACTCAGGACCTTTGGAAGAGGTGTCAGTACTCTTAACTGCTGAGCCATCTCTCTAGCCCCCACAATCTACTTTAATAAAGGTTCAACCTTTCCTCTAGCCCACCACTCACCAGAGGTAGTGGGAAAGAAAGGTTATTAGGATATGGGGAAATGGACCTGTTTAGAAATATTTTGGGGGGTGATTCCAGTCTTTGTTGTTCTCAGTCTAGTCCAGTAGCAAACACAAAACATGAATCAGCAGCTGTAGTCCAGTCCACTGGACAGATACCACACATGAATCAGCAAGGACAGTTCAATCCAAAATAAACTGAGAGGCTCACCAATCAGCCAAGTGACAAAAGGCAGCAGAAATCTCGTGACAAGTTCTTTGGTAAGTTTCTATGAAGTCACCACAATCAAAACTCAGCAACATGTAAGGCAAACCAACACATGCATGTCGGCAGTGGAGAATAGTGAGGTGGAGCAAAGCAACCAATGCTCAAGCTCCCACTGTCTGTGGGGTCATGTTTATATTCTTTCCAAACACCATGCATCCCTTAATATGTTTACAAGACATCCTTTCGACTGTGTCTGCTCCAGCAAAACATTCTTTCATCTGTCCGTACCAGCAAAACATCATTATAACCTGAGTCTCTAAAGAAACCAGAAATTTCCACTTTAGGTTCCCTTTGTCAGTGATGCTTCCTTTTCTCAACCTGAGGGATCCCAAACCCCATGCCCTATAACTGTAGAATGTCACATAGCCTTGGTTAGATTTCAGGTTCAGCTTCTTTTTTTCAGATAAGAAGCCATTCAGCTAGCACCTGAGATTCCTGAAATGCTTTCCCATGCTAATAAGGTATCTCAATATCTTAGCCATCAGCCAGTGACTTTTGCCCACCCTGGATATTCCTACCCAGAACCCCAAAATATATAATCCTTGCTTCATCCCAAGTACAGTTGGCCTGTCTCTCCAAAGCTGGTCCCAGTGTGTAATACTCACAGGCCGTCAGAAACCCTGTTTGTTGACTCTGTTCCCGTTGTCCTCCTGGGACAATGATCCCTGGGAAAAGGGAGACTCACAGGGGTAGTGACAGTGGTAGGTGGTATTGGACTCCTTGTCTCAGTCTTAGTGTGAATAAGAGACCCTGGCTGGCTGCAAAATAGTCATAGTTCCAACAACAGCAGAAGCTACTCAGTCAGCTAGTCAGCTTCAACGGTAGCCATGTGGTACCTATACCACACCCTCTTTTGCTTCTCTAGTACCAAGCGATGGCATTTTATTTATTGCTATCTCTTTACTTCTGCAGCTCTTCCAACACTTTTTGCAGTCAATTTGCTATATTAAATTTCTGCTGTTTGACTACATAGGAGTGATTTTAATTTTCAAAAGCAAATAGTAACCATTCAGCTAGACTGTTTCTTTCTCTCTCTCTCTCTCTCTCTCTCTCTCTCTCTCTCTCTCTCGCAAGTAGGTGGACCTGAGTTCTAGATGATAGACTGCAGCATCTGGAGTAAGGACCTTAAGAATTCTGGTCCTCTATCTTCTCCATCTCTCCGTTATCCATCTTAGGGGACAGTGGACGAACAGCATGAAACCCTGAATCACCATGTGGAGCAAAGCATCCACCTGCTCCAGCCTACAGAATGCTTTGATTAAAGGGATGTGTAATCATTCCCAGCAAGGATTGATTTATCTTACCT
The DNA here is from genome assembly GCA_964023405.1 of Apodemus agrarius. NCBI lineage: Eukaryota > Metazoa > Chordata > Mammalia > Rodentia > Muridae > Apodemus > Apodemus agrarius. The sequence continues at coordinate 1,091,720 of OZ030021.1, forward strand.
GTAGTCGAAGAGAAGAAATCTCTTAAGTTTTAAATGGTGCCAATTTCCAAAAAATGGGAGATAAACTTATGTATGTATTATAAATATGACAGACCCATACATGATATAGTAACTTCCATGATGATTCATATAGATTTTAGAAGGTACCAATGTAAACACCTAGGGATGCAGGAGTAATCTAAGTTGAGAGAAGAGAGCACGAAAACTTCTTTAGAGATTTAAACAACCATTTTATAATGTCTATTTTATAGGGAAACATGCACAATGTAGAATATAGCATTTTCTTAAGGAGTTTGAGGCTAGCCTAGACTCCATGAGATCATGTTCAATATATACAAAGAACTTGAGAAGTTAGACTCCTGAGAAACAAATAATCCTATTAAAAATGGGGAGCAGAGCAAAACAGAGAATCCTCAACTAAGGAATATCAAATGGCAGAGAAGCACCTAAAGAAATGTTTGACATCCTTAGTCATCAGGGAAATGCAAATCAAAACAATCCTGAAATTCCACCTCACACCAGTCAGATGGCTAAGATAAAAAACAGGTGAAAGCAGATGCTGGAGAAACACTTCTCCACTGTTGGTGAGATTGCAAGATGGTATGACCACTCTGGAAATCAGTCTGGTGGTTCCTTAGAAAATTGGACATAGTACTATGAGAGGACCCAGCTATACCACTCCTGGGAATATACACAGAAGATGCTCCAACATGTAATAAGAACACATGCTCCACTATGTTAAAAGCAGTCTAATTTATAATAGCCAGAAGCTGGAAAGAACCCAGATGTCCCTCAACAGAGGAATGGATAGAGAAAATGTGGTAATTTACACAATGGAGTACTCAGCTATTAAAAACAACGAATTCATGAAATTCTTAGGCAAACGAATGGAACTAGAAAGTATCATCCTGAGTGAGGTAACCCAGTCACAAAAGAACACACTGATATGTACTTACTGATAAGAGGATATTAGACCAAAGTGTGGATGCTTCAGTCCATAGAAGAGTCCTTCTTAGAAGAGGAAAGTGTGGAGTAGAGACTGAAGGAATGACCATCCAGAGACTGTCCCACCTGGGGATCCATCCCATATACAGTCACCAAACCCAGAGACTGTTGTGGATGCCAAGAAGTGCTTGTTGTCAGGAGCCTGATATAGCTGTCTCCTGAGAGGCTCTGCCAGAGCCTGACAATAAAAAGGTGGATGCTCACAGCCAATGCTGGACTGAGCAGGGGATCCCCAATGGAGAAGTTAGAGAAAGGACTGAAGGAACTGAAGGGGTTTGCAACCACATAGGAAGAACAACAATATCAACCAACCAGGTTTCCCCAGAGCTCCCAGGACTAAACTACCAACTAAAAAGAACACATGGAGGGACCCAAGGCTCTAGCTGCATATGTAGCAGAGGATGGCCTTGTTGGGTATCATGGGAGGAGAGGCTCTTGGTCCTGTGAAGGCTCAATGCCCCGGTGTAGTGGAATGCCAGGGCAGGGAGGCAGGAGTGGGTGGGTAGGTGAGGGAGCCCCCTCATAGAAGTAGGGGGATGGGGAATAGGGGATGGGATAGGTAGTTTCCAGAGGGGAAACCAGGAAAGGGGATAACATTCGAAATGTAAATAAATAAAATATCCAATAAAAAAGCCACTCTCCCCTAAAGACACCCACTAATTTAAGATTACCTTTAGGGCTGGGCGGTGGTGGCACACGCCTGTAATCCCAGCACTTGGGAGGCAGAGGCAGGTGGATTTCTGAGTTCGAGGCTAGCCTGGTCTACAGAGTGAGTTCCAGGACAGCCAGGGCTATACAGAGAAACCCTGTCTTGAAAAACTAAAAAAAAAAGATTACTTTTAAATGCCTTTTCAATTTAAGAAAATGCAGCTATTCGTTTAAGGTAAAGTAAAATTCTTGATTTTATCTGTTTGTTTTTTGAGACATAGTCTCACTATGTAGCCCAGCCAGCCCACAGATTTACAATCTGATTGCCACAGTTTTCCAAATGTTGCATTTCAGGTGTGTACAGATGTTCGGAAAATAAAATGCTGGAATTAAAACGTTGTATGGTTACCTGGGTGTGGTGGTGCAACCTGAGATCCGAGGCAGCAAGTCTCCAGGTTAACGCCAGACTGAAGTAAGGAGAGAAATTCTGCTTCAAACAAAATCCCATTAAAAGTAAAAGTCCAGAGTCTGGGAGTGTAACTGTAACTCAGTGGTAGAATGTTTATGTGCTTAGCATGAGAAAGACCCTATGTTCCATCCCTATCATCCTCTTCCAATTTAAATATGTCATTAGGTATAATCATAATATGAAGAGTGGAAGTCTGCTTATTATCCTGACTGCAGTAAGTTCAGGCACAACTTTCAGAAGGCTTAAAAACAGGATACCAGTCACCAACTGTGGTTTAAAATGTTTGTTATTTGTACAAGGAATACAAGTAACCTTTAATCTGTGCTGTCATATGCCCTATTCCCGCTCCCGTTAGAAAAGAAGCCTAAAAGAGTATGCAATCCTCAATTCACATCCAGTACACAGGGAACCATCAACTCTGACTTTAGCAGAACAGTAACCTGCTCTCATCCTCCTTTAGCCCAGCCCTTCTTCCTCCCAGCCAATGGGAAGCACCGTACCATCCGCAGTCACTCCAGGGACCCACCTTTCATTGCTCCAGACAGAGGCGGAGGCGGAGCTTTCGGCTTCCGTAGGCCCGACAGCGCGCGTGCGCACTCCCTCAGCGTCCAGGGGACGCTTAGGGATCCGTTTCCTTCCCCCTTTTCCTGGATCGCGCGACTCCCCCAAACCCTTCTCACCCTGTTGTCGCTGAGGAGCACCTCGCAGTCCCTCACGAGGCGCCGCTCGGGCCTGGACGCGGCGGTACCCGGATGTGGAGCCGCTCTCGCCCGGCGGGGACTCGGTGGCGGGGCGGAGCGCGGCGGCGTGCGCGGGGGCTGAGGGAAGCGGGCCCCGGGGCCCCGGCGCCGGCCGCTCGCCGGCCGCTAGCGCCGCTGCCCGTCTCGGAGCCGGCTCCCGGGCGCCCAGGCCCGAGTGAGCGGCCGGGGGCTGCAGAGGGCCTGCGGCTCGCCTGGCCTCCCGCTGCGCTCGCCGCCGCGCCCGGGCGAGCCTCCCCCGGCCCTCCGCGCTCCCGGCCGGGGGAGAGCGAGGTTTGCTGGCGGCCGTCGCTGTAGCCCGGCCGGGGTGTCCGGGGCAAGCGGCAGAGCCCCCGCCCACGGCCGCTCGCCCTTGGCCTGCAATCCGCCGCCTGCGAGCCTCCGCGGGCGGGTCTCCAATCTGAGCGGGGGCCGCGACGGCCACGGCCCGGCCGGGGCGAAAGGCTCCTCGGGGACCGCGCCGCCGCCGCCCCGGTGAGTCGGCCCCACGGCCCGCGGGGCTCGCTGCCTCCCCCGCCGGCGTCTAGAGTGCGGCCTGCTCCCAGCTCTCTCACGGCTCCCCCGCCTGCGGCGGCGCCCACCGTCCGGGCCCCAATGAGTAACTCCCGCAACAACCGAGTGATGGTGGAGGGGGTCGGCGCCCGCGTAGTGCGCGGCCCCGACTGGAAGTGGGGCAAGCAGGACGGCGGTGAGGGCCATGTAGGCACTGTGCGGAGCTTCGAGAGCCCGGAGGAGGTCGTGGTGGTGTGGGACAACGGCACGGCCGCCAACTATCGCTGCTCCGGGGCCTACGACCTGCGCATCCTGGACAGCGCGCCCACCGGTAAGCAGGGCCAGCCGGCCTGGGGCTACACGCGTGGGAGGAAGGGGCGAGGGCAGCCATGGGACGGTTGCCCTGTAGTGCAGTGTCCGGTTACGGGGAGTTTGAGGTTCCAAACCCCGTAAACAACTTGCAGAATAGGACATCCTCCCCAATCCACGGAATGTCCATTACCAGGATGCTTTCAAGTTTCCTAGATTAAAACATTGCAGACAACAGATTTCCTCCTGTTCTAGGGCAGGGGCCGGAGACGCTGTCTAATAAGCACTGACATTAATCAGCTACCAAGTGATAACTGTCTAATGGGAGGCTTGCCTTGCCATATGGTGTGGAGTTGCTCGGGGATCCGCCTCTTGGTGCCTTTGCTTTGTTGGGCTAGCCTTTTTTCTTCCTGCCTGTGACACAGAATGACTTAAGAGTTTAGTTGGTAAATACTATTTTAGACTTGATAATGTATTTCATCGAAATTGTTTAATTATATATCTTTGTAGTAATGGGGGGCATTGTGAGCCGTTGAGTGCGTATGTGTGTATACAGGTGCACATGTGTGTGACTTTTTCCAAGAGAAGGACAGACATAGGAAACACTGTTCTTTTTCTCTGGTTAGCATCCTGTCCCAATAACATATTAAAATTTTACATATTTATCCTGAGAGTTAGTGAATACTTGGCTTACTCCATTATAGGCGTCTGTGAGTTATTGATACTATGGTTTTTATATGACAAACATGAGTTGCTCTCACAGAATAAAAACTTATTTCAATCTACTTTCACTTAGATCTATTCTTGATAAGCATTCATTTAAAAAGTTCATATTGGCCGGGCGTGGTGGCGCACGCCTTTAATCCCAGCACTTGGGAGGCAGAGGCAGGTGGATTTCTGAGTTCGAGGCCAGCCTGGTCTACAGAGTGAGTTCCAGGACAGCCAGAGCTACACAGAGAAACCCTGTCTCGAAAAACCAAAAAAAAAAAAAAAAAAAAAAAAAAAAGTTCATATTGAACTTATATTACGTTTCATAATTTCTAAATAAAATGCTACTATGATAATCAATTGGGCAAAGCCTAAATCTTGAACTGGATAGTTACTGCTACCAGCAGAAAGAAAGTTACCATGAGCTAACTCAGTTTTGAACTAGCAATTATAAAATTTTGTTTCATTTTTAAAGAGAAGGTCTTGGACTACTGTGTTGTTGAGGCAGGCTCTGCACTCCTAATCCTGCTGCTACAACCTCCTCAAATGCTGGGTTACAGACATGGGTCACCAGACCCAGCTGGAAATCGTGTTTGTTTTAGCTAGTTTTTATGCACTGAAAGGATGTGTGTGCATAACTCAAAAGGGCAATTACTGTTACCTGTTTCTTGTATATTTTTAGTTTCAGGCACAGATGCAAATGTACTGAAAATACAAATCTCTTTCTTAAATACAAATAGCAATAAACTGTATTTAGTTTTCTACACTTGTATGTGTGCCTGTGCATGTATGTCTGTGTGCATATGGGGTGAGTGTATATCTGGGTGTGCAAGTGTGTGGAGTATCAGGTATCTGGGTATGCAAGTATGTGGCGGTCAGATGTGTGGTGTCTGCTTTGCTTTTTGAGGCAGGCTCACTCATGGAAACTGGAGCTCACTGATTGACTGTACCTTGGGGGTCTTCGTGTTTCTGTACCCCCAGCACTGGGATTACAGGCACATGTGGGAGTCCTGCCTGGCATTTTTTTAGCACAGATACTGAGGATTGCATTGGACTGAGTCATCTCCCCAGCCACCTTCTGCACTTTACTTACTTCATCTCATAATTCATATTTGTGATCATTCTATGTTTGTTCCCCTGTGTCGGTTTACTTTATTCTTTATAGGTGACTGGATGCAGAGATGTACTTTCCCAGTAGTTTATTGATAGGTGATTATATATTAGGTCTTCTTACAATGATGAAGTAAATGAATCTTACAATACCCTTGTGCATATATGCTACTATTGCAGAATTGGATTTGCCGCACCTAAGTATGCACATATTTAATATTCTCATAGATATTAACTGACTGAAGCTGGGCGTGGTGGCGCACGCCTGTAATCCCAGCATTTGGGAGGCAGAGGCAGGCGGATTTCTGAGTTCGAGGCCAGCCTGGTCTACAGAGTGAGTTCCAGGACAGCCAGGACTACACAGAGAAACCCTGTCTCGAAAAACCAAAAAAAAAAAAAAAAAAAAAAAAAGAGAGAGAGAAGAAATTCTGACATTGACTGATTGCCTGCAAAGATATTTGACCAGTTTATACTCCCAACAATTGTAAGTTTATTTACGCATACTTTAAAGTTATGTTTTTATACTAGCTTAGTTCGGAGTCTGACCATAGTATCATTATTTGGAGGAATTTTTAGGATCAGTGATTGTATGATTTTGGAGAAATTTAAGTGTCTTTCTAGAGTAGAGGTATTTTTATTTCCGCTCATTTATCATTTTCTATTTGGTGAGAACCTTTAAAATTTGTTTTTACAGCACATTGATATTTTGATACCCTCCCATGCAGCAGAATCAGAGCTTATTTCTTCTCCTATGTCATGATTTTCAAGGGCTGTCACCATTGGCTCATGTTCTGTAGTATGGAGTCCATATATTGTATTAATACTTAGTATAAAGGCATGTGTTTTTAATAAGTAACTATCAGAGCCTTTGTTTACTTCAGGATAAGCTAACATTATCTAATGGGAAGCAGCTCTTGTTCATCTGATTCCTTTTGAAAATACTGTTTTGGTGCTGGGGCTTGTGTGACAGCTACATTTTAGCTCTTAACCATTTAAAAACACTTCTGCATGCTGGTTAGGTAGTCTTCACGTAGAATGCTTGTTGGAATGTATAGAAGTTTCTGTGGTTTAATTTTATCCATTAAATGTTTTTTGAAGTATTAAACAAACATAAGCTTTTAGCTCTGGTTTTCTTTCTTTCTTTTTTTTTTTTTTTTTTTTTTTTGGTTTTTGGTTTTTTTGAGACAGGGTTTCTCTGTATAGCCCTGGCTGTCCTGGAACTCACTCTGTAGACCAGGCTGGCCTCGAACTCAGAAATCCGCCTGCCTCTGCCTCCCAGAGTGCTGGGATTACAGGCGTGCGCCACCACCGCCCGGCTTTAGCTCTGGTTTTATCCCTAAACTTTATAATGCTGCTTTTGTTTTTGTTTCAAAATATTGAATGAATGATGTCCATTGACATTTTGCTATACTCTGTAAGATTTATTCTGTTGTTATATTCTGTACTTCATAGTTATATACATAATAGTGGCTATGGTAAAATTCTGCTTTTAATTTTGGCTTACAAAAATATTGTAAACTAGTAAGATTTTTTCTTGGTTTCACTTTTCTCTTTTAGAGTTCTCCTTTAACTTTGGGCCATGTTCTCATTCAGAGGTACCAGCCACAAATCATGTAGACTGTCCCTCAAACTGAGTTGTCTAATGTTTCCTCATGGTTAAATATGGGTTGGATTTTGTGGCAACACTATGAAACTGTGGCAGCCTTTTCAGTGCCCTGCATTAGGAAATGCATAATCCATGCTCTCGATACTGTCAATTTATCCCCTCTTCACCTCCTAGGGCTTTTATATTATCAATGCAAAATAAAAAAAAATCAATATGAAAGATTTGAATAAGATTTTTTCATATTATTGTGCCAACTTTGGCCACATGAAGTCTATAAAAATGTCTTTCCTAGGGCTGTTCAAGAATGAATTACTGCCCTAAGAGACTTTGTCATTGAACAGTTTTGTGTAAAAATGTTCATAGCAGTGTTGGTTATATGTAAAAGCAAAAGTTAGAAAAAAAACTTTGAAAATATATAAACAGAATTAATAATAGTAATAGTGGTAGTAATAAATGAGAGAACTGTGCATATGTGAACAGTGACATACTAAAAGTGCAGGAGAGATAGTATGGGAACAAAGTTGTAAAATGTTGGAGTTGAGGATGTAAATTAGTGGGGGGGGCATTTTTTAGCAGCCCTGGGTTTGATCATCTTGAAGGAAAAAAAAGGCCCTCTGATATGTTAAAATACAAAGTACTACTATGAATTAGAGTATTTTTAAAATTATGTTGTGTGTGTGTGTGTGTGTGTGTGTATGTGTGTGTGAAGTTGTGTGCTCTGTAGTAGGTGTAGCAGTTCTCTTTTTCTACTATGTGGGTTCTAGGAATCATATCGGCAGATTAGATTGTCAGGCTTTTAGATAAGGCATCTATCTTTCATCTTTCCAGCTCTGTTGCAGTGTGCAGAATTTATGTTCTAGGCTAGTCAAACTTAAGGAAGAGGAACATTTGGTAGAAATTTGTATAATGTAACTTGAGTCTTAGAGATACATTTGGGTAATTTGAAGTCACCACGAAGATTGTGGAAATACATGGGTTATTAGTTTGGGGTTGTGAAGTTTATGATCAGGTAGGTATAGTTGATTCTGTATCTTTTAAGTACTAGTTTTAGACGATTTGGGGAGAAGTATATTTTTACTTAAGATTTGTCTTGTCATCATTTGAATGCAGTACTGTATTATTACCAAGGAGCATAGAGAACATGAATTAGGATTTCCTAGAGTTGCCTTTCTTATTCTTGGTATGTGTAAAAAAGGTGATGGTTAGGAAAGTCAGATGCATTTAAATTCCTCCATTCATTGTTAGTCCAGTATGATTTGGGTGTGTGGGTGTGTATTTTTGTGTCTTGTTCTACAATGTTCTAAGAATGTTTCTCAGGTTCCATGTGGAAGACCCCACAGGTGTTTGTAATCAGGTGTGGGTTTTAAAGCTGCTAACCTGGGATTAAAAGAAAGAAATCTTTAGGTTTTTCTTTTCTGAGATTCTCTTCTGGTCCATTTCTAGAACTATAGTAGAAAAGTATATTGTCAACTGGGCAGAGCCTTAGGAGAAAACAGAGGTTAGAGAAAAATAGCGAGGAAGATGCCAGACCAGGGGTGGGTGTGAAATACCGTTGAGATTGCTGCTTAGTAATAGTTATCATCTGCAAAGGAAGTTGATTCTCCTATAGATGTTGACTATTTAAAGCAAGACTTTATATCTGTCTTCTAAAACAATGTTTTAAGTGAAAGTTCATCTAAATTTTTGGGGGAAGGATGTTGGGAGGCTAGGGGTGGAGCCCAGAGTCTTTAGTAATTTAAACATGTTCTCTTACTATGATTGTCCTTGTATTAGATTGTGCCTTAGATGGATGGAGGACTTAAGTTTGTTTAGTAGACCATACATTACTATTTCTTTTCCTTTTTTTTTTTTGTTATAGTCTTTTTTTTAATTTTTATTTTCTATATTCTATGTTTACATTCCAAAGGCTTTCCCCTTTCCCAGTTCCCCCCCCCCACCATATGTCCCATAATTCCTCTCCCCCCCCCCCCAGCTATTCCCCAATCATCCCCCCCCCCCCACACACGATTTCTCTGTTCTGGGTCTACAATACTGGATCCAATCTTTACAGGCCCAGGGTCCTCTCTTTTCTTCTTCTTGGGAGTCATTTGACTTGCTAATTGTGCCTTGAGTATTTAGGGCTTCTGGGCTCATTAATATCCACTTATCAGTTTCTTTTCCTTTTTAAAAAAGATTTATTTATTTATTATATGTAAGTACACTGTAGCTGTTTTGAAACACCCCAGAAGAGGGCATCAGATCTCATTTCAGATGGTTGTGAGCCACCATGTGGTTGCTGGGATTTGAACTCAGGACCTATGGAAGAGCATTCAGTGCTCTTAATCTCTGAGCCATCGCTCCAGCCCTACATTAATATTTCTAAGTGGCAGAAAGCATATAGTTCACACTGGGATCTTTTAGAATGCAGATTCCAACTTAGTATTTCTGATTCTGCAAGAACCAGTTTCCCCTTCTCTTTTCTATGTCCCCTGCCCCTTTTCTGTGTATGTGTGTGCATTTAACACAATAGTAGGTGACAGTAGAGATGAACATTTCCCCCTTATTCCCTTCTCTGTTTATAGTATAGTAATTTAGAAATGATCATCACCTAATTCTTTTACTGGGGGGAAATTGATTATAAGATTAAAAAAATTAGAAATGAAATTTGTGGTATATTATAAATTGACCAGCACTCTTAAATTTTTATTTGTATTTCCTTTTATAGTGATATTAGCTGGTTATTTAAAAATGCATTTCTGTAACAAGCATTTGTAGTTTTTTATTTTTAAAGCTACACATAATTCTGTTGCACAGAGATAGCTACTTTGGTGCACTGTTAAAAAGTTTCTCTTTTAGCACTTTTTTTGGTGGAGGTTCGAGACAGGGTTTCTCTGTGTAGCCCTGGCTGTCCTGGAACTCACTGTAGACCAGGCTGGCCTCAAACTCAGAAATCTGCCTGCCTCTGCCTCCCACATGCTGGAATTACAGGCAGAACACTTTTTTTTTTTTTTTTTTTTTTTTTTTAATGCTTGATATTTTATTGGGTAGTTAGTTGTCCCTTGATATCTTTAGAGGATTGGTTCTAGGATCCCTTACTGTTTCCAGAATCCAAGGGTGCTCACCTGGCAACATATATAATTAAAAAAAAAAATCTTTTTAAGGAAGGGTTTATTCTCATTCAGTGTTTGAAGATACACAATCAATCCATCATGGTAGCAGGAATGTGACATGGCTGGTCATATGACATTTGCATTCAGGAAGCAGAGAGTTGAATATGTTTTCCTGAAAAAAAAATTAAAACACTCTTTTATGTATTATATCTTGATCATGTTTTCCCCCTTTTCAAGCTCCTCTCAGATCCATCCCACCTTCCCACCCAACTTTATGATCTTTCTCTCTTTCAAAACAAAAACAAACATACAAAAAAATCCTTCACAAAACCAGAAATTGAAACAAACAAGCAAAAACCCAGTAAGACCAAAAATGCCCAAACAAAAAATCCTCAAAACAAACTATGGAGCCATGGGGCCAGGCCTGGTGTATAGCTGCTATAACCAGTTACACTCCATTGGAGAAAACTTTTTTTTTTCTTTTGCCAGTGGGTATCAGTTGCAAATAGTGTCTTGTCATTGACCAAGGGTTCCCATGAACTTCCTCCCCCAAACATACAAAACATCCCAAGGTATTGGCAAGGCTATTGGCTGTTCGCCACAACTGATGGTAAGGCCCTATTGCTGAAGACAACGATTACTTATGTCATTGGACATGGAAAATTTGATCTGGTACCTAACTAGAAAAGTACCTGAATCCTACTGGAGGAGATAAGTAGGCATCAGTTTCATCCAGCTGCAAACTCCATGACTTATTACAGAGATCTGCGCACAAGATGAACTGGTGCAGTAGTGGCACAAAGGTTATGGGAGTGACCAACTACTGTCTAATTGGATTTAAGGCCAGCTCTACAGGATGGAACTCATACCTGACACTGACCAGATGGGTCACAGGCCTACTACTGTTATTTTGTTGAAGGAACATAGCAATCAATTCCTAATCACAAACTGCTATACCCATTGATAAGTGCCTCACTCAGTCTGTATCAAAGAAACTTCTTGTAGTAGATGGAAACTAGCACAGAGATCCACGATTGGACAGTGTGCAGAGAGTGAGAGTCTTTTGAGCACTCAGTCAATTTAACTGGGATGTTTTTGTCAGCTCGCTTTAAGGCTCAGGGATCAAAGTGGAAGAGGAGACAGAAATATTAGAGGTGATAGATTACTCCAAGGAAACAGTGTCTTCCAGGCAGAACAGGACTGATGCTCATATGAACTCAGAGAGAATGTCAGCTTGGACAGGGTTCAAGCCAGATGATGTCCCAGCACTGAGAGAGGGAAGTGGACATGGGGTCCCGCTCATAATTTTTCCTGATAGTTTTAATTCATGGATGATTGGATTTGTGAATCCATTTGATCCCACTGTTAAACACTTTTTCTGTTATATGTGTTTTCTGTTTGAGTTGCAAATAATTTAATGTGTTTGTTATGGTAAATAGATGGTTATTTTAATGCATTAAGCTTATGCACTTGTAGAGAAACACTGCTGATTGGCTCTCCCTTGTAAGCAAAGCATATGCATCTGTTCTCTAGCTTTCTTTTTTCTGTTCTTTGACATCTTTCTAGGTTGGCACATAGACACTGGTCTTTTTAAGTAGATACATGCATTTAATAGTTCAAAGTGTTTACTTAACTGCTCTTACATTACTTTTTATTCTGATTTTGTAAACAGTGCTTAGTAATTTCTTAAAAAACTGTTAATTGTATGTTAATTTGTTATAGGAATTCTGTTTTCACTGATTTTATGAATCTTGGTCTTTTGAGAAGCAGGTTTATAGGTATTGGTGATCAATGAATTTTTTATTTGATCACTGCTACTGTACTCCTTTTTGTGTTTCATTTTTTTGAAGAGTTGGAAAATTTTATTTTATTTTATTTTATTTTTATTTTATTTTATTTTTTTGGGGGGTTTGGTTTTTTCGAGACAGGGTTTCTCTGAATAGCCCTGGCTGTCCTGGGAAAATTTTATTTTTTATATATTTTTGATGTTTGTCATTTAATTGACTGAAAATTGTCAGCTTATCCCCCCTTTCCATTGCTGTGATTTTGTGGAAATAATCAGGAAAACTAGTTCTAAATTGTGTTTTTCTTCCAATAAATAAGTAAGTAAGTAAGTAAATAAATAAATAATTTTTTAAAGGTCTTTCTATGAAGCCTTGGCCTGGAAATCATATATAGATTAGGCTGCCTCTACTTCCTGAATATGATCCTTTTAATGCTTTAGAATTTACTCTTAAAATGACATTATAGTATGGGTTATAGTTTAGTGGTAGAATGTGTGCTTATCATGAGTAAAGTTCAGGTTTTAACTCCTAACACCAACAGTACAAAACAGATGCCCTCAACAAACCATAAAAGTATTAAACTTTACAGTTACATTACTGATAATTAGCTTTAGCTGGTTCTAGTGGCATGTGCCTATACTCCTGGCTACTCTGAAGACTGAGGCAAAAGTTTTACTTAATTAAACCTTGGGATTGGCTGTCAGCTGGGCAACATAGCAACAAACCATCTCCACAAATAAACAAAAATTAAGTTTTAGCACTTAAAGTCTTACTGTCTTGCATTTTATATCTCTTCCTTTCTTATTTCTTTGGAAAAGTTCTTTACCCTTTTAAAAAGAAAGAGTAAATACTTTGAATACTTACAGATCCAAAACTTGGTTTATATTATTGCATTATTCTGCCACTCTTGAATGATAATTCTAGGTTCAAAACCCTTTCCTCTCAAAACTGCCTTCCATTAATTTCTAGCATTTACTGTTGAAGATGAAAAATACTAATGTAAGCTAGTACATAGTGTGATTATTGATTAACTTGATGAAATACTGCTAGACCTTACTGACTGTGTGTGTATGCATATACATGTAGCAGGTAGTTTACTATATGGAATTACTTCATGTGAGTCATCAGGTCCTGGATCTTGAGCTGGCTAGCCTTTACTGTCAGGATCGTACTGGGTCCTTAATTTTTCATTTCTATTCCAGACATATTAATTCAAAATCTCAGTTATACTAGATATTTGAAAGGTTTTCCAGTGCTCTAGGATTGGCAGAGTTAACCTCACCAGTGCTTATGGATTGGCAGAATTACTATGAAAATGGTTTTACTACCAAAAACAATCTACAGGTTAGACGCATTTTCATCAAAATTCCAAAAGCATTCTTCGTTGAAAAAAAAAAAAAAACCTAAAATTCATATGGGAGCATGAAGAGCTTTCTATAGTAGAACAATCCTAAGTAGAAAATACAGTGCCAAAGGTTATCACAGTACCTTATCTCGGACTTAACAGAGCATAGCAACAGAACTAACATGGTGCACAGAAGCAGACACACTGTCCAGTGGAGAATAGAGACAAACACACACAGCTGCAACCATGTGGACATCCACACATAAAAGAATGAAACTAAATCTTACCCAAGTGTAAGCAAGTTTACAGTGATACATATATGTGTGAAAATGTCTTAGGAAAACATAGTAGTGGATATAGTAACTAGAACTGACAGAAAGAAAACCAAAAATCACACACTACCTACAGTAACTAGAACTGACAGAAAGAAAACCAAAAATCACACACTACCTACAGTAACTAGAACTGACAGAAAACCAAAAATCACACACTACCTACCCTTGAAGCCTGCTTTTTGGCTGAAAGTGTTACATTGTTTTATCTACTAAAATATTAGATAGTATGTTCTATTTTATGAAGAAAACTGTTCCTATAGTACTTATATTTTTATGTGTGGTGAGGGAACAATAAAGATCATTATGGGATGTGGATGTAACCTGCAGTTAAAGACTTACTATATTTCTTATCTATCCCATTTACCAGGTAAGTGAAGAATTAGAGTGTACATGTGTGTGTTTATGATTATGTGCTCAGTGTGGGTAAAGAGCACAAACTCATCAGGCACATTTAAAAAAAAAAAAAAAGACAGGCTTTCTCTACTGCCTTGGAACTTGTGTGAAGTAGGTTAGTTGGCTGTCCAGGGCTCTGTTGGCCTCTACTTGTCTCTACATGTAGCTCTGGGATTACAAATGTGCGCCGGGCGGCGGTGGTGGCGCACACCTGTAATCCCAGCACTCAAGAGGCTGAGGCAGGCGGATTTCTGAGTTCGAGGCCAGCCTGGTTTACAGAATGAGTTCCAGGACAGCCAGGGCTACACAGAGAAACCAAAAAAAACAAAAAAAAAACAAAAAAAAAACCAACCTCCCCAAAAAAAACCAAAAACTAAAAACCAAACAAAAAACAAAAATCCAAAAATAAATGTGCACTACTGTGCCGTTTTAATTTTTTTGTTAATGTGGGTGCAGGGATGAAATTCAGGTTCTTCTTCCCCCACTCCCTTTTCTAGACAGGGTTTCTCTGTGTAGTCCTGGCTGTCCTAGAACTCACTCTGTAGACCAGGCTGGACTTGAACTCAGAGATTCCCCCTCCCTCTGCCTCCTGAGTGCTGGGATTAAAAGTGCACACCACCACTGCCAGACCAAATTCAAGTTCTTGCTGACTGAGCTATATTATTGGTCATTTTTTACAAACTATTTGAAGCATTTGTTATTTGAATTTTAAATAACTCAATTAAAAAATTCCCTGAATCCAAAATAGAATAAATTGACTTACTATACAGGTATGAAACTTTGAGGGTTTCAAAACCCTCAAAAGTTTCAACACTACAGACTATATATGGGCAGGTTGTGGAGACATGCATCTGATGTCATGGGAAGACATCAGATGAGTGAGGTTGGGGCCAGCTTGGACTACATAGTCAGTTCCAGGCTAGTTTGAACTGCCTATGAAGCCTGCCATCATTCCCCTCATCTTAAATACCAGTTTCACATTGCTTTATCTGGTTTCTTAAGATGGGACAGTGTTTTCATATTTATTGTCAGACTTTACCTGTACCCAGGAGGGGTAGATTAAAATAGGTATACTTTAAGAAAAAGATCTAGGGAAAAAAAAAAAAAAAGCTGGGCAGTGGTGGAGCTCACCTTTAATCTCAGAACTTGGGAGGCAGAGGCAGGCGGATTTCTTAGTTCGAGGCCAGCCTGGTCTACAGAGTGAGTTCCAGGACAGCCAGGACTACACAGAGAAATCCTGTCTCGGGAGAAAAAAAAAATGGAAAAAAAAAAAAAAAAAAAAAAAAGATCTAGGTGACTACCCTTCACCTTTCATTGCAGAAAGACATGCAGTTTTAGAATGCTGTTTATTTTGTAAAAGAGAGATGTGGAACTCATCTTTAGTTTTGGCTTGTTCAGTCATTTATCTCAATTATTTTGGAAACTCTCCTAAGTAGGGGCCCAGAAGTGACAGCATGTGCTGGTATGCCAGAGGTGCACTGCTGACAGGGCCCTTGTGAAGCCCTCCTTCATGTTCTCAGGGGCAGCTGTGACTGACTGAGTTAGCTGACTAATTTACAATTAATAAAACTTAATTTTACTCTTAGATTTTTTTGGGGAGCAGAGGAAATAAATATAAAAGTGAGAGTTGGTTTGTTTTGAGATGAGCTCTCCACATGGAGTACAGTCTGGCTTTTGATTTTGCTGATCATTTTCCTGATTCCTGGGGTTATAGGCACATGACACTATATACGTGTGCAGCTCAAAAGTAGTTTTATTGGACTTCTACCAGTTCTTGGGATGGATGGGATTCGTTTATTTCCTTTGGGATTGTAGAACAAGCTGTATGGTCTGTTTGCCTCATAAAACTTAACACCATGAGGTTCACAGGAGCATTCTGTAACACATACATAAAATTCTGTAGTGAAATATATGTATAACCCAAGGGGAACAGCTATTACCTAGTCTGTGTAGCCTTTTGTTAGCTTAGGTCATGGCTTAAAAAGTGTTTTGGATTTTGGAATTACACATAAGAAACTGGCTGTCTCTCCTCTAGAATCCCCTCCCCATAATGCTCTCACACTTCTGACAAAGTGGTTCCCTGGGTTGTGCAGGGAAGTCTCTCTTCAGATTCAAGGCCCCCGCATGCTGTCTGGTATGATCTCTCTCCTGCTTGCTCTCCCAATGTAAGGCCCAATCAATTGGGCACCCTCCCATTGTTGTGGAGCTCACTTTCCTAATAAATCTCATTTTGAAGGTGGAAAGAGTGTGGGTTTGCCACCCTGGATTTCCCAAGATTGTCTTCCATAGACCTGGGGCAAGCTTCTGACTTTGAAACTGAACAAGCAGGAACTGTGCACTATAGGTGCCTGTGGGGACAGTTCTTTGTCCTCCTAGAGCAGTGGTTCGCAACCTTCCTGATACTATGGCTTTTTATAACACAGTTCCTCATGTTGTGGTGACCTCAACCATAAAAATATTTTCATTGCTATGTCATAACTGCAATTTTCTACTGTTATGAATTGTAAATATCTGATGTGTGACTCCTGTAAAAGGGTTAACTCCCAAAGGGGTCTTGACCCACAGATTGAGAACCGCTGACTTAGACCGTGTCTTTACCCATGTTCTTAAGTATGTCCCCACACTGTTCTCTTGTGCAGACAGGGTTACAGGGATTGAATTATGTCTTTAGAGGAATTAGGAGCACAGAAGCATTTTCACTATTGTACTCTATAGATTGTATTTTTGGAATAAACAGTTTTTTGTGAAGTAGTCATGTTCTTGCATTACCTTTAAAATGCTCCCACTTCACCCCAGTGTAGAACCCAGTTCTAGTTTAGTGTGTAAATGAACTTCTGGGATATAACCACTTAAGGTGGAATTTAAATAAATGGAAGAGATAATGTCATAAATAACTGCAAATAGCAGAGTCTAAATGTCCCTTCCTCTCCTCCTCCTCCTCATCTTTTTTTAAAGTGTCTTTACCTTTGTACTTACTTTGTTCAGAACTAATTTATGTTATCAGAACATACACGTGATATTCCAGAGCTGGGTTTATTTTTTATTTTCTTTACATTCATTTATTTTGTGTGTGTTTATGTGTATTTGTATGTATGTGCCACAGCACACATGTAAACTTAAGAGGGCAACTTGGAGAAGTTGGTTCTTTCCTTCTGACCCTCGGGTCCTGGGGATTGAACTCAAACCATCAGACTTGCAGTAAGCACATTTAGTTTACTCTTTGAATTGTTTCACCAGCATCCTAGGGCTAACTTGATGGTGATTTTGCTTTTTAAAAACAAGCGGAGTGGAAATCTTTTTTTTTTTTTTTTTTTGATTTAGGAGAAATCATGTAGGAGTTTTTCAGGGCTAGTGATAGAAAATTACAATGGAGAACTCTAGTATTTTGTATTATGGTACCTTAGGCTTCCCTCTCCTTAGGAAGCAATAGAAAATGAAAAATCTTGGGATTCAGAGGATAAGATTGTTGTTTCTGGCTGGGCGTGGTGGCGCATGCCTTTAATCCCAGCACTTGGGAGGCAGAGGCAGGTGGATTTCTGAGTTCGAGGCCAGCCTGGTCTACAGAGTGAGTTCCAGGACAGCCAGGGCTAAACAGAGAAACCCTGTCTCAAAAAAACCAAAAAGAAAAAGAAAAAAAAAAAAAAGAAAAAAGATTGTTGTTTCTGGTTTTACAAGTGAGTCTATTTGACCAGGGAGATAAGTTAACACTGACCAAGCTCTAGCCTGTTAGGCACTGGTAAAGGTTTTAATCTTCATAAGAAGGTAGGCTTCATTTTGTTGATGATAAACTAGGCCATCTGAAATGAATTGAGTGGGTTGACAGACAGTTCACAAATTGTGGTTATTCAAACAAATTGTGGTCTTTAAGTCCTAATTTTTCGTTTTTGCATACATAATAAAATTGGAGTAGATCAGGGTGTATGCACAAGTGTTTGGTTTCTAAAAATCAAATAATGAGTTTTGGCTTTTGAGCACAGTTATTTATTTATTTTTTAAAAGCTTTATTTATTTATTATTCGTAAGTGCGCTGCAGCTGTCTTCAGACACCAGAAGAGGGTATCAGATCCCATTACAGATGGTTGTGAGCCACCATTTGGTTGTTGGGATTTGAACTCACGACCTTACTGACTGAAGAGCAGTCGATGCTCTTAACCGCTGAGCCATCTTGCCAGCCGTAGCACAGTTATTTTAATGTATTCCCCTCCCCTCCAGGATCTCTCATGCAGCCTTGGAGCTTGATATGTACACTGGGCTGGCCTTGAATTTGCTGCGTCCCTTTTGCCTCTGCTTTCCCAGTGTTGGGATTACAGACATGTGCCACCTTGCCAGGCTTAAACAATACAATTATTAATTTCACATCTTGCTTTATTAAATTTTTTACTCCTATATGACAAATGCTAAAAATAACAATTATTAGTTTCTGATTGCATGCTAGTTTGACACTTTTTCTTTTGCCTTTGCGTGGCATAGTTATAATTATTGTGTGCATTTGGAAAAGAGTAAAACAGAAGGGAATATTTATCCAGTAAAGATGATATGGCGGATTTGCAGATTTGATTGAGATTTTTCTACACATTTTCTTTCTTTCTTTCTTCCTTCCTTCCTTCCTTCCTTCCTTCCTTCCTTCCTTCCTTTATTTCTTTATTTCTTTATTTCTTTTTGTTTTGTTTTTGAGACAGGGTTTCTTTGTGTAGCCCTGGCTGTCCTGGAACTTACTCTGTAGACCAGGCTGGCCTTGAACTCAGAAATCCGCCTGCCTCTGCCTCCCAAGTGCTGGAATTAATGTTAAACACTAGTTGGCTGGAAGTAAATGATGTGTGTCTATACTATTGATACAGATTTTACAATCTTCTAAATATTTAAAATGTATTCCTCTTGGAATTTATGTTTATTAATGCAATTTAATAATTTATATCTTAAATCCAGCAGGTCAGTGGGAAATATGCCCTAGATGTTGGGCAAGGGGAGGCTTTTAGAGTAGTGCTTGTCAAGAACTGAACCTTTTAATCAGTCCTGCCTGGATTCGAACTTCAGTGTGTCACTCTAGGCAAGTCACTTCTCTGAGCTTCAGTTTCTTCATTAATAAAATGGGATCAATAATACATACTTTAGGGTTGTTGGGAAAGTTGAGTAAAATGAGCACCAAGTTTGGTAAAATAGTGGCTTTTATTAATATCAGCTGATATTTTAGTTTATTTAGCATTTCTCAAGAGTAAGAAATGGAGACTAGACAATGGTAGGTAATAAAGGCCTTGCCCTGGGTTAATTATAGTTTGGACTTGAGTATACAATACCCAAGAGCTCTCATCTTAAATGGACTAAGAAATAGTTTATTCTGTAGCCATTTTTAGTGATCATGGCCTGGGAACACAAATTTAGGTTGCTGTAAATTTCAGATTCCAATGTGGAAGCAGTTTTAAGTTTTTACAAAGCAGAGAAAGTCATAAATCAAGGAAAGTTTAAAATACATTGGTGGGTACATCATCGGAGAGGCAATTGTGTTAAGATGGAGTTTTTCTCTAGCTTTTAGGATGTAGAAGTTAGTGGTGGTAGAAGACCAGCAGGGGTCTACTAGTGTGGTCTACTAGTGACAAGACCTTAGTTTTGACCCAGAGGTGGATGAGGAATATAATTAGCCTTTGGACGTGCAACATTGCAATCTCTCTATAGTAGTGAAATTCTAATCAGTCATTCTCTGAAGATAGAGTTTCTTTTCAGTTTCATACATAGACTCTAGGTGGCTAATCCTTTCTGTAACATCTGAAAGAGTTAAAGTTTAATGAGTGTATAAGGCATAGAACTCTTTGTATGGTGGCAACACTTAACACCTCAGAAATAAATTGTGTTTGAATAATAGTATTGACTTTTTAATTATTTTTTATGTGAGGAATCTTTTTTTTGTTGTTGTTGTTGTTTTGAGACAGGGCTTCTCTTTGTAGCTCTGGCTGTCCTGAAACTCAATATTTAGACCAGGCTGACCTGCCTCTACCTCCTGAGTGCTTGGATTAAAGGCCTGTGCCATTATGTCCAGTTTGATGTTAGAAATCTTTGAATTTGGAGAGAATTTCATGGGTCGCAAGGTGCCATGCTAGTTTACTGTGGGTGTTTGTTTTATATCTGAAAAGTCTGAGAATTTGTTACATAATCCTTAAGATAGCTAAGATAATCAATACTACTACTGTTGGGCCAACTTAGATATTTTTATCTCACTTTGAGTGTGCTTCAACATACTGAACTGCTCTAGGGAAACTTCAGTTTGTTGTCTTTTTTCTTTATAGGTTTAATATTTTATGTTAATAAATTAAGAGCTTACCATTTTATTTTTATTTTTGTATTATTGATCTTAGCAATATGCTGTTCTGTATTTAAATATTTTCAAGAAAAAGTTGTTATCTATAAATTCTTTGTTTTTGAACTTAAGAGAGAGACTATGAAGTGAGAACAGATGCTCATTTGAATTTGAGTAGAATGAGTCAAAGCTTTCGTCAGGCCGAGGCCTTGGCTTAATGGTGGCAGGTGTCTTCATAAAGCATTGGGGAAAAGAGCATTGACTCTCCTGGGTAATGCGGCATGCAGCAGCAAGGAGAAAAGCACTAATGGGTTTAGCTAGGGAATTAAGGGGTTTGAAATGAAAACTTTAAGGAATAACTCTGCTGGAGCTAATAATCTTAAAAGATCAATGAAGTATTGGCCTTATTTGGTGCCCTTTCTTCTGCTTTAGGTTTTATTTAACCATCAGTTTTTGTTTTAAAGTCAGTTGTGTTCTCATTATAGGTCCCACAGTGACCAGCTTTGTTTACTTTTTTTTTTTTTCTTTAAATTCTCAGTGCTAGTCTGTTTCACAGCTGTTCATTGGCTTTGTTGGCATTTGAACTGTGGGAACCAATGAAGGATTTAGATGTGCTTTTGTGAGCACTGGTGGTTTTCCTAAAGTATTGTTTCACACCATGAATTGTAAATTGTAGAAGGTTCCTTTTTTTCTTTTTTAGCGTCAGTTGTTATTGTGTGTTTAAATGGGTTCTTTTAAAAAAAACCTGAATGCAGTTTATGAGCTCATGAATGTTATTATTTGTATTTTTTAGAAAATGAACTTAGAGATGAAAAATATAAAGATAGGATAGTAGTTGCAAACTGCTTTTCTGTTGAGTGGGGACTTGAGGATAGAATTTTCCTATTCCCTTTGTTCAGCTGCCTCATCAGCTGTGCAGTAGCTGTAGTGGGTGTCGACTGGGTCAGTGCATTTTTACTCTTGGGATAGCAGACTAACAGGAGGTCTACTCTGGTCTGTTCAGAAACAACCATTTTGTGGATGTCTACTGTTACTGGTATCAGCATCCTGACATTTTGGGCCAGCTTTCCTGCAGTGAGACAGAGATTGCTGCTTATGGTATGGATAATATACTGGGGAATGGCAGTGTCTTCATAAGCATGACATAACTCAGTGTAAGGGTTAAAAATCTCAGCAGCAGCAGTGTGCCCTCTTTCTAATGTAACTAGTTGGGAAGTTTAGATTTTGAGTTATCCAACATCTCACAATTTCATTTACCTGTCTTACTTTTCCAGGTGCTCTTAGCATTCATTAACACATACTCAGTGTAGATTCTCTGGTAAACTGCAAAGGGCAGTTCCATAACAGGTTTTGGTAATTTTCTTTCTAGTTTGCCTATGGGTGTATATTTTGTAATTTTAAAAATAAAATGTTTCATTGTAGATATTTTCAAACTAGGTAAACTATTTTACCATGGCAACATTTTATGTATTTTAAAAACTGAAAAAAAGTCCTTTGTGGATTAATTTAGTTTTTATATATGTGCCTCTATATTTTCTACATCTGTTAAGTTTTTGTCTCTATACAAATAATTGAGTATATCTGTGCCTTTAAATGATTTAAGTGGTTTAACACATTTTGAAAGTGTCCTCAGTGGAGGTTTTTCAGTATTTGATAAACCTGGAATAGTATTTTTACTTTACTTTTGATTTTAGTTTTGATCTTTTGAGACAGAGTCTCACAATGTAGCCTTGACTGGTCCATAACTTGTAGGAATCTTCCTACCGCTACCTAGTGAGTGCTGGGATTATGGTATATGTATCACATCCAACTGTGGAATTTTACTTTTGAACTATGCCAGTTTCAGAAATAAAATTGTTCTTCATTGTTTTTTTCCCCCTCAAATTAGAAAATAAACACCAATATGCTTCTAATAAAAGTTTAAAGCAATTTAGAAATGTAAATAATGGAATGTGGAGGTTGGGGAGATGCTCAGAGAGTCAAGTGTTTTGCTATGCAAACAGGAGAACCTGAGTTTGGAATCTCAGCATCAATAGAAAAAGCTGGGGAAGCCAATTTACATACATGTGCAAAAATGTGTGTGTGTTCAGTCGACATGTGGCTTCTATGATTTGTTTCATGCTTTAAACGTCCTCCTTAAAGTTGTAACATTTGCCAGTTAACTTTTGTTCACATTTCTTGCTCCTGTGCTGCTGGGAATCCAACCCTATGGAGCGTCATAGGCAAGTGCTCTCTTCTACTGAGCAAGGTTACTAAACTTTTTACTACTACTTTCATGATTTTCTTTTCTTTCCCTTTTAGAATCATACTTAACTCTTTATTCTTGGTACATTGTATTGTAGGAGAACTATAATAAATACAAAATATTTTTAACTTTCTTTGTTACAGTTACTATGGTTACCTAACAGATCATTCTCAAACCATATGCAAAGTGATTTATGTGCTGGCTCCTGTGGGTCAGGAACTTGGAAGCAGCACAAGAAATGCTGTTCACAGGTTTGAACCTTCAGCTGCGCATCTGGTTGCAGTTAGGGATTCTTAGGTATTTCTCTATAGCTTTTTCCACCATGCACTGCAGCCAAGCTTGAGCTTCAGTCTCAGCTCTGGCACCCCTGAGAGTGAGAGCAACCAGCATGGAGGGTTGGGGAACAACTACATCTGCTTAGGCTTTCATGACCTCACATTACAAGTGACACAGTGTTCATAGTGCAGTGTCAGTGTTGGCTACTAAGAGCACATGGGATGGGATCTAGATCATTATGGCCATTTTTTTTTGAAAAAGCAGGTTGCCACATTGCCTTCTTTAAAAAACACTCTGCAGCTCCTTAGTAACATAATTAATATAATTATGTTACTAAGAAAATGCCTTTGCTCTGTGATCCCAATGGGAGGAGTAGATGACAGGTGCAGTTTGACCCTTTGATGTAAACTCAGTAACTGCAGCAGGTGATGCTGTGCATATCTAAAACAGAATGCACTGATTTCAGTATCAAAATCTGTGAATTTTTCTTTCATTTTAAAAATACAGTTTGTGTGTGTGTGTGTGTGTGTGTGTGTTAGCCAAAGAACAACTTATGGGGTAGTTGGTTCTCTACAATGTGAGGTCCATGGATCTAGATGTCCTCAGGCCTGATGCAAGCACTTCTATCTACTGAGCTATCTCACAGGCTCTAAAACCATGCATTTAAATAAAATAAAATAAAATAAAATATGCTGTGATTCTTGGGCAGTTCTTCAAAAATTTCTATTTTAGGAAATCTGAATGACCATTTTTATTGTTCTGTACCAGATAATTATGACCCTTCAAAAATATCCATTGATAAACTTGAGAATTTACTGATAAAACTTGAGTGAAGGAGCCGGGCGTGGTGGCGCACGCCTTTAATCCCAGCACTTGGGAGGCAGAGGCAGGCGGATTTCTGAGTTCGAGGCCAGCCTGGTCTACAGAGTGAGTTCCAGGACAGCCAGAGCTACACAGAGAAACCCTGTCTCGAAAAACCAAAAAAAAAAAAAAAAACAAAAAAAAAAAAAACAAAAAAAAAAAAACAAAACAAAAAAAAAAACTTGAGTGAATATGTTTTCACTTCATGAACTTTTGGTAGTAATGACAATAGATGTAATTACAGAACTGTTGTTATAAATTAACATTAGATGCCCATGAGTATACAGTGCTTTAAAATATAGTATATGCATTCTTCCTAATCTAAGTGGTGATTACAAAGACTTTGAGGATTATTCGTACACTTTTCTCCCTCTAAGTTATTCTGTGACTAAAGAAAATGCCTTTGAGCCGGGCGGTGGTGGCGCACGCCTGTAATCTCAGCACTCTGGGAGGTAGAGGCAGGCGGATTTCTGAGTTCGAGGCCAGCCTGGTTTACAGAGTGAGTTCCAGGACAGCCAGGGCTACACAGAAAAACCCTGTCTTGGGGGGTGGGGGTGGGGGAGAAAAAAGAAAGAAAATGCCTTTGCTCTGTGATCCCAATGGGAGGAGTAGATGACAGGTGCAGTTTGACCCTTTGATGTAAACTCAGTAACTGCAGCAGGTGATGCTGTGCATATTGATAGATTTAAGTTGTGTAGCTGTGCTCCTGTGGCCTTAAATTTCAGTTTACCTTCACTTAGATGGAAGTGTAATTTCTTGGGATCTGTGGCTATTGATAACTTTCATGCTCAATATAGTCAAACTTATTTTGCCATAGTGTACAAATGTCATGATTAACTGCTGGGAAGTGGTCATCTACTAGCCTAGAAAGCTGGTTCCTTGGCAGTTCCATAGTGAAAACAGTTGAAAGGAACTAGAAAGATAAATGTATCTGGATCATCAGAGCTTTGGGGGAAACCTTTAGATGCATTAGTAATAGGGCTACTGAGAAGATGAAGAAGTACTTGGTAAAATAGGCTTAATTAATATAAATAATCCAATATTCTCTGAGGAATTAGGGATTTTAAGTGTCAAGTATTCTTTAAAGAACTGGGCTTTAAAAGTTCCTCCACTTCTGTTTAAAGACTATAGGATTTGACTAGTAGGATATGTAATTTTGATCACTAATTTATGTAGAGGACCTAGTACATTTAATGAATATATATTAAGGGCCTTAAATAGTGTATTGCTTTGGCCTTCATTTGAAAGGAAGTGTTTTCTCAGTTTTAGGTGATATGTGATAGTTTAGATCTCACATAGTTTAAACTATTTTTGTGTTAGAATTTGGGTCTTACATCACATATTTGTGTTTTTATCATTTAATATAACACTATAAACATACAGGTCAGAAACCATTTCTGAACTTGTTAGTTCCCAGTCTAACTCTGTAATTTATCTTCAAGTTCTTATTCTATTTTATGGTCCTGCTGAAGTATGAAGCCTTTTGTGCTTGCTCTTCTGTGATGTCTTCCTTTCTTTGAGAGTCTTAGGAAGCCATCATTCCTTCTGATTTGTTTTGGTGCTGGCAGTTGACTACGTAGATACTGTATGCTCTGCTCCATGGTATTTCCTCAGCCCTAACCAGAAAATTATTCTTTTTTTTTTTTTTTTAGCTCTGGCTGTCCTGGAACTCACTTTGTAGACCAGGCTGGCCTTGAACTCAGAAATCCGCCTGCCTCTGCCTCCCAAGTGCTAGAATTACAGGCGTGCGCCACCACCGCCCGGCCTGAAAATTATTCTTTTTGGTTGATAGCTTCCCCCATTTCTCTCTCCCCCCTCCTCTCTCTTTTTCCCTCCCCTCCATTCTCTTTTCTTTCTTCCCCTTTTTCCCCTTTTTTTCTGAGATAAGGTCTCCCTGTGTAGCCTGGGCTGGCCTTGAATTCAGGCCTTGCAGTTCAAGTACTAGGGCTTCTGCTGTCTCTTGACATTATAGTTAGACCCCTTCCTGCCTCCACTAGAAGGAAAAAATAGAGGGGAGGAATTATCTCAAGTCAGTGCCTTAGGATTTCTTTTGCTATAAAGAGACATCATGACCATGGCAACTCCTATAAAGGAAAGCATTTCATTTGTACTGGCTTACAGGTTTAGAGGTTTAGTGTATTATTGTCATGGTGGGAAACATGGCAGTGTGCAGACAGATGTGGTGCTGGAGAAGGAGCTGAGAGTTCTGGATCTGGATCAGCAGGCAGCAGGAAGAGGAAGTGAGACATTGTGTCTGGCTTGAGCTTACTGAAACCTCAAAACTCAGTCTAGTGACACTTTTCCTCTAACAGGGCCACAGGTCCAGATCCTTTCAAATAATGCCATTCCTTATGAGCCTGTGGGCTCATTTAAACCACCATAGTCAGTAAAGCATGAGTACCTGAATTCTATCTGGAAGGCGTGTTAAAATGGCATGGCAGAGTGCTTGTAATCCCAGGAGTAACCCCGGGGTTTGCTGGCTAGTCAGTCTAGTCTAATTGGTGAGTCACAGGCCAGTAAGAAGCCCTTTCTCTAAGGAAGTGGATGATATTCCTGAAGATGACACTGAACTTTTCTTCTGGCCTGTCTATGCATGCATGCACACATATACACACATATACATGTGCTAAAAAAAATAAATCTGAGTTAGTAGACATTGATGTCCACTGTCTTCTTTTTCCTTTTGGTCAAACATTTGTGAAGTGGGAGACTTTGTGCATCTGACATAAATATTTGGCATTGTAAGTCACACTCTTGGGTTGTTCATTCACCATTTCAGTTCACTATACGTGCTTTCTCCTTCCACCTTCTCTACCTTTACTTTGGCTTAAGCACAGACTTGTACTGAAGTTCAGCCTTTTGTTTGGAATCTGGTTATCTGAATATAGAAAATAAATATTATAGTTTCTTTCTTATTGGGGAGTAGCACTAGTTACTAGTTCTTCTAGAACTTAATAATATTACTATTTTTGTCCTGTAGTTCTTGCACACACAGCACATTCTTGGAGTTTTAGTGCATACTGCCTCACCACTAAAAACATTGTACTTTCTCCAAAGGAGGCTAAAGTTTTCAGAGTAAATAGACTTCCTTTCTTTTCTTTAATTATGGAAAGCTTCCTAAGTTAGACAAAATAAGAGATATCTATGTTAACTCACTGGGCATCTTTAGCATGGCTGATCTTAGTTCATCTAAGTCCCACCTTCTTCCCTGCCTCTAGTTATTTTGAAATGTGTATAAATATCTTGCAAATACTTGAGTAATAACAACTTTCTAAAGAACACAAAAATGAGCTAGCTTTAGGTCAGTAGTGAGTTCACCTGCTAGTATGTCTTGAAAAGTGGCAACCCTGGTGTCATAAGCCACAAACCACTTAAATTCTGGTTTCAGTGTATTGAAAGTGATAGTAGTGTTGCAGGGTAATAAAGGAGGATTGGCCCCATTCTTAAAGTTACTTTCAATAATTTGTTGTAGTTTCTTTTTGTGTCTGTTTCATTCTTATGTGAGCAGTCTGAGGGAGGTTATAAGTTGGTAACAAGTGTATTGTTTTCCATTTAATAGGGAAATTTGATTGCTAATATTTTTAAAAGCATTTTTAATTGTGTGCTTATGTGTATGGAATGTGACGGTATTTGTGCAAGATGCACCAAAGAGTCCAGATAAGGATGATGAATCCCCTGGAGATGGAGTTACAGATGATTGTGGGCTGCCTGACATAGGTGCTGGGAACTAGAGATAACTTCTCTGAAGCATGTTTTATATTCTCTACTTCTGAGCCCACTCTTAGCACCAGTTGCTAATTTTTCTGGTTGTTTGTTTGTTTTGTTTTGTTTTTTATATTTAGTTTGTGGTATAGGTTCACATGTGCCATAGAGAGAGTATGTAGAGGTCAGAAAAGAACTTGTGGGAATTGTGTTTTTCCTTTCACTATATGGGTCT
The DNA here is from genome assembly GCA_964023405.1 of Apodemus agrarius. Taxonomy (NCBI): domain Eukaryota; kingdom Metazoa; phylum Chordata; class Mammalia; order Rodentia; family Muridae; genus Apodemus; species Apodemus agrarius. The sequence goes on from OZ030021.1 coordinate 1,119,379, forward strand.
TGAAGATGGAACTCTGGTTGTCAGGCTTGGTGTCAAGCATTCTTAGTTGCTGAGGTATCTGACTGTATCCTCATGTAGCTTAGGGTGGTTGGAAGTTGCTGATTAGTTACTCAGGATTCAGGAAGACATTGAATTCCTGATCTTTCCTCCATCTCCTAAGTGTTAGGATTACAGTATATGCCACCATATATATCCACCCTTAGCTAACAATTTTCTAAACTTTAATGTTTATGGGGGAAACACTGATAAGTACTTAAGTAAAAGTTAATTTCTTTTGGAGTAAGTATTTACCTGGAATAGTATGTTGCAGTTCTCTCAAAAATCCTGAGGGTTTTTTTTTTCATTTATGCATCCATGTTTATATCATGCATGTTTGCAGGTATGTGGACACACATGTGGATGTGGAGGCCCAAGATTGATATTGGAGTGTTCTCCATTTGTTGGGTCAGAATCTCTGAGGTGAATCCAGCGCTCAAGTGATATAGGCCGGTTTAGCCAGCCAGCTGCTCTGTGTCTACATCTGAGTATCAGGGATGACATCTAAACCATGGTCTTAGTGCTTTCACCACTCTCTTCACTGAGCTATCTCCACAGCCTCTTATTATGTGTATTAATAGTCAGAAATGTTAAATTGATGGGAAAGCATTCTTTGTATTAAGCCCAGATTTCCATTTATGGATGAGATAGCAAATGCTATTATGTAACAGTTTAAATTGTCTAATATCTATACTGATAAAGACACAGGAATAAACTGAGCTGAAAACCTCCTAGCTCGACGAGGTATCTTTATTTTCTTAACTATATACAACTATTTACAAGCCTGGTCCGATAACTGAACTGTTAGTGTTTTAGAAATCTCTCTCTGGCTCTTTCATAGCTCTTACTCTCTGCACTCTTACCTCTCTGCCCCTCTTGGGCTGCCCCCCCCCCACGTGGTCATGGCCAGCCTCCACTCCTCTCTACTTCTCTTCTCTCCTCCTCCTCCTCCTCCTCCTCCTCCTCCTCCTCCTCCTCCTCCTCCTCCTCCTCTTCTCTCTCTCTCTCTCTCTCTCTCTCTCTCTCTCTCTCTCTCTCTCTGCCTCCACTACACCATTAACTCCCATCCTCTTCCCTGAATAAACTCTATTCTATACCAAAAAAAAAAAAAAAAAAAAAAAAAAAAAGAAATCTATCTCTGTCATTCTACCCAACTAACCCCAGAGGGCTCCTTAGCTCTCTTTTCTAGAATACCATTTTACCCATGTCCTGCCAGCTGCTTCTCTGTTGTCCTGCAAGCTCAAAGAGAAAATCCCTATCTCTTACCTGGAACATATTCCATAAAGGTTCTTCCTCCAAGTCAAGAGAGAGAGAGAGAGGGAGAGAGGAGGGGAGGGAGAGACAAGGAGGGGAGAAGGGAGGGGGGAGAGAGAGAGGGAGAGAGGGGGAAGAGAGAGAGGAGATAGAGAATGAATGAGCATGGAGCTCCAGGTGCTCACAAAAGAAGTCTCTAGCTCCTCCCTTACACTCTTTTTGTGTCCTCCCTGAACCATTTTTGTGTAGCAGGGATCCTAAGCCAAGTCTGTAGGGGCCGAACCTATGGTGGAGTAGCGCAAGGCCATCCAGCTGACTGCCTTGCTTCATAGAGCAGAGAACAAACACAACACTTCTCTCAAGCAATTTGTCTTAAAATAGGCAGGAACTTTGCATTTTTTCATCATTACCTATGGAGACTTTTAGAGATACACCCAAACTGTATCTCTTCAGGACACACCTAACTGCAATATCTGACAAATGCAATATGTATTTAATCTTTTACATTTTGCTAAGAATTAGCTTTTCTATGTATACCAATCAAATATCCTGTAACACTATTGGTTTACATTTTACTAATAAAATGAGAGTAGAAAACATTGTTATGATTTATGATTTAGTTTATGATTTATATGATCAAAGTATTTCAGATCTGTCACCTCAAAATTAGATGTATTGTTTTTTTCCCTGTACTTGGTTAAAATAACTTGTAATAAATACGCTGTTGTGTTTTCCCCAACACAGTAGTACACAAATAAATGTTTGAGAATGACATAAACATGTGATTGTTTTCATAGGCATCAAGCATGATGGAACTATGTGTGATACCTGCCGCCAACAACCAATCATTGGCATTCGATGGAAATGTGCAGAGTGCACCAATTATGATTTGTGCACTGTTTGCTATCATGGAGATAAACATCACTTAAGGCATCGCTTTTATAGGATTACTACACCAGGAAGTGAACGGTAAGGGAAAGAAGTTTTTCTTCATGATTTTTTGTTTCATCATGTTAGCTTTCAATGTAGATTAGGAAGTAGCTTTTGACAGTTTAGATTTAGTGTCGGGGAATGAATAGCAGGCTAGACATTGATGATGTGAGAAACTCTGTCAAGGTAGAATTTTATTATATGTGCCTGCCTGCCTTCCCTTCCTTCCCCTTCCCCTCCCCTATTTTCTCCCATTTCCGCTTCCCCTTTGCTTTCCTTACCTTCCTACACATGGTCTCACTGGCTGACTTCCAACTATTATTATTATTATTATTATTATTATTATTATTATTTTACAGATGATCTTAATATTTTTTCTCTAGCATGGAGACAGTATTGCTGATCAGTTGGAAATTCATGGGCAACCTACAACTGAATAATGTTTTCTTGTTACACCCTTTGTGTTATAACTTTCTACCCAGTGAATACTGTGGCCTGCTGATTGAGTCAACAGGCACTTACTAAGGGTAGGGACTGGAGACATGGCTTAGTTGGTGAAGTGCTTGCTGCACATCCATGGGGACCTATATTTGAATACCCAGCACCCATGGAAAGCTAGGCAGAGTGGCACATTTCTGTAATCCTAGTGCTGGGGAGACAGACGGAATGATATTTGGAGCTCTGGCAGCCCATCTAGCTGAACATTGAACTACAGATTTAGTGAAAGATCTTTTCTCAAAAAATAAGATGGAAAAGTGGTTGAGAAAGACAACTAACATTGACCTCTGGCCTCCACATGTGCACGCACACCAGCACACACAGATGCATACATACATGAATACACACACAGAAAGAGACTATATGGCAGCTACTGTATTTGTGATTTGAGGATAGTTTTCTTGAGTTTTAATTTAAGAGGAATGATAGATCATGAAGGATTATCATGATGTTTTAGTGTATGGTAGAATAGTGTTTTAGTTTTTAGGAGCTATGAAAAGGGCATAATGGGATAATGGGTGTGAAGTTTTAGGTTATGGAGTCTTAGTAGATAGGATACTGCACTTAAATACAGTCAACTAGAGTCACAGCTAGGAGTAATATGGTAATAGAGTTTTGAGACACAGTATCTCATTGCAAATTAAGGCCCTGCACTCAAACTGAGTATTTTGAAAACAGTTATTTTTGCTTTTTGCTTACAACTAAAATTAAGGAACGGTAGTTTTTTTAAATGAATATAACAATAAGGTAACATTCAAAAAAAAGTTTGAAATCTGAATAAAGATCATGTAGATGAGAAAGGGGGAGTGGCCTTGGAGAAATCAGCTGACTCAGATAATTAAGTGAATCTCTTTCATGTTTGTAATACTCATAGGTGTGTAATACTTTGGAGGCATTATAATGCAGTCAGACCTGTGTCTCAGACTCATTTTTCTGGCATACATGCAGGACTCACAGTGTTTGAATCATTGTTCATCTTTCACAGATTTTTAAGCCACCCCCCTCCCCTCCCCAGCCCAGCTTACTGTTCTTCCTAGGTCAGAGCCAAGTACGGTTTATGACTCTTGTGGAGATGCTGTCTGCAATAAGCCCTTACAGAGGACACTTAAAGCCAAAGCCTGAAGTGCCTAGATTAATTCCTGTTCTGATTTCATTGCTTTGTAAACTCTTGTGAACCTGAGCAACATTTTTTTGTTATGCCTCAAGTTCCTCATTTGTAAAATGGGCAGTGTAGTGTTGTCTTTCTTTTAAGGTGCTAACACTCACACCCATGTGAATGCTTTTATATATAGATTACTATTACTTAGTTTTATAAGATTGTGAAAACAAAACTTTTATTTTTAGGGTTCTGTTAGAGTCTCGTAGAAAATCTAAGAAGATTACAGCCAGAGGAATCTTTGCTGGTGCCAGAGTGGTGCGAGGAGTGGACTGGCAGTGGGAAGATCAAGATGGAGGCAATGGGCGTAGAGGAAAGGTGTGCACTTTGTAAAGGTTCACCATCCATGTGAGAGTATTGTGTGTTAAGATTTCTATTGCTGCTGTAAACACTTGTTTTGCCCATTTCCATGCCAGGAACAAGTTTTTAAAATCTTCATTTTTTTTTTTTTTCTTTTGGAAGAAAGCAGTGCTCCTGCTTACTAGTGTTACTGTTTCTTGAGAAGGCTGTAGGTGGGTTTTACTTCAGGCTTCATGTTGCTATTGCCCAGATGGGCCTTCCTGAAGACTCCATTTTTGGGCCAGTCCTTAAGTAGTACCTCATGTTCTTGATTCCTGCTACTAAAATTTTATCTGAGTGGCTGAGGGTGTATGTAGCTCAATTAGAGAGCCTTAAGATGTTCCTGGATTTGATTTACAGAGCAATGAAAAGTATAAACATTATATCTACATGTTTATATTCTATTCTTTTAAAGGTCTGTTACTGAGTAAGTGGATACCTTTTTTTTTTTTTTTGGTCTGGGGATCAAACTAAAGCCCTTGTGCACAAGAGGGAGGTGGTCTAGGGCCAGTATTTGGGTATGTTGCTTATATTTATTTTGGATTTCATATTCTTTTAGCTGGTAACTGATTATCTAGTCAAACATTGTTGTATATGCTCTTCTGTGCTATATTGGATGGTCAGTATACTGAAATGAGTAGCACTTGGAAGCATACATCTCACCCTCAGGTCCACTTCTATCGTTTGAAAAACTTGCTTGGGAATAGGACAGAGGTTCAGCTCTGAGTACTGCTTTCCTCCAAGTCAAACCAAACCACAAGAGAAAGATGAGTCATTACACCCAACTACTGATTTTATCTAAAATAATAGAGCATTAAAACAAAATGAAAGCCGGACAAGTGTGTTTTACTATATTTCTGAATAGTTTATTAAGAAAATAAACTTCTTCCATTTTTTAATCCAACAAATTTATATAGCATGTATTATGTACAAAGGAGCTAAGAAATGAGTTCTTCCTGTCTGGAAGTTTATCTTAATTAATAGAGGTAAATGAAAAAAATTGAAATCTGATTTCTTGTGAGAGTGATGTGATATATATATAACAGCCACATTGGTATCCCCTGAGGTGTTTTTAAAAGTGAGCAGTAATAAATGTACTTCATGACAAACTTTCTAAACCAGGATCTTCATTTAAAGATGATCCCCGGCTTTCTGTTGCTGTGACAAGAACACTGGCAAAGCCAGGTTGGGGTGTGGGGCTGTTACTACATCCTATAGGTTATATGTTATGGTCAAGCATCTAGGGAAGCAAGGGCAGGAGCCCAAGGCAGGAACTAAAGTGGAAGCCATGGAGGACTGTTGCTAATTGGCTTGCTTCCTATCACCTGTTCAGCTTGCTGTTTTTTTACTACTCAGGACTACCCACTCAGGGGTGGCACCACCCTTAGTGGGCTAGGCCCCCCCCACTTTTAAATCATTAATCCATGAAAAGAACAAAAAGAACACAGGTTTTGCCTACGGGCAGTCTGATAGAGGCAACCCCTCAATTAATGTTCCCTCTTCCTAGGTGACTCTAGCTTGTATCAAGTTGACAAACAAAAGAACACTAACCAGTTAGCATTTTTGGGAGAATAAGGAAAAGACATAAATAAAATTAGGCATTCCTGAAGCTTTGAATTATCACAGTTTTAGTTGGTTGTAGTTTATTGCAAGTTATATTTTAAGAAAAAAATGAGAAAAATTGAATAAAACCATTTTGTATCCATGTTATGCATACATGCACGCACAAACACACAGTGAATCTGAATCAGAATTACTTAAGATAGTGCTAACTAAACAACACCAAATACTGATTAACTAGAATCTGAAGGAAGGTTATTGCTACAGATGGATTACTACACTTTCACTTCAACACCTTACAAGCTTGCTAGGTGAGATTGTACAGTGGTAAGTTGGGCAGAATCCTAATGCACAGTGGAGTAATGTTGGACTGAATTTAGAAAGATGGTTGCCTCTTTTGAGAGACAGGTGGAGGGTGGCTGTGATGAGATGCAGTGGGGACCTGAGAAGGCTGGGCTTTACTTTTTAAGACAGTGGAATAATTATAAGGGTGTTCATTTCTTTCTTTCTTTTTTTTTTTTTTTTAAAGTATGTTTTAAAAGTTTATAATACATATAAAACTTTAAAAGAGTATATGGACTTACTAGTAATTTAAAGCATTTCTCATATGGTTCACTAAATTTTAAAAAATGAAATCCTTTTATTTCTACAAAAACACGGCCAAATATTCCACAAACTGTTCTTTATTTCAGAGCAGTAAATAAAGTTTAGTATGTCTTTTATTTAAAGTAATATTAGTCTGCTTTTATGTTTATGAAGTACTAATGATACAAGTTAGAACAGAATGGAAGTGTTGGTGCATGCCTTTAATCCCAGCACTTGGGAGGCAGAGGAAGATGGATCTCTGAGTTTGAGGCCAGCTTGTTCTACAGAGTGAGTTGCAGGACAGCTAGGGCTACAAAGAGAAACCCTGTCTTAAAAACAACAGCAGCAAAAAGTTAGAATGGAGTTAGAATGTGTGTGAACAGCTCCCTGTTCTTAGCTGTAGACAGACCTAGCTAGAGTGCCAGCTTTGGTTCTCACTGTATGCCAGTTTGTGTACTTGACTATAGACCTTTAAGGAGAAGTTAGTAACTAGTATCTATGTGTATGGGAGCATGTGTTTGTATGTGGTGAGTAAGGAGATGGAGAGAGAACAAGTTGCAGTTTAACTAGCTGAGTTTAAGAATCAGTGAGTGGGCCGGGCGGTGGTGGCGCACGCCTGTAATCCTAGCACTCTGGGAGGCAGAGGCAGAGGCAGGCGGATTTCTGAGTTCGAGGCCAGCCTGGTCTATAGAGTGAGTTCCAGGACAACCAGGGCTATACAGAGAAACCCCGTCTCCAAAAAAAAAAAAAAAAAAAAAAAAAGAATCAGTGAGTGGGGTGTTGTGTCTATGTGCCCACTATTGCATGCATGCTGTTCTAGCTGGGGTAGCTTGCTTTCTTAACAATTGAGCAGTCCACTGCCACTAATATTCTTTGCAACTTTGGGTTCTAACTAGAAAACAGGCTTATCATTGTTAAAAATTTTAAATTATGTATTGGATAATTGGCTTAAAAGAATATGCTGTGTTCCTAAAGGAATTTAAATTTTGCATTATTCAGTTTCTATTAATATAATTCCTCTGCTTTCTAATTAAAAATTTTTTTACGGTGATTTTAGAATGTACTTCATAACTCTCAGGTAAGGTCAGATGTGATGACATAAACCTGCAATGCAGACACAACTTTTGTGGTTACCCAGGGCAAAGTACTGACAACTTGTCTCAACTCCCACTCTGCCCCAAACCAACAACATCAAAAACACCAGCCTAGGAATACAACACAGTAGTATAGTGCTTGCCTAGCATACAAAAAAGCCCAGGGTCAAGTACCACAAGGGGAAAATAATAACAACAGCAACACAAACAATTATGTAAGTTGGATGGGATGGTACACATATCCTGCAGACCTTTCCCTTGGGAGACTGAGGCAGGAGAATTTTGAGTTTGAAGCCAGGGTAGGCTACCCCAGGATATTCTATCTTAAAACAAAATAAAAGTATGGAAAAATCATACTCTGATGATAATTCAACAATGCTAAAAGTGACTTTTAGCTGATAGGCAAATAAGTATTTTCCTTGATTTTGTTATAAGTTGATAGATGAAAAGATTTTTAAATTTTCGGTATAATTAAAGCATCTAACCTCTTTTCATTTTTTTAAAGAGTTTTTTTTTTCCCCCACCTTAAATTTTTATTAGGTAACGGAAATCCAGGACTGGAGTGCCTCCAGCCCACACAGTGCAGCATATGTTCTCTGGGATAACGGTGCTAAGAACCTTTACAGGGTTGGCTTTGAGGGCATGGTGAGTAGTGAAGAAACACACCTGTGAGAACCGGGCCCACGCTGTGTGTGCACTGCTATCTGTTCCTGACCAGACACGTCTGAGCCCTGGGATGTACTAGGACAGGAGGTCCTCATACCTGACGCCTCCCAGCGCTGTGTGTCTACACTGCTGAATTGTATACATGCTTTGGCCATAGTCAAGCTTTGGGCATCTTACTATATGTTATTTTATACATTCTTTTGTAAGTGAGGTAGATTTATCTCTTACAATCTAACAAAAACCAAATTAATCTGTAGGGGACTTTGTGGAGTAGACCTGGAGACTAGTATTAAAATGAGGTTGTTTCTGTATTCTATGCTGTAGTAGCTGAAAAAAAAGTTTAATTATTATTTTTTTATTGGATATATTCTATATTTACAATTCATTTTCCTTTTTCTGGTTCCCCACCCCCAAAGGTCCCACATGCTCTCCCCCCCCACCCCCCGCTCCCTCATCCACCCCCTCCCACCTCACTGTTCTTGTACTCCCCCACAATGATGCTTTGGTCCATTCTAGCACCAGTGTCCACTCCTTTCTTCTTGTGAGACATCACTTGGTATGTGATTTATGTCTTTGGTGTTCCAAGATTCTAGGCTAATATCCACTTATCAGTGACTGCATACCATGGGTATTCTTTTGAGACTGGGTCACCTCACTTAGTATGACGTTCTCCAGCTCCATCCATTTCTCTAAGAATTTCATGAATTCATTGTTTCTAAAGGTTTAATTATTTTTAAGGAATTTTTTTTTAAGTATAGACTTGCTTACTAAATGTGATTATCTTGTGGTACATGCAATCCCACCTAGCACTCCAGAGCTAGAGGCAGGAGGATCTCAAGTTCAAGGCCAGCTTCGGCACATAATGAGACTGTCTCAAAAATAAAAAAACAAGGTAAAGCAAGAAAGTGATAGACTCAGCCTCCGCAGTGCTGGGATAAAAATTGTGCACCATTATCGCCCAACTACCCAATGCTTTATTAATGTTAAATTTTATCATTGGTTACAGGGTCACTTAATTTCTTTCCTTTTGCATATTCATGACTCTCATGCCTCTCCATGCTTTCAAATTGTGAGATTTTTTTTAGGCTTCCAACTGGCTAATACTTTGTTTAATATGAAGGTGTATATGCAGTGTGGGTTCAGGCAGTTAAATGAAGAACATATATAGGTGGATGGCTTAGGTTGTTAATACTATTATTTAATGAGATGTCTTTTGAGGGTTACCTTTCCCTCTCCATTACTGCAAGCAGGGTAGCAGCCAGTATGCTTGTGTATGCTTTGGTCTATTATGGACATATTTCCTTAGGATAGATATCTGGAGGTAGAATTACTGAATCAAACGATTACATTAAAATAATTATTCCCAGCCTTTGTCTGGGACTGTGATTGAGCGACATGTCATGGCTAGTGGCAGGATAGGCTGGCTGTTCCAGAGCTGGGTTCTGTGTGTGTGTGCCAGTTACCTGCTGTTTACACCAGCTACTCTTAGACCTTTTTTTCTTTTCTTTTCTTTTCTTTTCTTTTCTTTTCTTTTCTTTTCTTTTCTTTTCTTTTCTTTTCTTTTCTCTTTTCTTTTCTTTTCTTTTCTTTTCTTTTCTCTTCTTTTCTCTTCTTTTCTCTTCTTTTCTCTTCTTTTCTCTTCTTTTCTCTTCTTTTCTCTTCTTTTCTCTTCTTTTCTCTTCTTTTCTCTTCTTTTCTCTTCTTTTCTTTTCTCCTCTCCTCTCCTCTCCTCTCCTCTCCTCTCCTCTCCTCTCCTCTCCTCTCCTCTCCTCTCCTCTCCTCTCCTCTCCTCTCCTCTCCTCTCCTCTCCTCTCCTCTCCTCTCCTCCCCTCTCCTCTCCTCTCCTCTCCTCTCCTCTCCTCCCCTCCCCTCCCCTCCCCTCCCCTCCTTTTTTTTTTTAAAAAACTGTATCTTTTGTTTGTATTTTCTTTAATTCACTTCAAAGTTTTCATAAGTAACACCCAAGATTGCCTTGATGTCCACATTTCTTTTAACACATAATCATAGGTGTCTTCTCATTCATTCAGGTACTTAATAAGAATATGTTTTCTTATAGAAATAAGTGGGAAGGCACTAATTAGCCAGATAAATGGGGAAATTACCTGTGAAGGAGGAAAGGCTGGGTTTAGTTCCATTCTTCTCTGCTTCTGCAGGCTGCTTTGTTTTATAATTTCCCTTCTTGTAGTTGCCTTATATCTGTAATAAACATGTGAAAGGATCAAATGTAGTGAGAGTTTTGGTTTATTTTGGGTAAATTTATTTTAAAATTTCAGTGTGTTGTTCACACCTCAGATAGTGGGTATTTCTGAAAGTTTATTGTGTGCCATGTGCTTTTGAAAATACCATAATGTTGATAGGCCAGTGCTGACTATGGACTTTAAAATTAGATAGCTGAAAGTACATAAGGTCTTTCTGCAGATGAGTTTTCTGCTCTAATAGATGTTCTTTCTGAAAGTAGAGTTGACTTTGGCTTTCTCAGCACTGCCTCCGCCACCATGCTAAGTGGGACTGGTCTGCTTCCTACTGTGCCTTATTCCAAGGTTTTTTTTTTTTTTTTTTTTTTTTTTTTTTTATTACAAGTTTTAATGGATGACTTTTTTGGTTTCTTTTCTTCTTAGTCTGATCTCAAGTGTGTCCAGGATGCCAAAGGAGGTTCTTTCTACAGAGATCATTGCCCTGTGCTAGGTGAGTTAACAGATAAAGAACATTTCCAAATAATGTCAGGTTCAAAGAATTAGTATAATGTCTCACTTGAACAGGAAAAAATTGATTATCATTAAAGTTATATAGAGAAATACTTAGTTTTTAGTTTTAAAACAATTATTTCTTTTTATAATTTTTTTAGGCTCAGAATGAATTGTCATGTCTTCGGAATTGATGTATTATTTGTGTCATAATGTGTATTTAATACACTTTTAACTGAACTTACACCATTGAAATTTTTTTGTATTAGGTTATATCAGTGTTGTATCTTCCATACTACTGAGGAAAGAATTTGACCATTTTGTGATTATAAATACCTCATACTTACTATAAGATTAATTTCTTCGGTGGTGGTGGCGCACGCCTTTAATCCCAGCACTTGGGAGGCAGAGGCAGGCGGATTTCTGAGTTCGAGGCCAGCCTGGTCTACAGAGTGAGTTCCAGGACAGCCAGAGCTATACAGAGAAATCCTGTCTCGAAAAACCATTAAAAAAAAAAAAAAAAAAAAAAAAAGATTGATTTCTTAGTAAAAGAATAGCTATAAGATCAAGGTAATATAGTAAATATAATTCAAGGGACATAAATGTTTTTAAAGAGTAAAGAAGCCAATTCTGCTTTTGTTTACAAATTGGCTATTGTTGCTGTATTGTGATGGGTCTACAGTCTCCAAGCACCGCCCTCCCTGATAGTGTGTGAGCTTTCATTTGACTTGCCTTTTTGTTAAAACACATTGTCTTTCAGCATACTTTTCTTTTTAAAGGAGAGTGTGAGTAAATGCACATGCTTTTGGCTAGCTCTTATTTTCTTGCTTTCTTTTGTGCCTTTATAAGTAAAGTGTGAACTCACATGAACATTTTGATCCCTCAGTGGAGTGTTTTATGATTTTAAATCTTTGTCCAAGAATTTTTATTTTTAATTGGCTTTAGACAAAAATACAGATTTTGTTTGTTAAAAATATTGAGCACATTTGAGGAAATCTAGGTTTCCTCTTTAGATTCTATATTTAGTTACTATGGTTACCGGGACTCTGGTGCAGTGCAGGAGTCATCCAAACGAACTGTGTTATTATCTTTCAGAATGATGTATTTATTTTTATTTAATGTATATGAGTACACTGTTGCTGTCTTCAGATACATCAAAAGAGGGCATCTGGCCGGGCGTGGTGGCGCACGCCTGTAATCCCTGCACTTGGAAGGCAGAGGCAGGCGAATTTCTGAGTTCGAGGCCAGCCTGGTCTACAAAGTGAGTTCCAGGACAGCCAGGACTAGACAGAGAAACCCTGTCTTCGAAAAACAAAAAACAAAAAACAAAAAACAAAAAAAGAGGGCATCTGATTCCATTATATGTGGTTCTAAGCCACCATATGGTTGCTGGGAATTGATCTCAAGACTTCTGGAAGAGCAATCAGTGCACTTAACTGCTGAGCCATCCTTCTAGCCCCCAGAACTCTATATTCTGATGTAGGATTGGTAGTCTTTCATACATTTTGCTTCTACTTAATTTTTATGAGTGACTGTATTGTTAGAAATTTCTTGTACTTGGTTTGTGGTTTTGCAGATCAAGCCCAGTGCCTGCCAAGAGATGCAGCACTCAACTCCATGCACCTTGGTAGCTTATGAGCTATGTTGATTGACTTTTTGTGTTTGAGAACTCTGTTATACTCACATGATTACAGTTAGTTTGGGGGTCTTGTAGCATAGCATAGTGACTTTAGTTAACAGTCATAATGTATCATAAAGGATACATATTTGAGGTACTGGATATGCTTATTGTTCCTATTTGCTCATTATATATTATATGTATCTATTAAAATATAGTATATCCATGAATGTATACAACTATCACATCATTTAAAAATAAACTTTGATAAAAAGTTTCTAAGGGAATACTATGAATAGCTGTTGGTCAATAAATGGCATAAACTAAATGTAAAAAAACAGACTCTTACACTAAAACACTACAACTAATTAGAGAAGATAAAAAAAAAAAAGAAATGGAAAATTTCTTTTCTCTCTCTCTCTGTCTTAACAAGGGTTTCTATTGCTTTGATGAAACACCATGACCATAAGCAAGTTGGGGAGGAAAGGGTTTTATTCAGCTTACACTTCCAGATCGTAGTCCCTTATTGAAGGAAGTCAGAACAGGAACTCAAACAGGACAGGAACCTGGAGACAGGAGCTGATGCAGAGGTCATGGGGAGGTGCTGCTTACTAGCTTGCTTTCCATGGCTTGCTCATCTTGCTTTCTTATAGAACCAGCCCAGGGATGACTCTACCCACAATGGGCTATCACCCCCACCCCTCATTGGTCACTGATTGACAAAGTGCCTTACTTACAGGTGGATTTCACAGGCATTTCCTCAATTGAGGGTCCTTCTCTGATGACTCTAGCTTGAGTCAAGTTGATACACAAAACCATCTAGTATAACTTAACCAGTCCAGATAGCAAGGTAGTGATCGCACAAACATGAATGAAGTTGCATACTGCAGTGACTGCCTTTTTTCATTCATTAATTTTTTTTGAAATTACAGGTGAGCAGAATGGCAACAGGAATCCTGGTGGATTGCAGATTGGTGACCTGGTAAATATAGACCTTGATCTAGAAATTGTCCAGTCTTTGCAGCACGGTCATGGAGGATGGACTGATGGCATGTTTGAGACTTTAACTACAACTGGAACTGTCTGTGGCATTGATGAAGATCATGACATTGTAGTACAGTATCCAAGTGGCAATAGGTTGGTATTGTTTCCTGGGTTTTGATGACAAAGTTAACACACAGAGATAAGAGCCTTAAAGAATGAGAGTGCTATGCTGAAACTCAGAGTTTATTGAAGTTAGTTTTTAGGCAGTTGATAACAAATTAAGAGCATGTGGGTAAGGCAGTGAGGGGTGTGTGTGTGTGTGTGTGTGTGTGTGTTCGTTCATATATTTATGATAAAAGCTTTTTACCTTAAAATGTGGTGGCATGGTAATCTCAGCACTGAGCATATTGAAATAGGAGGATTATTGCAACCTCAAAGTTGCAATAAGTGGTGGTTCGAATGAGAAATGTCCTCCATAGGCTCAGAGTTTGAACATTTGGTTCCCATTTGGTGGCGATGTTAGGAGATGGAGCCTTGCTAGCAAAAGCACTTCAGTGGTGGCAGGCTTTGAGAGCTCATAGCTCCCCTGCTTCCAGTTTGCTCTGTTTCCTTTGTGTGGTTGAAGTTGAGATCTTCCAGCTTCCTGTTGCAGCTGCCTGCTGCCATGCTTCCTCCACCATTATGGATTTTCTCTGCGACTGGAACCCCAAAATATACTTTTTGTTCTATAAATTGTTTTTGATGCTGGTATTTTATCACATGAACAGAACCTGAATAAAAGCAATTCTATGTGCTATTAACATTAGGTCCAAAGTTAGTTAAGTTATTCTTTGTTCATGGTACACTGTAACAGTCTATTGTAGATGAAGAGCAGTAACATTACAGTTCCTTCAGCTCATATCCCTGGGATCCTCTCAGCAGCACAGCTGTTTTTCCTTGCTTTAGACATATGCATGTCCCTTGGTCTTGTCAGCAGTGTAGTATGGCATGCATGGGCAACTGCGCCCATTGTAGTACTGCGCGCAGTTCCTCCTTTGTACATTTTTCATACTGCTCCCACATGTGGTAGGTAGCTTTCCTCTTTCTGTCGGTAGATTTCCTCCTTTGTCAGTAGATTTTACTCCTTTACCTCCTGTACATATCAAGTTTATGAGCTTTGACAACCGTTTCCTACTATCTGTTAAAATTATTATTGACTCTATATCTTGATTTCAAGTTCTTGGAGGATTAGTATATATATACCTTTTATTTTATTTGGACCCTGTTAAAAGCTATAGTTAAAGGCAGTAGCTAATATGAGTGTCTGACTGTTGTTGTTGTTGTTGTTTTTTTAATAATAAGAGAGGGATTTTATTTACAATAAGGAAAACTGCATCAAGTTGTTTGCCTAAGTATGGAAACTTCTGTGATAATATCCAAGTATTTTTTGTGTGTGCATGTGAATGTTTGTTAGTTGTGTTTTGGGGACATGGTCTGGATATTTCGCTTAGGCTTACCTGGAACTCACTCTGTAGCCTTGACTGTACACAAACTCAGTCATCCTCCTGCCTTGCATCCCTTGCCCCATGCTGGGATTTCAGCCATGTACCACCACCACTAGCTGTATATTCAGATCTTCAAGGTATACACAGTGGTATCAGTAGATACAGAAATATTTTAGAACATATTAGGTCAGAAAAAAAAAAAAAACATGAAAGGACAAATGTAAGTGAGTAGGAAGCACTCTATGTAGAGGGAGAGAATTAAGTCCATACTTCTGTGTTTAGGTGGTGTTGTAAGACTTACGTTTTTCCAATGTAATTTTGGGAGATAAAGGATACTGGCTGATGAGAAAGAATAGAATTTTGTGTATCATTCTTTAAAAAATTTCTCTCTCTCTCTCTCTCTCTCTCTCTCTCTCTCTGTGTGTGTGTGTGTGTGTGTGTGTGTGTGTGTGTGTGTGAGAACGTATGTACTTACATTGAAGTCAGAGGACAACTTGTGGGATTTTTTTTCCTTCTTTCTATTATAGGCAGTCGCAGGGTTTAAACTCAGGTTGACAGGCCTGGTGGCAAATGCCTTTAGTTGCTAAGCCACCTTACGTATCCCTGAATATGATTCTTAACTATTCAGAGACCCTTTTCCTCTTGGTTTGCTTTAGAAAAAAAATTCACTTGCATGGTTGTAATGTTTTATTTATTATTTACGTGTATATGTGTCTGCATGAATTTATGTACACCATATATGTGTAGGAGCCATTGGAGGCCAGAGGAGGGCTTTGGAGCCACTGGAATTTACTTAAAGGTGGTTGTAAGCCCCGGATGTGGATGCTGGAAACCAAACCCAGGTCCTCCGCAAGAGTGTGTTTAACCCAGTGGTTCTCAACCTTTCTGATGTTGCCACCCTGTAATGCAGTTGTTCATGTTGTGGTGACCCTTAAACATAAAATTATTTCATAACTGTAATTTTGCTACTGTTATGAATCCCAATTTAAATGTCTGATATGCAACCCCTAAAGGGTAGTGACCCACAGTTGAGAAACACTAGCTTAACCACAGCCCTAACTTGCATGTGACCAGGTGTTTTTTTTTTTTTAAACTGTAATCTGATCTTTTAGATTTTCTTACTCCAGATAAGCACTTGGATTTTGAACAATGCATAAAATACAAATAATTTGGGAATTTCTTTGACAAGGTATTTTTTTTTTTTGAACTGGAGTCCAGTGTTAACTGGAGTTGTAGTTAAGTGGAGTGTGTTGTGTATGTTTTGGTACATTTGTTTGATGAGATATTGAGTAGTCAGGAATATGATAGTGGCACAGAGAAATGCTTATGTAAAATAAAGAGCCATTTTTTTTGGATTAGGGACATAGCTCAGTTGTCGAGTGTTTAGCTGGCATGAATGAAGCCTTGAGTTCAATCCCCAGCACTGCATAAATATGATGTATGGCACATGTCTGTGATCTGATCATTTGAGATACAGAGGCAGGAGGGCAGAAGAATAAGATTGTTTTCAGTATTTTTGAGCCTAGCCTGGGCTCTAGGAGATTCTGTCAAAACAAAAATAAAAGACAAAATAAATTTGATTTGTGTGTGTTTCTGGGAAATTGATCCCAGGCTTTTGTGAGGTCAGACAATGACTAACACTGAGCCCCAGACCAGATTTTTTTTTTTTTTTTGATACAAGGATTACAATTATGGAAAACATTTATGCACAGCAAATTAAAACTAGATAGTCTTTTATCTGTGAGATTGGCAATGGTATAGGGCAGTGATTTCAACCTTCCTAATGCTGGGATCCTTTAAAATAAATACAGTTCTTAATGTTGTGGTGATACCAAACCATAAAATTATTTTGCTACTATTTCCATAACTGATTTTGCTACAATTATGAATCATAATACAAATATCAGATATATATAGCATATCTAATATTCAACTCTCAAAGGGTTGAGAATCCCTGATATTTGGATTAGATAAGCTTGGTAGGGAGTTTGGCTAGAACAGTAAATACATATATGCGATCAGGAAACTTTCTTAAACTGTTCTGAAGAAACCAACTCTGTGCACAGTGAGGTATGGATAGTGATGTTCTTTATGTATTATATATACTGGTAAACATCAAAAGTAAGATTTAAAAAAAAATCAGAATGTAATTGCAGAGGATTGCTTTATTATTTTGAAGTAATACAGTGTTTTTCTCCCTTCAATGTTTAAAGATATATTGAGCGAATTCACTTGTTCTGAGCCTGGTTCTGCTTTTGTAGATGGACCTTCAATCCTGCTGTTCTCACTAAGGCAAACATTGTCCGAAGTGGCGATGCTGCACAGGGTGCAGAAGGAGGTACCTCACAATTTCAAGTGGGTGATCTTGTGCAAGTTTGTTATGATCTGGAAAGAATTAAACTTCTCCAAAGAGGACATGGTGAATGGGCTGAAGCGATGCTTCCAGTAAGTATATAGTTTGGGAAAAAAATATTATACTGTGCTTATAAAATTAATCAATTAACTAATTAATTAAAGCAAATTAATTTTAGAAAAAAATTGGAATTGAAAGTTATATAAAAAAATCACTCAATATAATTGCAAAGAAAGGCTGTGCACAGAAAACTGACAAAAGCTAAAGTCAAGCAATTCAAAATAAGCTAAAATAAATTAAGGATATGCCAAGATACAGAAGAAGGAAAGAATAGGAACAAGGTGTTAGAACACAAGAAAGAATTCAAAAGAAGAAAAAAGTCATTTAAAAAATGATGATTGGCTAAGGAGATGGCTCATGCTACCAAGCAAGCATGAAAGACTGATTCCTTCATCCAGAACCATGTAAAAGTCATGCATCTGTAACTCCAGCATTGGGTAGCAGAGAGGGAGCAGCATGTTGGTGGAGCTTGCTGTCCTGCCAGGCCAACACGTGGGTAAGTGCCAGTGTCCACAAGTTGGTAGGGGGAGGGAAGGAAAGAGGGGGGAAAGAGAGAAAGCAACTTGACCCTGTCTGAGATGATAAGGTAGAGGCTAGGGAGAAGCGGTTCAGCAAATAAGGGCTGATGATCTGAATATATCTTCAGGACCCATATGATAGGAGGAGAGAATTGCTTCTTAAAGTTGTCCTCTGACCTCCACTTACACCATGTCATATGTACATGTACACACATGCACACTTGCATTCTTACACACACAGTAAATAAAAGTGTAATTTAAAAATGAAGTGGAGAGTGATAGTGGAAGACATCTGGTTTTTGGCATCCACGTGAGTATGTGTGTGTGTGCTTGAGCATGAACTTCTTCATGAACTTATGTACCACACACAGATACACATATATGTTGCTACTAAGTTTCCAACTCAGTTCCCCAGTAAAAGAAAGCTCAACTCAGCAGTTAACAAAACAAGCTACAAGCCTAGACTGGGCAGGCCTCCCACTCTACTACTCTGTTTCAATCTATTTTATCCCATACAACTTGCAGTTTCTCTAGGCCCCGAGCTTCTCTCCCTGCTGCCTCTCCGGTTCTCTTTAACCGTTTCTCTTCATTTCTTCCCCTTTCTTCTCTTCTCTTTCCCGTTGCTCCTCCTCCTCCTGTTTTATACCCCATAGCTCCTCCCCTAGACTCTGCTCCTCCCAATTTCCTCCTGCCCAATCATTGGCTCAAGTAAAGATTGGATCCAGTATTGTAGACCCAGAACAGAGAAATCGTGTGTGTGTGTGTGTGTGTGTGTGTGTGTGTGTGTGTGTGTGAATGAGTGGGGAATAGCGGGGGGGGGGGGGGAATTATGGGACATATGGTGGGGGGGTAATTGGGAAAGGGGAAAACCTTTGGAATGTAAACATAGAATATAGAAAATAAAAAAAAAAAAGAAAAGTTAAGGTGGGGAGACGGTTCACAAGGCAACTCCTCATCTGCAGCCCCTCTGAGGAGTGGAATTAACATCAAAGTACGAGCCCAGGGCTATCCACAACACATACATACTACATACATATGCACAAAAGCCTTTTAAAAAGTGATGATTAAGCTGGGTGGTAGTGGAGCACACCTTTAATCCCAGGACTTGGGAATCAGAAGCAGACAGATCGATTGAGTTTGAGGCCAGCAATAGTCTACAGAATGAGTTCCAGGACAGCCAGTGCTAAACAGAGGGGGGGGAAAGGTGATGGTTAAGTTGGAAGGAACATACAACAAGTAATTACCACAGATAATACCTTAGGAGCAAGAGAAGTATCAGAAGCACGAAGAATTTAAATATGAAAAAGATAAAGTATATTCCACAGAAAATGACATGTAGAGAATATTTGCTATATTCATATGTAAGCCCCACAAAAGGGTTTAAATAGATAAAATTCTTTTTGGTCTAAATAACATCTTGCGAATGCCAGCCAGCTCTCTGCCACTAAGCTAACATTCGTAATTCCGGCTAAATGTTGTTGAAATTGAAAACAGATTTGAGGCTGAACTTGAAAGGGAGGGCACATGACATACCCAGGAACCTACTCAGATAGAGTGACAGAGTCTTTGAGGATAGGAAACTTCCGACTGCTAAGAAAAATAAAAAGGTCAATTAAGGAAAAAAAAATGTGTATTTAGCCAAAGTGACTTAACTCTAGGGGTTGTAAATTGCTTTGAGTATGTAAGAATTTAAAGGCCCTGTTCCCATAATCCTGTTCTAGATAATCTACTAAAGAATGGCACACTGATACAATCCAGGTGATTGCTTGCCAGCTGGTCATGCTGTGTGTTTGTTTGGTTAATTAATTTGAAAGGGCAGCACATACAGTGATTATAGATTCTAACAGCATAGCTGTAACTGTCAGAAGTGGAAATGAGGAAACATGAGAAGTTTAAAAGTTTGTTTTTTTAGCTGTGTTAACTATCACAAAATACTATTATATAAAATTATTGAAAGCCTGGTGTGCAATAGCTGCAAATAGCAGCCTCAGTGATAGCGCTTGTTGATTGTGTGGCATGTTGCTTGTGTGAGTTGCCCTGAGGGAACTTAAGACAGTTTTGGTGGGTATGCCTATTTTTTTTATTCCAATGCTGTTCTCCAGGTAGGCTCTAGACAGGGATCCTAAGGACAGGATTCACATTGGCCAGGTCATGTTTATCTGCACCAAGAATGAGGCACCTGTTAGTGACCTGTAGAGAGCCAAGGTCAAGTTCCTGGCCACTGGAACATCCATACCTAAAAGAAGTGGGACTTCACCACATTTAATGAATTTGAAGACATGGTAGCTGAGAAGTGGCATGTTCAAGATGCCCATGAGATCAAATATATCTATCCCCAGTTATTGTCTTCTGAACAGCTGGTAAGGCCCTGCATTCCTGAGGGCCTCCACTGTGTGGGAATTCTTTACTCCACTAGTCATGCTCATTAATAAATATTATTTCCAGTCTGCCTGCCTTCATTTATTTGCTTATTTGTTTGTTTGTTTGTTTTTGAGACAGGGTTTCTCTATGTAGTCCTGGGTGAGCTAGAACTCATTCTGTGGACTCGGCTAGCCTTGAACTCAGAGATCTCACCTGCCTCTGCTTCCCAGGTGCTAGGATTAAAGGTGTATCACCACTGCCCAGCTCTAGTCTGTTTTTAAAAGTGTGTGTGTGAAGATGTAGGGAAAGGGATGGGGAGAAGTATGTAAGAAGAACACACAAATGACTAACTTCAATATTGTTCATATTACAGAATAGACATAATCATGTATATGAGTCTTTTTTTAAAAATAGAAGTAAGGAGATGGATGGTTATACATTTATGTTAAATAAGTGGTAACGAGATTTAAACTCAGTTGTAGAGTGCTCACAACTGGCTCACTATAGTCTGTAGCCCCAGGTTCAGGAGATCTGTGGCCCTCTTTTGGCCTCTGTGGGCAACTTCACGCTTGTGGTTCACATTTATGTACTCAGGCATGCATGCATGCATACATGTAAAATACAAAATAATCTTAAAAAAATAAAAACATGATAAAAGTTAAACCCTATTTCTGACTTCTGTCCATGAAGAAGCCTATAAATAATGAGAAGGTAGTAGCAGTAACCATCTTAGTGTAGGTTATGATTTCAAATAACTTTCTCCTACTAAAGAAGAAAGTTAGGTGAGAATGGGCCTTGTACCAGACAGCAAAAAAACATATCAGGGTTTGTAGAGTTGTCCTCAAAGAATGAACAACAGTGAACTTGAAGAGTTCTCACTGACAACATACAGAAGGGTAGAAAAGCCTGTTTAGCTATACCAATTAGGAGAATTCAGTTTGTGAGTCAGATAATCCCATTTCTTCACACTATTTATAATGAGGAAAAAAGCATATAGACTTTGAAATTAAAAAAAAATTTTTTGAATTTACTTTTTTTTTAGGGATTATTTTGTGTCTTTAAGTGTATATCATCATGTATGTGCCCAATACCCAGAGGTTGGAAGAAGGCATCAGATCCCTTGGAACTGGATTATGGATGGCTTTGAGCCACCATGTAGGTGCTGGGAATTGAACCTGGTCCTCTGAAAGAGCAAATGCTCTTAATCACAAACTATCCGTCTAGCCCTTAAAGTTCATTTTTTACATTTGTCTGTCTGTGGATCTGTGCATGTGTGCATGTGAATGCACATGCCTCTGTAGTCTAGAAGAAGGCTTCACATCTCCTAGTACTACAATTACAGGTGATCATGAGACAGCCATAGCAGGTGCTTCGAACCTAACTTAGTTACTCTGCAAGAGCAGTATGTGCTCTTAAACTGTTAACTCATGAACTTTGAGTCTTCGTTTTAAACAAACTAAAAGGTTGTTTATGTGACAGCTGGAAATTTGAATACTGATATTTTATGCTTTATGATACAGAATTGCTGATAGTGTTTAGTGGGTAGTAATAGTATAGATCTGTTAATAATGTATGATTTGTATGTATAGGCTGATATAATCTTGTAATGGAGAATAGGTGGGGGAATATATGAAGATTGGCCATGAACTGATAATTATTTTTAGCTATTGGAGAGTACATGAAAATTCAGTGTACTCTGAGCTACTTTTGTTTGCAGATTCCCATAATAAAACATCAAAGGGCAGATGAAAAAGAAGCAAAAACATTTTATGTAGTATTTATTAAATATTATATAGAGGTATATTTATTAATTTTTATAATTTATATTTATTAAATACTATATGTGTAGATAGTATTTATTAAATATTATATATGTATATATATATATATATACCTATATGTATGAGAGAGAGAGAGAGAGAGAGAGAGAAATGGGCAAAAAGGCAAGAGAAATCTAGAAATGGTGGGACTCCTTTTAAGAAGTTGGAAGAGTCAAACAGGCCAACATAGGAATTAGTCAACTATTCTGTTCTCATTAATGCTCAGCTGTTGTGAGCCACCATGTGGTGCTGGGAACAGAACCCACATCCCTGCAGCCCCATTATTCAGATATTTTTAAAAAGATACTATTAAGTTTGTGACTAATAATCTATTTGTGTATTGTTATCTCTCAAAATTTTAAAATTAGTAAATAAGTAAAATCAACACTTTAAAATACAGAAGATGGTGATTGCATTTAATAATACATTTTTCTTTTTTAAGACTTTAGGTAAAGTTGGCAGAGTACAACAGATTTATTCAGACAGTGATTTAAAGGTGGAAGTCTGTGGAACATCTTGGACATATAACCCTGCAGCAGTTTCCAAGGTGGCACCTGCAGGATCAGCTATTAGCAATGCTTCTGGTGGTAGGTTTGTCTTGTTTCCTTAAAGATACTAGCCAGATCTCAGGCTGGACATGGTAGCACACACTTTTAATCCCAGCACTCAGGTAGATTTCTGAGTTCAAAGCTAGCTTGATCTATAGAGCTAGTTCCAGATCAGCCAGAGCTACATAGAGAAACACTGATTTGAAAAACAAATGAGGGCTGCTCTTCTGAGGGTCCTGAGTTAAATTCCCAGCAACCACATAGTGCCTCACAACTACCCGTAATGAGATCTGTTGCCCTCTTTTGGGGTGTCTGAAGACAGCTACAGTGTACTTACTTAATAAATAAACAGATCTTTAAAAAAAAGAAAAAGAAATGAAAAAAGCAGTTCTCATGCCCAGATGGTCATGACTGTGCATGTGGCTTTCTTCCAGATGGTATAGGCTCTTGGGAATTGAATACATATTTTGTAAACTTTTTTTATTTGTTTATACTGTGTTGTTTTTCTAGGCAGGGTTTCTCTGTGTAGCCCTGCCTGTCCTGGAACTCAGAGATTCACCTGTCTCTGCTTCCTAAGTGCTGGGAATAAAGGATTGTGACACAACTGCCTAGCTACTTTGTATACTTTTACGAAGTGTTTTTCTTTTTCTTTTCTTATACCCTCCCCTCCTCTTTCTGCTCCTTCCCCTGTCATTCTTCTTTCCAGTTCTCCTCTTTTTAGTGTACTGAGTGTTCATTAGGGTTAGGGTTAAGTGCTCCTGGGAAGGTTCATGAATTTGTGCTTTTCCTTGGGCATATCAAGTTCCTCTGTATCAGAGAGACACTTGAAGTTCAGTTCTTACCTCAATCAGAAATTGAATTTGTTTTTGCCATAAAAATCCTCTCTTAACTTACTTTTTATTTCCAACATTATTGTTAGAAGATGATTTTTTTCCTGTATATTTTTACATCAGTTACAATAACATTAGAACCCATGGTGTCTTAGTTAGGGTTTCTATTGCTGTAAAGAGACACCATAACCAAGGCAACTCTTATAAAGAACAGCTCTTAATTCAGGCTGGTTTACAGGTTCAGAGGGTCAGTCCATTATCATGTCAGGAAGAATGATTTCTATTTTGAGCTAGAAGCATCATGTTAGTTTGGCTACATATAAACTAAAAAGTGAAGAGTAATTAATATCTATTCTCAAATAATTTGGCTTGGCGTTCCTTTTGGTTTTTCTTTTACCCCATTTTGTGATTACTTTGCTTTTGAGTAATGACTCAAAGAATTAAAAGACTGGAACTTGATATCTTCAGTTATACTATTTAGGAAAAACAGTCAAGTGGCACTTAACAGAGCATGCTCTTACCATTTATATGTTGATTTCCGCCTAAAAATGTTTCCCCCGATATTCTACAGGGTACATTATTTCTCAGTTATAATTGCTGTTCTGTTGAGTTTACTACAGAGTATAATGTTCTTCTGTCTGTAGCGTAGAATTAAGCTCTAAAATGCATTCATATCATTGTGGGATTGCCATACTAGTGTGTTTATAGTATCTTTAGTATGACTAAATCTGAAATTATTTTAGTCTGTAATGCTTTACTTTTTCTGCAGTTACAACTTGAAATACACTATTTGAAGACTCAAAGTATTTATGGGGTTGAATTTAATAGAACTTGGAATTAATGCGTATTACTTGCATGGGTAGCTATCTGTACACAGTAGAAATAGCATTAACTTAGAAATAGTAAAACAGAGAAATTGTTTAGGAACATGGAGAACATCTGTTCCTTTATTAACAGCTTGTTTTGTGCCTTGCAGAAAGACTCTCCCAGCTTCTGAAGAAATTATTTGAAACCCAAGAATCTGGTGACCTCAATGAAGAGCTGGTTAAGGCTGCTGCCAATGGAGATGTGGCTAAAGTAGAAGATTTGCTAAAAAGACCAGATGTGGATGTGAGCATTTCAAACACAACTCTGAGGCATATGCAAAAATAGTAGTTTAATGATTTAATAAAAACTGAAGTCTTTTAGCCATTTAGAAATGGCTCTTGCAGTTGGTAGGAAACATGAGCCTGTTTTCATTCTTCGTGTAGATAATATTTTTAGTACTAGATATTGAAACTGCCATCTTTTCTCCAATATGTATCCTCTTACAGTGCCAAAAAATTGGCTATGTATTGATACAGGGGTTAGTTGTTCTTTGTATCTGTTTTTGTGTAACTGCCTGGCTGTTTTAGTTATTGGAGTTTTGAAGTCAGAGTAGTGTAGTACTCTTTGCTCTGTTCTTCCTGCTCATGTGTATGTGTGCACACATGTGTGTGCGCACGCGTTCATCGAGCTTTTAGTTTTTTGTTTTTTTTAAAGTTTTTTGGGTCAGTCTATAGTTGTCACTGGGATGTGTTGTAGTTTGCTTTGGCCCTTTTACTGTCTTGTGATACATGATGTTTGTGTGTCTTCCTGTATTTATGTGTCCTCTTCAGTTTCTTTCCTCAGCTGTTTAGAATTCCATCATAGAAATCTTTGGCCTCTTTGGTCAAATTTATTCCTTGCTACCTTTTGGGTCCCATTTGTAACTGGGATCGAAAAGCTTCCTGTTCAGATGGGTTGCTGGTGAGGCCTGCCAGGGCTGCTATCGTGTTTGCAGTTTGTTAATTAACTCAAGTAGTTTTTTCTTGGGTTCTTTACAGTTGTCACCCATTTGTTTGTCTTTCCCCTTTTTCCTTCTGTACTTAAGTTCCATTCCTTGGGTTTTTCAGACAGGATCTTGTTGTATAGCCCTGGATGGTCTCTTGCCTCAGTCTATAAGATGTTGGATAATAGACATCTGCTACCTTGTCTGGCTTTCTGATTTTCTGTGTAGAAATTATGTTCCCTATAGACAATGACAATTTGATTTCCTCTTCCCCGATTAGATGACCTTTGTTGTGGTGGTTGTTGTGTGTTTGTTTTCCTTTTGATTGTGTGCTCTGTGATTACCAGGAATAATCTACCAGGTAGAATAATATACAGTCATAGTGACCATCTTAGCCTTGTTTCAAATCTGAAAACTTTACCTCATTTAGCCTGTTAGATGCTGTTTACTGTATATGATTTTTATTATATTGAAATATATTCCAGCAATATTTTGTTTAGATCATAAAGAGATGCTGGATTTTTATCGAGGTTTTTTGTTTGTTTGTTTGTTTGTTTGTTTTGCGTTTATTGAGATGCTCATGAAATTTCTTGGCCCTTCATTTGTTGAGATAGTATAATCATGTTTATTGATCTTGAATCTTGATACATCTCTTTGCCTAAACTACACTGATTGTGACGAATGATCTTTTCTGAAGGGTTATTTCCCTATAGTTTTGTTTTGTGTGTGTCCTTGGCTGGTTTTCATATAATGATAATGTTTGCCTGATAGAGTTTGGAATAATAATTGAAAAGAATTGGTGTTCATTCTTCCTTGAGAGGTTGAATGAAGCAAGACTGGGATGTTGCTACTGATTCCCTCTTACTTTCCACCCAGGCTTTCTCTTTTGTGAAGATTCAGTATTGAGAGAGAGGATAGGATGGATACAAAAGTCCTATATGTATCTACTAATTTGTTCAGGATTCCCTTGGTGCTCAGTGTTCGCTGTTGGTAATAATATTTGCTTTTCATCTCCAGTTTTCAGTATTCCTCCTTTTCTTTAATCATGCTAAGGATTTTTCTATTTTGTTTTATTTTGTCAGAGCATACTCTCTGTTTATTTGATTGCAGTTTCAGTTTTCTGCTTCATTTATTTCTGCTCTGATCTGTGGGTTCTGGTATTCAGACCATGGTCTTGCACGTGCTGATTTGTTCTTCAGCACACACTCTGATCTTCAGAGTTCTGTTCCTTCTATAGATTTTGGATTTAATTGTATTTTTATATTCTTTGGAACACAAAGATAATTTGTGTGATGGTTAATGTGGATTATTGACTTAATTGGATTGAGAAGCATCAAGGACATTGGAAAAATAAGTGTATGTGTGGAGAAGGAGGATATTTCCAGAAAAATTCAAGGTAGTAGTGGGGAGATAAAGGATAGTCTTGAATGTAGGCAACACAAGCCAATAGACTGTGAGTCCAAGTAAAATAAAAGGGGAGGCTAGCCCAGTACAGGCATATTTATTCTCATTCTCTTTCTCTTTCCCCCCTCCTCCCCTCACACTCACACACTCTCTCTCTCTCTCTCTCTCTCTCTCTCTCTCTCTCTCTCTCCCTCTTCCCCCTCACCCTCTCTCCCTTCCCTTTCTCCCTCCTTTCTTCCCTCCCTCCCTCCTTCCCTCCCTTGGCTATTATGATGTGCATTGTTCTGTCATCCCCACCCCCCCCATACCTTCCCCTCTATGTTGGTCTAAGGCATAAACCCTCCCAAAAATGTATATTAAAAGAATCATTCCTTCCTTAGGTTGTTATTCTCAAGTATTTGTCACACGAAAAAGTCTTAACTAACATAGTTGTTTATCTGAACTCTGTGTTCATAGTTGTGTGGATTGGGATACGGGGCTTCACACATTTGAGGCAAGTGCTGTAGCACTAAACTATCCTAAGCCCTTGGAGTCTTTTTTGGGGGGCATTTTTTCTTTTCTTTCTTTCTTTTTGTTTCTCTGTATAGCCCTGGCTGTCCTGGAACTCACTCTGTAGACCAGGCTGGCCTTGAACTCAAGAAATCTGCCTGCCACTGCCTCCCAAGTGCTGGGATTAAAGGCGTGCGCCACCACCACCAGACAGCATTTTTATTTTCTTGTAGAATCTTTATACATATGCTTCAGTATGTTTTGATCACTACTCTCCTTCAACTCCTACTGCCCTCAGTCTTTTCCATCTCATCTTCATGCCTTTTAAAGAAGAGATCAAGCAGTACTGCCCAACGCATGGCATAGGTGTGGGGCCATCCTCTGGCATAGGCAACCTACCACCAGTAACCATGCTCCTAAAGGACAGTGACCTTCTCTCCCTCAGCAACTATCAGTTACTCTCGGAGTGGAGTCTTAGGGGCCCCTTCCCACCCATGCTGGAATCTTGTTTGTTTTTTATTGAGACAGGGTTCCTGACTGTCCTGGAACTCTGTCTGTAGATCAGACTGGCCTCAAATCACAGGGATCTGCCTGCTTCTGCATCTGAGTGCTTGGAGTAAAGATTTGCTCTCCCACTTCCTGGCTCCTTGCTGGAATGCTAACGACTAGGTCTGTACTGAATGACTAGAGTGCTGCCTTTTGATATGTGCAATAGCTGTGTACTATCCAGCAGTCAGCATTTCATGGCTCTCTTCCCCATTCTTTGGTTGTAACTTTGTTTATCTCCTCTTCCTTGATGTTCCTTGATGTCCCTTGTTTGAGGGAGATTGGTATAGATGACCCACCCACAGGTGAGAATATAGCCAGCACTTGGACCAGTTGTGAATCTTTATATTAACCTTACCTAGTGAAACAATAAATCTATTGGTAGAAACAGTATTAAGCAGAGTTTCACAGCATAACCTTTGAGCAAAAAGCCTTTTTTTTTTTTTTTTAACAGTACCAGGCATGAAATCCTTCCTGTACAGCAGGCCTCATATCTAATCATAAAAGCTACTGATAGCACTGTCTTGCCACTATTACACCAGGCAAATTAGTGTTTTAGCCTATACCAGTACAGTAGAAAATAGGTTTGGAAAGTATATGATGTTTGTGGAAATCAACCATTACACATAAATACTGGATCAAGGAAAAGTAAAGCAAACTTAAAAGCTCTTGAAACAAAAATATAAATATGGCATAACTAAAAATCTATGGACTAGGACAAGTACCTACTACAGCTTTTGTCTCTTATCTTATTTTTTAAATAATTTTGATGATTATGTTGTGATATTTGTAATGTTAGATTGCTCTCAAAGAATCATATAAAGTCCGTATTTATTGGCTATTTCTGATTTGTGATGTTTGTTAATATTTTCTTCTTTCTTTTTTAGGTAAATGGACAATGTGCTGGCCACACAGCAATGCAAGCTGCTAGTCAAAATGGACATGTTGATATTTTGAAGTTACTTTTGAAGCAAAATGTTGATGTTGAAGCAGAGGTATATAAACTAAGCTTGAAAACAAGACTGAGTAAACTTTTTATAGAAATAATTCCATATCAGATGGAATTTCATTCTTGAAATTTAATATTCACCCTGTTATCCAAATTAAAATGAAAAATTAAGAAAAGATAGTTTAGAGCTTTCTTCTTTTTCTTCATTACTCCTTCTCTTTTTTAATGATTCCTCAATATTTCAGATATAGCTTCCTTCTTCTAGAGTAGAAAAGCTATTGGGAGCCCCACTGCGCTCCCCAGGATCCTACTAGAAATGTGTACAGGGTGTATACACTTGGGATCAGCATCTTTCTTATCTAACACTCAGATATTTTTTTTCTTACAGTTTTATTGTCATTGGCTTAGCCTATTTATTATTTTTTTAAACTTTCACAGTGTATCTTTATCTCTGCATGTGCATATGCTTAACTTTGTGTGTATTATAAAAGGGCAATAAATACTGGCCTTGGAGTTTCAGATGGGATATTTGTTCTATGTATGAGGTAGAAACATTAGCTTATTTTGTTAATTGTAACATTAGGGGGGGGAAAAGGATATCAGGATTGTATTTATTCTAGTTTAGACCAGGCTATTGAGTAGTAGTTTTGCTCTCTAAACTCTCCTGTGGGAGGATTTAAAATGTTTCAGTTACCAGAGTATCTATCTCTCTAGCTCTTTCTTTTTTTTTAAAATTTATTTTTATTTTATATATATCCTTTAAAAAGATCTTCCTGATCTTATGTTACTTTTTTTTCTTTAATTGTTTATACTTTATTGGATACCTAAGGAGCTTATGGTGTTTTACCAGTAAATAGTTTATCGTTGATGGTGGAATTTTCTGTTACCCATGAAGAGTGTTTGAATGAATTTTAATTTTTAATCTGTTCCCCCCTCCCTTGTTTTTTTTTGCAGGAGGAAAGAGAATGCATGTTTGTGCTTATATGTCTGTCAGCATACATTTGCTGGTACAGGTGTGTGTGTGTGTGTGTGTGTGTGTATGTGTGTGTGTGTGTGTACATGTGCATACAGGTGTCTTTGGAGACCAGAAGTTAGCATCAGATCCCTTTGAGCTGGAGTTGTGTGTGGTTGTGATGTAGGTACTGGGAACTGAATATGAGTCCTTTTGCAAAGTAGTACATGCTCTTAACTACTGAGCCATCTCTCTAGATCCATATGCTTAAACTTCAAATGAACATTGAAGAAGACTCCAATTACATAGTTATTTTTATTGTGATGTTTTACTATGAATGAGATATATAATGTGGTTTTTCATTTGCAGTAGTATAAAAGTTGGATTTTTCCTGACTGAATTTAGGAACTTAGATGTGAGTTAAAAGTTATTTTGTTGCTGGGCAGTGGTAGCACATACTTTTAACCCTAGTACTTGGGAGGCAGACTCATGTGGATCTCTGCGAGTTGGAGACCAGCATGGTCTATAGAGTAAGTTCCAGGACAGCCAGGAGTACACAGAGATGTGTACTTCTTGTCTTCAGGAGATGGCCTACAGAATAGGGTATAGCTGACTCAATGCCATTGGATTTACTTTCATCAGTAACTTTTCCCTGCTTAATTGAATTAATATAAAAAAATCCAGTTAATAAGTTACAATGTAAACTTGTAAGACTGGAGCTAGAGTTGTTGTTTGGATGTTTGTAAATAGTCCTTTGGTTTGGAAACTGTTCCTTAACTAGAACAGTGAGACCCTGGCTGGGACTTGTGTTGTAATGCTTATATAGATTTCCATTCCATGTGCTTTCTGCTACTGCATATTTATATAACTTGTAGAAAACAATATTCCTATGTCATTTAATAACAGTTTCTTGGAATCTCTGAAGAGGGGTAAGATGTGAACCTTAATCAGACTGTACCAGTCAATGTAGAGAGAAACAATGTTAGTGCATCTTGAAGTGAAGTGCCTGGGACACTGATCCTGGGCATATAGGCACTAGGTTACTTGTATCCAGTTAAATTTTCCCCATCTGTACTGTGTTGGAGCACTGAGTGAGTCTCCTTATCTTTTCTGATCCTTGTTAGATTGTTGATTTAGTTGGGAGAGAAGGGAGGCTCTGTACTTACGTCTAGAGTTTAGTTTTTTTTTTTTTTAAATCTAAATAAATTTTTACAGTCTTAAAGATAAACATAGTATTTTCCCTTATTTTTCTCCATTACATTGTTCAGAAGTTTAAAATGGTAAAAACATAATATTAAACATTTCACTACTGATGCTGTATATGGTTTTACCTAACATTGGAGAATGATTGCCTTTGGAATCAATTCAAGAAAAGTTGTATATTTGCTAATGTAATTAGTTCTTGTAATGGCATTAGCAAATAAAAGGATGCTTATTATTTAGAACCCAAACCTGACACTACAAAAACCCAGTTTCACAAGTGTTGAAAGAGAAACTATTTAAAAAATTAATTAAAATGTAAATGCAACTCATAGTTCAAGATAGACACAAAAATGCATTGATCCCCCCCACCACCACCACCAAATAAGAGCTAATATTAGCAGGTTTTTGGCTGGGGATATACTATACATCAAATTTCTTTGACTTAGAAAAAGCTCAAAAAACTATTTTGGAAAGTTAGCTCTGTTAGCTTACTAAGCACAGGGTACTTTCTGTGTCCTCCTTATGTATAGGTTAGAATATCAGGGCCTGTGGGAGCAAACTTGGGGCCTCTTCAGGGATTTGGGATTTTTTTCCTGTACTGATGAAGTATTAAGATATGGAGGTTTAGATGAATGTCCTTTGTTTTTAGATAGAATGCAAACATTCTTAGGTTATTAGGAAATTGTGATTTTACTAAGGGCCTTGAGGACTCTTGACTTGAAGGTTAAGCAACAGGAGCAATATGAGGCTTCACCATAGACCCTGATTTTCTCTCTTCTTCCCTCCTTCCCCCATCCCCTCTTCTCTCCCATTCCTTCCTTCTATGTTCCGTACCTTCTTTCTTTCCTTCTCCCCTCAGCCCCATTTGTATACATACATATATTACTGTGTGTATGTATGGCAAATACTTACTGATTGAGCTACCTTCTTTAGCCATAAACCCAAAATTTAAAAGATATTTTTGCTTCTAAAATGATACTGGGTAGAAAGTTCCATGATAAAAGCTTTAATTTCCTGAAAGGTGTTACTGTTATGGCCATGCCCATTGTTATCATTGCTGTGTAGCAAGTAAACTTGTTTTCATTCTTTGAAAACACAAAATTCTCCTTTTCTTGTCTGTGATAATATTTTAAAGGATTGTAATATGGAGAAAGAGAAACAAAGTATCATTTTTAACATGACACTTTGGTATCACTTGTTTTTTTTTCTAACTAAAACTTTCCAACAGGCAGAAGAAGACAGTCTAGGTTTTCTCCCTCCCTCCTTCCCTCCCCACCTTCTCTCTCTCCCTCTCTCTTCAACAGATGTTACTTTGTCAAATTCTGGTTATCTCATTAATGAAAACAGAAACAAAACTATAAAAGTGGGCAATAGGTAAGTGGCTTCAGTGTAAAGAAATTTTTCTGTTAAATACCAGGATAGACTCAAGTTTACAGCCATCAAAATGGCTTTAGATATTTTTCCCAGGAATGATAATTGAAATTGCTATTAAAGATCCCCTAACTCTTAAAAACTGAAGCTGTTAAAGACCTGGAATATCAACTATAGATAGGAGAGAGAGTGATGGAGAGAAGTGTTGTGTAAGAGAGAAGCACACAGACTCTATCTCTGAAGACAACGTGGTGATGTGAGGCCTGTCCTCATCATTTCAGGACCTTGTCACCCTCCATTAGGCCTCTCACAGATTCACCTCTCCCAAGTGGTTCTATAGTGGGGGGACCAAGCATAGGAACTTTTGCACTGCCAAATTGTTTCCAAACTGTAGCAGTCAAAAATACTCAGTAAACGGAAAAGATAAATAGCACAGTGTCTTTCTTCTTCAGTCACAGTGAAGTGAAGGCAGAAGTGAAGCAGAAGGGCAGTGGGTCAGTCTGCCTTACAGTGAGGGAGGGGCAGCCACATCGCAGCTGAGTGAGCTGTGGGAATGAGGCAGGCCTGGCAGGTGGAGATGAGGGGACAGACTGGAAAATCACTACAAGAAGAGTAACCGTGGACTCTGAAGAGCACATAGAGGACTCAGAGAGGAAATAGATGCATGCAGGCCTGTAGGGCACTGTTTTTGCTGACCATATGAGCTGTGGTTTTGTTAGGCAAGATGGGGCAACTTCAGTGGCACAGGCTTTAGAGGGTTGAAAGGAGAGAGAGGGCAGGAGAGGAGGGGCAGTATTAGGTTTACTCTCCTTAGAACCTTGTGTGCACTAGCACAGAGACAATCTCTGCTACACGTTTAACTCAGAGTAACTCAGAAGAAAGCAGTAAAATTTAGAATTGAAGCTGAGGTACTGTGATTTTCCAATTTAAAAGAGAAACCTGAAAACATTTAATTGTACTGTCCTTTTATATATGTGTGTGTTTTATAATCTTTAATTTTATTAAAATGTTGTTACTTTTAATATGTATCAGGGCTTAATTTTTTTAATGTTTGTTTTTACATAAATTGATAGGACCTGCATAGCATGTGTCTGTTAGTGGTTTCTTGTTTGTTAGTTTTCCTTTTTTCTTTCTTTTCATTATTCTCTCTCCTCCCTCCCTGCCTGCCTGTCTGTCTTTCTGCTTGTCTGTCTTTTTTTTTTTTTTTTTTATAAATATGTAAACATTTTATTTGTTTTTTTTTGTTTTTTGTTTTTTTTTTGTTTTTTTCGAGACAGGGTTTCCCTGTGTAGCCTTGGCCGACCTGGAACTCACTCTGTAGACCAGGCTGGCCTCGAACTCAGGAATCCGCCTGCCTCTGCCTCCCAAGTGCTGGGATTAAAGGCGTGCGCCACCACTGCCCGGCTCTGCTTGTCTGTCTTAAGACAGAGTCTCACTCACTGTATAGCCCAGGCTGTCCTAGAACTCATTGTATATTCTGTGCTGTCCTGGAACTTATTATTATAATATAGGCTAGCCTTGAAATTTGGTCCTCCTGCCTCAGGCTTCTTAGTGCTTGGATTATATGTGTATAGCACCATGCCTGGCTTCAGTTAATAGTTTTCTAATAACCATAAGTCTAATAAATTCATATTTATAAATAATATTTTTATTTTGTTGGCAGTAGTGGATTGATGCTCTCTTTTTAAATGGACAGGTAGTCTTAAAAGATGGAGGGAGTGGTGAGGTGGTTCTGGTTAAGAGTGTGTATTACTCATGTACAGGATCTGAGTTCAGTTTCCAGCACCCTTGTTGCATGTCTCATAAGATCATAACTCAGGAACTGAAACATGCCTTTGGCATTGAAGGGCACCTGAACTCACTTGCACATAACCACAAGCTGACACTCACATTCTGTTTCTCTCTGTCTTTCTCTGTCTCTATCTCTCTGTCTCTGTCTCTCTCTGTGTCTGTGTCTGTCTCTATCTCTGTCCCTCTGTCTCTGTCTCTTTCTCTCTCATATACACAGAAGGAGAGAAAAATATTTTTAAAAATTACAGAGAAAAAAATCCTGATTGATGGTTAGGAAGATTAGTTGTCTATCTTTCTGTCTCTCCAGTTTCTCTGTCTCTGTCTCTTCCTTTCTCTCTGTCTCTCAAGATGTGTGTGTACATGTATACATATGCTTGTGATACTTGAGTACAATGCTGTTTCAGAAGTGTGAGAATGGAACCTTCTCTGGTTGTTTGCTAGTCCTTTTTCAGTATTGATAGGTAACAAAACTTCCTTGTAGAAGGGAGTTTTCTATAAGTGTGTTTTTCCTCCTGGCCCCAAGCTCCTGGAAATAATGACTCTGAGACTCAAATATATTAACAAATACCTAGGCCATATAGTTAGGCATGTTCCCCAACTGGTTTATAGATTAGTAATACCATTATTCTAGGTTCTGCTACATAGCTGCTTACTTGGTCCTTAGTCTTCTATGTCTGGGACCCAAATCTTCCTCATTTGACTCTATCCCAGAGTCCTTTTCTGCCTACTGAATGTCCCATCTTCTATTCTGCCCATTCCTATAGGCCATAGGTTTTCTTTATTGACAAGTGATACATATACAGTACATAAGAGATTTTCTCTGAACCTCCTATTTTGATTCAGCTAGAAATGTCCACAAGGTAAAAATTTCCTACCTTTTCAAGAAATGTTATTGAACCAAATTCCTACGTAAATATTATCCTTGATACCTGTTTGAAAGATAACAGGCAAATTACAAAACAAAACAAAAACCAAACCTATCTTGAATTCAGTACCTGTTTTGTGTCTATTCATGGGTTTTGGAAGTATTTAATTACAGCAGTATTTACTTATGCGATCCTTGAGAAGTAGTTTTAAGTAATTGTGGGTACCAAATGAGTTTTCAAACCCTTTGTAAAATCTAGGGAGTCTGACAGGTACTGACACAAAGATTGGGAGTCAACTGTTTTAAAGGAATACTTGAATAGACTTGCATTTAAGAGTGATGGTGTTGACAGTTGGAGTGTAGTATTCTTATGAAGATAGTAGGAATATTATAGTATCCTTCTCTATGTATATCTATCTCTGCAAAGGAAATAAGGCTAATCATATGTAACTATGTGTGGTATATAATATATTTTACCTTTATGGTACAGTACAAGCATTTCCCCTTTATAAAGTAGTTCCTTTTATGTAAAAGTTAATCTATCATCTCTTTAGAAGTATGACTATTACAAACAGTATGGCAACTGTAGTTTAATTCCTCTGAAAGATTTATAGAATTTTGGATTTTTTTTCTCTGTATAGCTTTTTCTGTTCTGGAATTTGCTTTGTAGACCAAGCTGGCTTGGAACTCACAGAGATCTGTCTGTCCCTGTCTCCAGAGCGCTGGAGTGTGCCACTACCACCCGGCTCACTTTTTAAGTCTTTAAAAGAAAAAAAAAACATTATTTAGTAAAATTTACTGTTTTCAAATACACAGAAGTGTGGTATGGTCAACACTTAGATGCAACATCTGACTTAGATGTAATTTGACTAATGTCTAATTCCTGTGTAAAGGTAATTAAGACCACATTGTTTTATATCTTTTTTGTTACCACTCAACTGATAGTAGTATAGCTGTCTTGCACCTGGTTTAGTTGTGCAATCTGGAAATGCCAGGACTTGGGATACTGAGACAGGAGGAGGAGGAGGGCTCAAGGCCATCTGAGGAGACATCGGATTCTAAAAGACTGCTTGTTATGAGCTAGGTGGCATCAGCCATAGAGCATGTGCATCACCTATATGAGACCCTAGTACTACTGTTTTAGTAAATACTCTGATATTGGCTTAGTTCAATATGATGTAATAAAACTAACTTAGTTTTAACATTTGTCATTTTTATATTTACTTTTCCACAACTTTTCTGCAGATAATGTTGTTTGTGATTTTATAGCTTTAGATTTTTCTTTTTCTTAACTCTTCTCTGATTGAACTTTCATGCTGATCTTAAGGATAAAGATGGAGATCGAGCTGTTCACCATGCAGCTTTTGGAGATGAAGGTGCTGTTATAGAGGTCCTACACCGAGGCAGTGCTGACCTGAATGCTCGTAATAAGCGTAGACAGACGCCTCTTCATATTGCTGTCAATAAAGGTCATCTTCAGGTTGTGAAGACTTTGTTGGACTTTGGTTGTCATCCCAGTCTCCAGGTAAGACTTGAGAGGAATATACTAAGCAGGCATTGGTAGGACTGGTTAAAGTGACTTACCAAGTTCTGTAGTAAATTTGTTATTATGAAGGATATCCAAGATACAGGCTGATATAAAATAACCTACTTTGCAACTATTTAAATATTTTCATTGTAGCTTTATTATTCTAGATTCTAGGTTTAAGTCTGTTTTGGAAAATATATTACATTGATTTAGAGTAGTAAGGAAAGTAGCCTGATTTTGGAAACAAAAATTTTTGCCTAAAAATGATTTTTTTAAAGCTAGTTTAGCAACTAGATGAACTTAAGCCATATATGTAAGAGGAACATGGTCTGTGTCCATGAACACTTTTTTTGCATACACAAGGTTAAAATTTGGAATGAGTACTTAATTTGATAGAAAAATAAAATAGCATATAATCATAATATGTCAGTGTTTGGGTTTCTTTCTAGCCTTTTTTCTGTCTTGATATCTTTAAAAAAATAGACTTGAAATATTATTTTTAAATGAAAGTATTTTTAAATACATTTTAAAATCATAATAAATTAGTATTATTTTTAAATAAATGTTCTTGAGCACTATTCAAATATGTAAAACTACTTTCTTTAAGTTGAAAAGGCAGTAATAATTAGAATACAACAGGAGTAATCACTGTGATCTTAAACAGCTTGTCCTAGGAATGATTCTAAATATTAGGAAATGGCTGAAGCCCAGGAGAGGTAGAAGAGAGTAACAGGTAACTAACTGCTCAGCAAGCAGTTACTAGGAACGATTTTTCCAAAGTAGGATGTAGCTTTATGTCTGTAGGAGGCAGAACTAGTGAACAGAGGAAGAACTCCAAGTATTGATCTGTTAAGGAGAAGGAATTTAGATCTTCTAACCTTTCAGTCTGAAGGGGGAGACAGTTATGTGTACGGATTGTGATAGACAAAGCATACTTGAGACTTGTGCTTTTGAATCGCTGTTGTGGGGACCGGAAAGCAGGACAGATCAGGGACCCATGGAAAGGTAGGTATTCCAGGGCACATTAGTTTACCTCAGGTGAGAGGCTGCACATTTTTAGTGCCACCAAATAGAAGGTAGGTGGTTGGACTGAACTCAGGTTAGGAATACCTTATGTAGGTGGGTGCCTGTGCTTAGAAAACATTTCCTAAACAAGGCCAGATGATACTATAGATTTTCATGTATTTTATATCAAGGCCATATATCTCTGCCATTACAGAATGAAGAAATCATGACTAATGCATAGCTGAATGGGTATGGCTGTGCTCCAGAAAAATTTAAGTTATAAAAACAGGTAGCAAGCTGGATTTGATAACTGTTGTATATAATAGAGGATATGTTATATATGACTTTGTAAAAGTACAAATTGTATATAAGCTCTAAATAATTCACTTTTGCTGATCTATACTGAATTAGAATTCATTGCTAAGTAAATTGATTAATGATAAATACCTCCACAAAAGGTAGGTTGAGGGAGTAAAGAGATGGCTCAGTGAATATGTAAGCAAGTTCAGATATTTAGCACCCGCACGACAAACTGGGCATGTCTACAATACTGGGACGCTGAGTGGATGCAAAGCTCACTGGCCAGCCAGCCTAGTTGGTGTAGTCAGAGTCCCTGTCTCAAGGGAGTCAGTGAGGAGAGTGGAGGAATGTGGCTGCTGTCTTTCTCTAGGTGCAAACACCTGTTTTTGTGCTTGCTCCACACACTTCACCCCCATTCATACAGATACAGGTTTTTAAAAAGTAGATTCAGAAATTAAGAGTTTTTGATTGGATTTGTTTCTACTTTGAACTAAGTAGCTACTTTCCTGCCCTCTGAAAACACATTAGTTGTTGACTCACCTGTGGCTGCATATTATATTAATATACAGGAAACCGAAAAAAAAATATTGATTCTTGTGTAATCAAGGCTGAAAATACTGGCCTTAAACTCATTGTATTGGACCCTATAAATGCTGCTGTAGATTGTTTTAATATTTAAGTCAAGGTGTCTTCTAGCCCAGGCTGACATTGTAGATGGTAATGACCTTGAACTTCTGATCTTTGTACCATTATCTTCCAAGTGCTAGGGTTATAGGTATATACTGTCATGCTCTGTTTCCTGTGGTGCTGGAGATGGAGCCCAAGGCCTTGTGCATGGTATGCAAAGACAATCAATAGAGTGTGACATTGGGTGTGTTAATACGTGCCTGTAATCCCAGCACTCAAAAAAGAAGAGGCAAGAGAATCAGTAGCTCAAAGCTAGCCTTAACTATATAGAGTAAGTTAAAGGTTAGCTCAGGCAGCAGTGTGAGAATGTGTCTCAGAAAGAACCACCACCACCATCACCTCCATGTCAGAATCAGACCAACAAGAACCTAGAGGATAATCGCTGACTGACAACTGTTTGCTTGTTAGAGAGCCTGCTTCTTTGTTTAGTAGTGAGTCTTCCTGTTGATGTGGTGATCAACGGAAGGAGAACTAATGGAAGTCTCTTTAAATTTAAAAATACAAGGATTCCGAAGGTGACACCCCTCTCCATGATGCCATAAGTAAGAAGCGGGATGACATTCTGGCAGTTCTTCTGGAAGCTGGAGCAGATGTGACCATCACGAACAATAACGGGTTCAATGCCCTGCATCATGCTGCACTGAGAGGGAACCCCAGGTACAGGTCTTTTTTTTTTTTTAATTTTTTTTTATTTTTTGGTTTTTGGAGACAGGGTTTCTCTGTTTAGCCCTGGCTGTCCTGGCACTCACTCTGTAGACCAGGCTGGCCTCGAACTCAGAAATCCGCCTGCCTCTGCCTCCCAAGTGCTGGGATTACAGGTATGTGCCACCACGCCCGGCCAGGTCTTCTTTTAATGCTTTAGGTGCTACTTAATTAAAGATGGTGTCCTGTTGGCTGTGGTAGTCATTTTCCTGATGTGATGAGGACAGATTTGGCTAATTTCATCATCTCAAATGATAAAACTCTATACAAAATATGCCTTCATTCATCAGGTACATGTTGCTCCAATATAAGTATTCTGAAGTGTTCTATTGACACTTCAGATATCTACAGATTTTAATTTTGCTTCTTCAACATCCTTCTTAAGTTGTCTTCTAATCTCACATATTATCCACTTACATGATGTTAAGTTTAGATATGTAATACCAAGGAACCTTAATTATATTCTAGTAATGGGTGTTCTACCAGATTAAAAGGGTTTGCTGGTTAAAATTTGAAAGGGCTGCTTTTGGAGACAAATACAAATGATAAGGTTTTCATAAACAACTTATGTTTCCTTATAGTTGAGTAAAACCCTATAATACTTTGATGTTTGGTAATTTTATCTATTGTGAATTTGTTTTAAAGATTTATTTATTTATTTTATGTATATGAGTGTACTGTCGCTGTCTTCAGACACATCATAAGAGGGCATCAGCTTCCTATTACAGATGCCTATGAAGCTACCATGTGGTTGCTGGGAATTGAACTCAGGAACTCTGGAAGAGCCAGCCAGTGCTATTTACTGCAGAGTGGTCTCTAGCTATTGTGAATTTTTATTCTTTGGAACTCGTTAATATGTGTGTGTATCTTTCTAATTTCTTTGAATATTTTTACAGATATGTCACATTATTATTTCCAAATGCTAAAATTTTCCCTCTTTTAAGACACAATATCAAATATAACATGTGCTAACATTTTCCCTTTCTTTGAGCATTTTCTAGTCTGTCTTGTTAATGTGTCTGTCATACACATTGTTTCAGCCTGTTTTTCGGATGTTTTCACACAGTCTGGAATTACTTAGTATGATTGTATTCTGGACTTCCGTTCCACCTTAGTTGTAACTAGTAATAGTTCTTTAGTTAGTTTTTCTTTTTTTTGTTAGAAGGAACATTTGTACTCTTTCCCCCATTAATTTTTTTCAACATTGTATAAGCTCATCTCAGGACAAGTGCTTGTAATCATTCCCATTTGTTATGATCAAAAATGTGGGAAGTTTCCAGAATTTGCATATGTACTTGTATGTATGTATTCATGCATGTATGTATGTATGTATGTATGTGTACGTACGTTTCTATGTGTGTATATGGAAACTGAGTAATCCTCCTGGCTTTGATTTTAGTTAGTAACAGTAATTTTTAGCAGTGCATCAGCAACTTTGTATAACTGATAATTACCGGATGTGCTTTTCTGAAGAAAAACGTATAATCCTGGACTTGAAAATATGTCTAGGTGCCTTATGTTTATGGAAGGCATGCTTTGAGATCTGGACTTGAAGGTGCAGATCAAAACAGATTGTAAATTTAAAAGCTGATCTGTAGGGGTAGGAATTGTAACTCAGAATAACACTGGTCATGTTTTCTGATACTTGGTGGTTTTGTTTATGCATGGGGGCACTGGAGAGTGAGCCCAGGACCTTGTATATGTGAGACACTCTTGAGCATCTCCAGCCAGGTATTTGATGCGTATAGAGATCTTTCCCCTTAGAGTTTAGTCCTGTTATTATATCTCCATTGGGTAAAATTTCTGTTGTAAATCAAGATTGATAAAAAGTGAAAGCCAGGGCTGGAGAGATGGCTCAGCAGGTAAGAGCACTGACTGCTCTTCTGAAGGTCCTGAATTCAAATCCCAGCAACCACATGGTGACTCACAATCATCTGTAATGAGATCTGATGCCCTCTTCTGGTGTGTCTGAAAACAGCTACCGTGTACTTACATATAACAACAAATAAATTAAAAAAAAAAAAGAAAGAAAGAAAAGAAAAGAAAAGAAAAGGTGAAAGCCAGGTTTATTTGGATGAACATGCAGCCCAGGTTACCCAGGCACCTGCCTGCAGGCCTTCACCATTGCTGAAATGTGTGCTTAGTAAGCAGTGTAAGCCATCTGCAGCACTCTTGTAGTTACTGAGAAAATTGGGTGGATATTGGTCTCTAGTTTTGTCTCCTTAAATTTGTTTCCACTTAGAGACTTGCGAGGAAAGTTGCTCTGAAGGACAAAGACAGAGCAATGGCATGTTTGTTAGTGAGGGTGGTCAGCTGGCAAGCAAGGAATGTTAAGGGTCTTCATAAGTAGTAAGTAGTAACGTTTTAGCATTTTCTTTCTGTGTTAAACATTACAAAACTTTTGCTTCAGGTTCAGGGTCAGAAGAATTAAATGTTTATTGTTAAAGTCTGTCCCTGGACAACATTCTGCTAAAACTCAGTTAAATAGTGGCAAAATTGAAGCCTTGTCCCATTAAAGATCATTATTGCATTTCTGGAGTACTAAATATTATTATAGTTTTCTGTAACTTAAAACATGCATGCCATGTACTGGAGGATGGCTCAGTAGTTATGAGCACATCCTGCTTTTTTTTTTTTTTTTTTTTTTTTAAAGGATGTTAGTTCAGTTTCTGGCACCCATGGCAGGTTGCTTACATCTGTCTCTAACTCCAGAGGGATCTGATGCTTTTGCCCTCCATGGGCAGCTGCACTCGTGTACACAGACCCACATACAGACACATACAAATACACCTTACTTTTTAAGATTTAAAAAAAAAAAAAAACTTTTAAATTGTGTATGCCCGGGTAAAATAGTGTGATATTCCCATCATGTTTTTTGGTGAGTTTTCAGTGAGTTTCTCAAATATTTTTGTCATTTTCATTAGAGGTACAGTAGGCATTTTATTTATCACTTTAAGAAGAGATTTAATAATGTGACTTTTAAAATTTAAAGTGCTGTTATGAACGTTTTTAAATTTTATTAATTAAAATGAAAATTTAATACCACAACCACAAAATAAGTAACTTTATTTGAAATTCCTTTTATCACACATTTTCAGAAAGCTTTTAAGAAACCTCTTTAACCAGTTTAGTTCTTCCAAATAAAACTGACAGTTACTAGTTACAGTTGCTTTTAATTACAGTCTGTATGAATTCAGTAGGTTGAAATTAGTTGAGATGTAATTCACATTCACAAAACACTGGCTGTCCTGTGGTAATCAATGCATAGCTACAGCTGGTTGAAGGGGACCAAATCCATTGAAGAGGCGATTTGGTTCCATTTTACCAGCTTTAGCAAAGCATTGCTGATGCTGGTTTAGGATCCAAACAGGTTAAATGCTCTTTTGTAGAAACATGACAGGTATTTGCAGTTCCCACACTAGTGTACCAGTGGTTAAATAGGAAATTCCCGTGTTTAGGCACATGTCCTACTTACTACTGCTGTTCTTGCAGCTCACATCAGTGTGCATCTTTACTTAATTTCTAAATGCACACAATAGCCTTTCAAAACCCACATTTAAAAAAACAAGTAAGTCATAATGCGTTTCAGAGTAACGCTTCTAAATTATCACCCGGTTGGTTTGTTCATTCAGGTCTCTCTATATAGCCCTGGCTGGCCTGGAACTCACTATGTAGACCAGGATGGTCTCAAACAGAGATCTGCCTGCCTCTGTCTCCTAAGTGCTGGAATTAAAGCTGTTTGTCACCATGCCTACAAGCCAGGTTTTTAAGTAATTAAACTAGAACTTGAAAAAGTGTTGTGTTAGCTACATATTTTTGTATTGCTTCTATTTTAGTGTGATAGTTGAGGACTTAACAAGTTCTGATAGGGAGTGGAAGGATATGAATAGCCTTAAGAAAATAACCCTGTCGCGCCGGGCGTGGTGGCACACGCCTGTAATCCCAGCACTTGGGAGGCAGAGGCAGGCGGATTTCTGAGTTCAAGGCCAGCCTGGTCTACAGAGTGAGTTCCAGGACAGCCAGGACTACACAGAGAAACCCTGTTTCGAGAACCCAAAAAGAAAAAAAAGAAAATAACCCTGTCCTTTAATTTATAATTACATCATACTTCAGTGTCATTCTTTGCTTTTGCTTATATTGGCATACTAACCCTAAGTTCAGAAATTAACCTTTTTAAAAATCTATTTTCTTGACTAAATTCTATGCTGTTTTGAGTATAGATTTAGTTCTTATTAAAAGTTTATTGATACATTGATGTATGGTAGTTGGCTATAATCCCTGAATTTTGAATATTAAAACCTACCATGTGATACCAGTACTTAAGCACTTATTAATATTCCATTGTAGATTTCCTGCCTGAAGAAGATATCTTATGACTCATACTCATACAATAAAATTTTGATAAATTACAGTTTGTCTGTAAAATAAGAATGCTGAGGAAAATACCATATAATTTTATTTTTTTAAACTAATACGGTAGAAGGACAACACAATCTCAGATAATATGCAAATAGTTTAATATTCTCTTCTAATTATTGTGCTTCTGGTGAAATTAATGTAATTTTAATTCTTTCCATCACTTTTTCCAAATAGTGAAGCGGGTATTCGGTTGCCTGAACTTAAGTGCTGAAGATAGCACTTACCCAGTTCTATTTTCAGTAGCTCCATGGCAGCCATTGAGCAAGTGCAGTGCTCAAGTGTGCTTTTGGGTCTCGTGTATGGGCCATATCAGGACAGGGAGAGGCCATGGGAAAAAATAGTACAGCGCCTGATAGTGTAGCATCTGTTATCCTGTCAGAGAGACAGCTGACGTGTTTGAGTTAGAGCAGTGTCAGCAGATGCCCAGAGTTTAACATGTACTCACTTGAAAAGGACAGCTGATCTAAGTGCTGGATGTGACATTTCAAGTGATTCAAAACACTCCTAGACATAAGCTGAACTTGAAAGCAACAGAATCAATTTTCAGTTTTACTTTATAAATGAATAGCTAGTGTTCTCTATGGATTGTAACAAATTCTTAGTTGTGAAAAGTCCTCTCTCTGATTTTAATAAGTTATACATTTTACCATATGTTAAGAATAGCTGTTAAAATATGAGTAAAATCAGCTTTTTGTTGCTTTATTTTTCTTGTTAGATTTGTTGGTCCTGATTTGATAGATGTGATATACTGTGATACACTAAAATAAATATCCAATTGTGAAGACAGGTAATGATTGATCTGTGTCTCACTGTTTTGTGCAAGCAATATTACTTCCTCTGTAGAGGTCAAATTTTAATCTTGTGAGTATTCAATGTAGAGTGTAGTATGTCTTAATGTAAAAAGTAAAATCTACTTCCATAGAATTTTCCCTTAAGTATAATATAAGGGATATTAGTTTGCACCTGTAAATGGCAGGTTCTTTTGGAATGGGGCTGTTAGTATTGTCAGTGGCCATTTTCTTGACAGTAGATTAATTCAAAGTATGAAGGTCATCCTGCTGGAAAGAGTTTCCTTTAGCTTCAGCTTAGCTTCCTCTTGGCGGACATTACCTACCCAAAATACATACTTCTTTACATTCCATAGCATTGTATGTTCATATGGGTACATAAAGAAGTATGTGCTCTGGGTAGGCACTACTACGCCGATAGTCGTGAACACAGGAAGCAGCCCATTTCTCCCATTTGTTAGTAGAACATTCTGATTACTTTTCTGGAACAGTAATAGATCATGTGCAGAGATTAGCTTATCAAAGACTGAATTTTACAACAGATTTACCTGATCCCATTAACGCCACTTCTGCTCTTTGTTCTTTTAAGCACTGCCATGCTTTGCCCTGCTTCTTTCTTTTCCAAGAGATGCAGTCAGCAGAGTCCTAAGTATATTCAGAAATGTGAGTGCACTTGCTGCTGTCTCCATCACACATCCCTTATCTTCTTTATAATTTGCTTCTAGATCCTTTATAGACAGATGAAAACCAATTTAGTTTAAATTATTTTTATAAACCAGATACTTAAAATTTACAGTTAGCACAG
Source organism: Apodemus agrarius (assembly GCA_964023405.1). Classification (NCBI taxonomy): domain Eukaryota; kingdom Metazoa; phylum Chordata; class Mammalia; order Rodentia; family Muridae; genus Apodemus; species Apodemus agrarius. The sequence continues at coordinate 1,164,350 of OZ030021.1, forward strand.
GCTTTGAAATTGGGTCATTTCATTGTGTGGATGAATTAATGTTCTTAAATGGAAAACTTACTATCACTTAGCAAGTTTTTCTTGTGTTTCTGTTTGCATTGAATGCGAATTCAAATAGTTATGTGCTTGGTTTATATAAGATTACTTTTTAAAAATGGTTTTTAATATAATGGAAAAGTACTGAAATAACTTTTCCAAAGCCTCCATAAAAGAGCAGAAGCACTATGAATCTCTGGGTTTTACCTTAAGTATTTAAAAAAAATAGTGGTCTATGATCACTAAGACACTTTGAAGGTTAATTCAGAAGGAGACATTGAGAAGCTTTGAGATTTGGTAAAGAACAGAAAAGGGAGTGCTAGGAGGGAAGTCAGGGAATAGGATTTCTGCTGCCCATAAAGGCAGTGAGCTGCCTGCAGGGGCCTCAGTCAGCAGTGCAGCTGAGAATGACCATGCACTGTCATGCAGATGTCTGTGGCCTGAGTAGTAAACAAGGGGAGACATTTTATAACCTAAATCTTGAAGTAGCTTTTAGAAACTGTTGTGCTTTGGAGGCAGGGATGCAGTTTTACTAGAGAAGAGAGACACAATTGAAACAATTGTTTAATCTAAAACAATAAAGAGTATGTCTTTAGTGATATAATGTCAGTGGTAGTTTGTACATTTTTGATGTTATCTGGCATGCTATTTGAACAATGGCATTTAAAAAACTAAATTATGGATTTGAGCTTTGAAAATAGCCTATGCCCAGATAGAAATTAATTTAACAATGAGAATATATATCAATCAGTATTAGATAAGCATGCATCCTTACAAGTCAGTTCTCATACTTGTAAGGTTACCTGTGAGCTTAGTGTCCTGCAGCACTTACAGGGAAGAGATGCAGTGACTAGAGTCACATTGCAGTCACATCATGACTGTTCTTTCACACTGCTGCTGATCCAGCACTTTTTTTATGAGCTGGGTGAAGTAAGCAGGTGTATAAGTGAACACAAAACCTTATCTTTTAAGATAAATTTGAAAAACAAGTTAAATATACAAAAAAAATACATAATTTACCTTTCTCCCTTGCTCTTCCTCATAGACATAGACACAAATACACAGATGTGCATGCAGGCGTGCAATCTCTCTCTCTCTCTCTCTCTCTCTCTCTCTCTCTCTCTCTCAAATTGAATCAACACTGGTCATATGATTTGGAATATAATATATCAATTATATAGATATGTAGAGAAAGTTAAGTAATGGGAAGGTTGCTACAGTGGCAAAGAGACTGTATATAGGGTTTTTGTTAGATGAAATGATTCACAAGAGGGGAAAAGTTGCAGAGGATGTTAATTTTGTAATCTAAGATTGAACAACAACAACAACAAAAAACAAAACTGCAAGCAAAACCCTAAACACACCTCACATTCCCCCAAGGAGCTGTAAACATTCACCCTGTTTCCTGTGCCCACCAGAATATACTGGCTTCTTCTGATGCCCCAGGAAATAATCTGCATCTTTCTTGCTTTGGGATTCTTTTGGATGAACAGGAGTTTGAATTTCCAGGGTTAGTGGTAGATCTGTAATGAAGCTACCTTGTTATATCCAGAGGTCAAGTCTGCAAGCGAGGTCAGGACTTCCACATAGGCACCACAGAGGCCAACTTATATTCTTCCTCACTCAGTGGCCACAGCCTAGACTGTTAGAGCTTTATAGGCAGCTAAGCATTTGAAACATGCACTCCCAGGCAAACAGACTCTCTTGTGCCTCTCTCTTCCCTGACCATATTTAGTCAGCCATAGCAAAAAATAGTCTCTCAGCTGTCGATTGTCGATCTAAAAGCTGAGGAGGCTTCTATCTTGCTTTCTGCCTATTGATTGTTCTTCCTGTGGTCCCAACACTGCTTTGCCATTTGTCCTGCTATTTTTTTTTTAAGTACTGCCAAATAAAGCGGCGTCTCATGTTTCCACTTACATTTCCCAGATTCTCCCCGAGCTTGTGCTGAGACTAGGAAAACCTCACGAGGCTGTCACTATACTTAGAAGCACTGCAGAGAAAAAGGGCGGGGGTGGGGGGGCACAACAAAATTTGCCCTGGTTGGTAGCAAGACGGTCTAAAGGCAGATCCGCAGTATATAAAAATACCTCTGCTACCAAAATATTTCATAATCTGACTTTTTTTGATGGTTAAAATGTTTTGTATAGTAATGTATTACATAGCTGTTGGCTTGTTGGGATTTTGTACAGTTATATTTAGGGCTAGTTATTTCTATTTTTTTAAATTATTTAAAAAATAATAAATAGTACTCGAATGTAGAATAGAAATGGTGAGTAGAATTTATATAGTGACCATGAGATAAGAGCAGTAAGAAACTTGCATAAGGGATTCTTTGGAAGGATATTTAGAATCTTAGTTCAGTGTCCACTTTGGTTACTTTGCTGTAGGGCTTAGTGAGAATATGGTAGGAATGCCTGTGGGTAATGATGTGCTTTGAACTGTATGTACATGTACAAGTCCAAAGTTGCCTTTTAATGTGTATTAAGCTCTTAAACCTAAGTCTAAAGTGATCTCTTTCTTCTCCTTTAAGCCATGACTTCAGTGTTCTAAGTACCATTTAGGTATAACCATCCACAGACTAAAATGGTCATGGATTTGGCATAACTTTGCTATGTAGTATGTATCTTAGAAACAAGAAATACTTAATAGTTCTTAATTTTAATAGTGTATTCAGGTTAAATTTAAATATAGACATTATTTTTAACCAAAAATGAGTAGTGTTAAAACATCAAACCCAGCAAAATCCATAAAGATAAAATTAAAATCTCAAAAGCCTGAATAACCGGGCAGGAGAATCCAAATGTATCTTGTTCTTAATTCAGACATATTCTTCTAAGTAGCCATTGAGCTAAGAGTCAAGTAGAACTACATCCCCTCAGACAGGCAGGGGGGCTGTCTTTGGCAGTTTTAGTCCTCATGATTAATTTGCTTGGGGTGAGGATTTTAAAGGAATGTTTTTGTGGATACTGGTGAATTTTAGAAAACTACCTCTTCCAGAGGTTCAAAATGTACATTAAGAGATGATACATGTTATATTGTAAAAGAATTTAATTTTTAGGTCCTAAATTACCCACCCCTGCTGTTCAGTTCAATACTGTGCCATGTACCTGTGCTGGGTTGTGACATTGAAATGAGTCAGAGAATTCCTGCTCCTGTGCTCAGCAATCCACCAAAGATCTGGTGTTACTAATACTCTGCCTGGATGCTCAGACTTGGTGCCCTGTGTTTCTTCATTCTTTCCACTTAGCAAAACCTTGAGCTCTGGTTTCCATGTGCAAAGACTCTCCTTTTGTATATAACTGTATAATAATCTATGATATGGCTCCAAAAACTTTGGCTTGTGATAACTTTAAGTTTCTTCATGGACTCTGTGCTAATCTGCTTTACCTACTATAAAGGGATTCTTAACTAAGCAAACGTTTATTGACCACCCAGTAAAATGCTGTTCTAATATCTTTCTAAAATTAAGTGATACTAATATGCAAGACTTCTGTAGTTTACCTGCTGGATTTGAGAAAATGTTCCCTTTTGATGAAGAACGATGGAACATGGGATTCTAATTCTAATTCTATTCCTAATGAAATAGCATGGCAGGCCCTAGAGATTGGCCTGGTACCATTTGAGCACCGCATACCAGTGTAGACAGCTGCATGTCCCCACTGCTTCTTGGAACTCATTTGTTCATCATTCAGCAAATGTCTGAGCACTGCCATGTGCCAGGGATTAGGCTAGGCACCACTATTAGTTGTTCTGGAACTTAATGCTTTTTTGGCACTATTTACAAATGCCTGCTTAACTGGTAGTAAGATCTTATCCCTAAAACATCCATGTCCTTAACCTATCAGAGAAGAACTAGTTGATAAATGGAAGAGTGTGTCTCTATTGGGAAAAATAACACCAAATTTTAGAGACCACAATTAAGTCTGTTGGCTTAGTAAAAGAAATTGACTTACTTATTGACTTAGTAATAATATCTTCCATGTAATTTCATAGCCCTCAGTACTTGCAGCATAGCAATAGGCTCTCCTAGTGACTAGCTGGAAGTGCTGCAGAGAAGATCCTGTAGCTAACCTTCCAGATTCTCTGGTGTGTTCCTAAAATTGCCCATTCTGTAGAAAGAAGAGGCCTGACTGCTCTGACCTATTATTGATGTACTGAGGTGAGGGACAATTTTTTCCCCTTTATTTTCTCCAGGCTTACCTTGCAGGCTGGGCCTAAAGATGGTATCTCTTCTCAAGGTCGTGTATTGTTTTATTTACTTTTTGAAAGGTGTTGATAAGTCTCTAATTACTATCTCTGGAAAGGGGGTTAGGAAGATGGCTCCACTGTTTAGAGCACTAGCTGTTCTAGAGGGTCTGGCTTCCCAGCACCCAAGTGGCAACTCACAACTACCTGTAACTCTAGTTCCAGCAGATCCAAAGTCCTCATGCAGACATACATGCAGACTAAACACCAATGCACATAAAATAAAAATAAATAAATCATTAACAAATTTACTCATGCATGTATATATACATGTTATGTATGTGTACATAAATATGCATATATGTGTATGTACATATACATATGTATATGTGTTTATATGTATGTGCATATATAAAAGTGAATCCTCTGTAGCTCCAGTGTAGAATGTGCCTGTTAGCCTATGTAGATAGATGAACATGGTTTTGCACTCCTTGAGTGTGGGCAAGAGGGTAGAATAGAAAAAGTAGAGAAGTGTACACCAGAGAGCTATGACACACACTCCTCCATGCACGTGTCCGTGGTCAGCATTGAGAGTGGTATGTCATGTGCACAGTAGGTGAAAAGTGATGGAAGGCACTGCCTATGTAGTTGTTCTGCCAGGATCCCCTAGCCCCAGACTGATGAGGAGAAAAATGTGCAGTGTCTAGTTTATACTCCTTAGGTTTCTTAGCTTTGTCAAAAACAAAGAAAAGTGAAACTGGCACAGCTCAAGGGGACCTTTCGGGGTTAGGATATAGTGGTTTTCAGAGCAGACAAAAAAAAGGAACATTAAATAAAAAAATTTAAAAATGTTTTAAATCCTAGAGAGCTAGAGAGCTAGGGGTCTGGCTTAGTGGCAGAGCATATACATGGTTCATTTATCCCCTGCACCACAAAATGAGTGAACATTTATCCACCCAGTGTCACCTAGTTGATACTTAGTTTACACGTTTAAAAAAAATGTAATTAGTTTTTAAGAGACAAGGTCTTTATATCACCTGAGCTTACATTGAATTCATGATCTTGTTGATTCAGCCTAAGTGCTAGGATTATAATTATAGGCTGGCATCACCATGACCAGCTTTCATTGGCTTTGACTATGATCTGTCTGCAAACATTTTTTATACTTGTTTTATTTTTTGGAGATATTATTTTCATTGTTATTATATGTATATGGGTGTTTACTTGCATGTATGTCTGTGTACTAAGCACATGCCAATGCCTCAAGGGGCTGAAAAAGAACAGATTCAGGAACTGAATCCAAGTCATCCACAAGAGCTTTAACTACTGGCAGTCTCTCTAGACCCTTATATTGCTTTTAAATAATACTTTATTTCTTCTTGAAAATTAGTTTAAATTTTATGTATATGATATATATACATATATACATATATATACATATATATGTATGTATACACACACATACACACACACACATATATACATTGTATCTGGTGCCTGAAGAGGTTAGGAAAAGGCTGATGAACTGGAGTTAATGACAGCTGTGAGCCACTATGTCGTGTTGGGAACCAAACTAGGGTCCTCTGCAAGAGCATCAAGTTAAGTGCTCTTAACTTCTGAGCCATCTTCACATCCCCATAGTATTTTATTTTTCATAAAAGTTTTCATGATTTATGTGTCCTTTAAACTTTGTAGAAAGCTATAAACCTCTTATAAGTTTTTTTCTCATTTTTTTTTCCTGCACTCTTTGATACACAGAGTGGTGGATAGTGTATGATATGGCCATCATGATATCCATATGTTTTGTAGTATAGTAGTCACCATTGACTTTCCATAATCTGAGTTGAGCTAGTCATGGTGGGAGGCTAGGCAGGGAGATCAGAGTTCAAGACTAGCTTTGCCTACATAAGTAGCAAGACTCTAAAAGCACAAAGTCTGTTAAAGCTTGGGCACTTGGCAGCATTAAAGTTTAGAGGTTCTTGTTCCTCCAAAGCTTAATTTTTTTAGAAAGATTTATTTAATATATATGAGTACACTGTAGCTGTCTTCAGACACACCAGAAGCAGGCATTGGATCCCATTACTGATGATTGTGAGCTACCATTTGCTGGAAATTGAAATCTAGAAGGAAGCAGTCAGTGCTTACAACCGTTCTCTCCAGCTTCCCAAAGCTTAATTTTTAAAAGTTTTATTTATCTATTTTTATTGTGCATGCGTGCGTGCATGTGTGTATGTGTGTGTGTGTGCGCGCGCGCACACGCGCGCGTGTGTGTGTGTGTGTGTGTGTGTGTGTATCTGTGTGACCAGCTTATGAGTGTAAGCATGTGTTCACACATGTGCATCAATATCCATGATGTACCTATTGAGGTCAGAGCACGACTTACAAGAGTGGGTTCTCTCCTTCCACCTTCCACCATGAGTCCCTGGAATCAAACTCAGGCTCAGCCACAAAGCACTTTTACTTCTTTTTTTTTTTTTTTTTTGGTTTTTCGAGACAGGGTTTCTCTGTGTAGCCCTGGCTGTCCTGGAACTCACGCTGTAGACCAGGCTGGCCTCGAACTCAGAAATCCGCCTGCCTCTGCCTCCCAAGTGCTGGGATTACAGTCATGCGCCACCACGCCCGGCACTTTTACTTCTTGAGCCATTCTACCTGCTCCTTCAAATTCTATTTTTAAGACTCCTGGAATGTCCTACATGGGATTCATAAAGTTCTACCATCAAAGACATTTGCAACTAAGTCCTCTGATGTCCTAGTATCAGTGTAGAGGTTGATACTTGCATGAATACTGCATAGAAAATATTTTTTTCTTGCTAAGCATTTATTTCTTAGTTTGGTTCTCTGGGTCTCTGGGACTTTTAAGTTTTTTATGTTCTTTAGGGTGTCTTTGACCTTTTTTGCTTTTTGAAAATATTAATGATTTTAGAAGTATAAATATTGAATTATGGGTACCATTCGATACATCTCACAAACAGAATTTTAGCACTAAACATAAATCAGATTTTAATTCTGCTATTCCTAACAAGCTACCGAGTATGTCTGATCACTGTTTTTCTACTGTTTTGCCCTTATTACCTGCTGTTATTTGTTATTTCTTTTATAGGTAGAAACTACTAAAGGTGAACCATGCAGGCTTCTTCAGGCCACACTGTTTCCTTTCTGTCCTTCCTCCTGGGAGGTTTCCCTCTTAACCACAGTTTTCCTCTGTAGCACTTAGGTTCTGTGTTTGCTGCATTCTGCAAATGCTGATAGTTTGTTTGGCTCTCGAAATATCACAAAGCAAAACATTGAAGAATTATGATAGTAATTTCTGCCTGTGTGTAGAAACATGATTTTCCTTTTTTGTTTTAAAGGCTATCTTCATTTGATTACATGGTTTCTTTTGTATATTTTTAAAAGAAAACAAAGATCATATTATGCAAATGTAAAGACAATGTGAATTTGCCTTTCAGTGCAATGCGTGTTTTGCTCTCAAAATTACCAAGACCATGGATTGTGGATGAGAAGAAAGATGATGGTTATACTGCCTTGCACCTGGCTGCCCTGAATAATCATGTGGAAGTGGCTGAGCTCTTGGTGCATCAGGTAGGAGAGGCAGTTATGCTTTAACAGACATAGAACTTTCTAATTCTTTATTTCACAAAGTGGATATTAAAGTGCAGATATAGGTTGCAGTAAAACCCCCATGATGATGAAAATTAACTCATATATGTTCTGTTTCTAAACACTGGTTGTTTTGTTTGTTTGCGAGAAATAAACAGTCGTCATATATGGCCCAGTCTTAGCTAAAACTTAGTATCCTGCCTCAGCCTCCTGAGTGCTGGAACTGCAGGTACAAACCTGTCTTCCTGGCTAACATTGACTCTCCACCCACCTCCTCTCATTTGTGTTTGCACCGTGCTGCATGTATAGAGAGGTCAAAAGAACAGTTTTCAAGAAATAATTTTGTCCTTCCATCATGAGACACTTGGAGATCAAACTCAGGACATCAGGCTTGGCTGTATCTTGCCAGCCTCTAATACTTGCTTGTAATCTCCCTACTCTGCACATTTAAATAGGTGTAATAGATGATCTGAGAATCAGGTACCTCATGACCAGTCAAAGAAACATAATTAACCATGATAAAACAAAACCAGAAATGTCTGTCTTCCAGAGTATGGCATATCTTGCTGGAGTTTCAGCTCTGGCCAGCAGTCCATGCATGGGCACAGGTGGCCCTCACAGTTGTGATTAGATGGGTTTAACCTTGCAGTGTAAGGTGTGTCTTTTGAAGCTTTGACTCTGTTCTTAATTTTGCTTTGTTATGTCAGGCATTATGCTAAGCAACTTTTTGTGCTGTATTTCTTAATCTTTACATAAGCTCTATGAAATAAGTCACACTATTTTGGAACTGAAGAAAAGGGCTACGTAGTGAAATGCTTAGAGAAATTTACATGGCTTGTAAGTGGCAGAGCTTCAGACAGAGTGCCATGATTCTAAAATCAGTTATTTTATCTGTAGACGCTTTCCTTTTTGTGTAGTAACAGCTGCTTTCAGAGTCCATCCACACGTTCCTTTCCTGAGCATGCATAGGACTTCCTGCTCTACCTTTACTAACTTCATAATACTCAAATAACCTCCTCTCTTTTCACTGAGTGAGGAAGAACTTGGTTGTGCAAGAGAAGGAAGTGAATTTCAGGTCATTAAAGTTACTGAATCCTATATGGAGACACAGTTGTTTTTTAGAGGTGCTTACAGCTTAGAAGAGCTGCTCTTAGGGGATAGTAAAAGAGAATACTGTTCAGCTCCATACTGCACTTTGTCCCTGAGCTGGTTTGAGGTAGTCACTGTAAGAGAAATACTCATGTTTACATTAACTGTTCTAATTACAGGTTTGCTGTCTGTCTGACCATTTTTCACTATCTGTATGAGAACTGTGTCAGGGCAGTTTCCAAGTAAGAAACAGTGGTGGACAGAGCTATGTATTCCTTGTCAATAGCTAACAGTTTGCATGTTCTTCTCTGTTATTCAGATGTAACCATTTAAAATCTGTTCATTGTTAGGGAAATGCAAATTTGGATATCCAGAACGTGAACCAACAAACAGCCCTACACCTTGCTGTTGAACGGCAGCACACCCAGATTGTTAGGGTAAAGTATTTATTCTTGTTAATATGAGCTTATAATAGCTTTTTAACCATGCTGAGGTTTAGAGCCTTTCATTTGTGTCTGTGGGATAAGAAGTTAATACCTAGTTCAAAGTCTTCAGCATATTGCTCTCAGACTTATCATAATGTTAGTGAGAAAATTTAAAGTAATAATTTGAATAATTACATTACTTTTAATATATGTAGTTGATAGTAAAATAAAAGCTTTGGGAATTTTGCTACAAATTGGTTAATTGAACTATATGTTTTTAATTTACTAATTAAAATTCAAACAAAATACCTGGACAAAGTATTGCTTTAAATATTTTTATGGAGCGGTGACTCTTTGCTACACTGTCACCAGGAAATGTGATAGCAAAGTTCATTCTGTACTCTGCCTCAGAGCAGCAGAACTGGAACTTGTCTTTTGTTCGTAGCTTTTCTCTTTGCTCTGACAAAATAGCTGGCAGAGCCACCTAAGGACGGGAAGGGTTGGTTTGTCTCACAGTGTGAGAGGATGCAGTCTCTTAGGATAGAGAAGCCATGACAGTTGGTTACAGTGTGTCCCTGTCCCTTTTATTCAGTCTGGAATGTCAGACCATCACACACATTCAGTGTGGGTCTATCTTCCTTTGATAAATCTCTAGAAACTTCCTCAAAGACATACCCACCCAGGGGTGTGTTTCCTGGATAGCTCCAAATCTAGACAAGTTGAGAGCAGAAATTAACCAACAAGTTTGAAAAATAAGTCTTAGAATTATATTTTATATAACTTTTTAAACAAAAAACAGACAAAACAAGAAAAAGAAGTATGATTTGCCAAGACAAGTAAGACTGTACAGAGATTAGGTTCTGTAGATGCTATTGTTTACAGCTCTTTGATATTCGTAGAAAGAATTAGGGAGATTGTTGAAACACCTTAAAGACAATCTAAAGTGAACTTATAATTTACTGTGCAAGTCACACGATGAAATAATAAGTAACTCATTTTGCCAAGTGATTGGGTTTTAGCAAACAGTGTTTACATTTATTGTTATTTAAAATTTCAAATAGGTCCAAAATGCTCACTGCTGATAGGCTGCAATTTCGTATAGGTATGAATACTATCCAAATGAGGCATCTTTCTCTCAGCTTTTGGTCCGTGCAGGTGCCAAGCTAGACATTCAGGATAAGGATGGAGATACTCCTCTGCATGAAGCTTTGAGACATCATACTTTGTCTCAACTACGTCAGCTACAAGACATGCAAGATGTGGGCAAGGTAGATGCTGCCTGGGAACCTTCAAAAAACACAGTGAGTAAAGATAATATCCTCTCACTACTAGTGGAAGCGTGTCTTATATTTACTCTGCACCTGATTTGCATTGGACAAAACATTTTATCGGAGATGGACTTGGGTTTATCAAACTTTAGTACTACTACTGGTCCCTATGAAGTACATTTGTTCTGCATCTTATCAAAAGTTGTTTGGTTCTTTAAAATTTCAGTAGTACAAATGGGGTAGAGTATCTATTATGGTTTTAATTTGAAATCCCTAATTGCCTGTTCATTTTGACCTGTTTTTCTTTTTCTTTTTTTTTTTTTTTTTTTTTCTTTTGGTCTTTCGAGACAGGGTTTCTCTGTGTAGTCCTGGCTGTCCTGGAACTCACTCTGTAGACCAGGCTGGCCTCGAACTCAGAAATCCACCTGCCTCTGCCTCCCAAGTGCTAGGATTACAGGCGTGCGCCACTACGCCCGGCTTGACCTGTTTTTCATTTGATCAATCCCACATGTATTTTAAGAGGTATCTGCTCAAATCTTTTTCATTAGAATTTTAGTATTCTTTGTTTTCTTGTGGTTTTAATTTTTGAGGTATTAGGAATTGAGTCCTAGGCCACATATATACTAGGCAAGCACTCTCCTACTTCCCAGGTCTTTTATTTTCTTCTAATTATCAAGAATTGTTTATATAATATGAAAACAAGGTCATATCTAGGATGTGATGCATACTTTTGCTGTCTGTGGCTTGTGTTGCTACTGATTCAGTCACTGCCTTGTCTTCTCTGAGGGGTGACCATGCAAGGTAATGATTGGCGGTACAGTGCTGCTGCGTAGGAACAAGCTAACTTAGTATGAAATGTTTCTGTATGGAAGTAATAGCTTACTCAAGAATAGTGAATGATGTTTTCCAAGAATTAAAATATATATAAAGACAGACATGCTAACTCATGATTGTAATCCCTCAATTAGGCTAAGGCAGGATTTGTGACCAGATTCTGAGTTCTAGGTCTGCCTAGGCTGGAGTGAGACCCTATCCCAAACAAAACAACAAAAGCATTCCTATATAATTACATATCCTATGGTTTCCAGACACTGGAAATATACTGTGTCCTCCAAATGTGGAGAAGAGTCAGAAGTGCAGGTGTACCAGTTGTGTATATAATGGCTGGTATGATGTGTCTGCACCTCCTGCCTTTGTGAGGAAAGAAGGTCCAGACTGGTTAGTTGGTCCTTTTTGCCTTCTAAAAAAACTTTTCCATTTTTAGAAAGTTATAAGAGATGGGGCTCCATTTGATCTAGTGTTTCCCCAAAGATACTTCTCTAAATTCAAATGAGCCTACAAGTCTAAAATCAGTCTGTTGATGTTCTCCTTGTCAGTAGTGCCCTGGGATAGCAAGAAGTGAGTCGTACTATACATTCAAATTTGTCAAAAATTCCCTTTTGACAGTAGTTTTTTATGATGAGGCCTCAGTTTACCCTAGTCATCCTCAAACTCTTGTTCCTTTTGCCTTGATCTTTGAATGGCTGGGATCATGGTGTAAGCCACCATGCCCAATTTTGGCAGTGTTCTTAGACGAGCAGAATGTCTTAATGTTGAAAAAAATGTAATTAGTTTTTTCTTCTATTATGCATGCTTTATGTGTCCTAAGAAATCTTTGGCAAGATGGTCATTCAGACTTCATGTTATAGAAGCTTATGAAGCTAAGCTATTGCATTTAGGTTCAAGTTCATTTGTTACTGATCGATGACCAACTGTCCCTATACCATTTGTTGAGTAGTGTCTTTTTCTGATTGAGTGCCTGCTGCCTTTATCCAAGATCAGTAAGCTATTTATCTGGAGGTTTCCTACTACATCTTGTTCTTTTTATCCATGTTATTTCTTAGCTATGGGTTACCCACTCAAGTGTCTTAGAGCTTTGTGATTCAACATTTGTTTATATTGAAATCAGGCCATGGAAGTCCTCCAGATTTATTTTAAATGATTGGCTATTTTAAGCTCTTTCACTTTCAAATGAATTTTGTTATCATTTTAAAGAGCATAAATGAATCTGAGGCCTAAATGTTTGTGAGAGGTGTTATCTTGTAAGACTCTGAGTATCTATTTTTAATTCCTTTGTGCCTTCTTTTTTCTTTTTCCTTATTTTAAAGTTGAGAGGAGCATACTTCTCTCCATGGGTTGTTGTATAAGATCATAAAAGTTCTTAAAACAGTACCCAGCTTCTATGGGTTCTCTGTGAGTCTTCATACTTATTTTAACAATTTCAGATATATTTGGATCCATAGCTCAGATGATGTAATCAGATCCTGGTTCTTTTCATTCTTTTAAGTTTTGCCTTGATTCAGAAGCATTGAGAAGTTAGTTGATAGCGGCTCTAGAACTAAACTGAGTAGGAACAAAAGTGCTATTTCTTCTTAACCAGTTCCTCACCCTTAATTGACCTGACTTTCACAATCAGTCATGTAGGAGGCAGGCATCCAACTGAGTTTAGCCACTTTTGGTTCACTTGTATACTGGAGAGTCGGTTCACAGATGTGGAAAATCAAGGAAAATGGGGACTGGGGAGAGATGAATCTGTATTAGGACTGAAACTTACATGTCTGACACACACATATGGCAGATTTCTCTAAGGGAAAATCATGACTCTTTTCATTTGATTTCAGTTAATAATGGGACTTGGTACCCAGGGGGCTGAGAAGAAGAGTGCAGCATCTATTGCATGTTTCTTGGCAGCCAATGGTGCGGATCTCAGCATTCGAAATAAGAAGGGTCAGTCACCACTGGATCTCTGTCCTGACCCAAGTCTCTGCAAAGCTCTGGCAAAATGTCATAAGGAAAAAGTCAGGTTTGTAGTTTTTGTCATGTAATATACTATTCTGTCCCTGAGATGCTGTGCAGCCTTATAAGGGAGGACCTGGGACTTACAGGTATCTTGATCTTTGCAAGTGTTGCCATTCTATTATTGTATGGGTAAGCTTAAGAAACTTCTTTAAACTGGTTTGACCTTCTAGGAATCCTACATGCTCTGGGAATTTGTAAGGAAAAGCCTTAATGGGAGAGGGGGGAAGCTCTTACTAACATTACAATATTTTCATGCAAAAGGTTGTTTATTCTATGGTCCGAGTGAATATCATGGAAAATTTGTAATACTTGTAGCACTTTGCACCAAGACCTTGAAGATAGTTACTAGCAATAAAGGATTAAAAGAATGAACAAAGGAGCTGCAGTTGATTGGGCACTTTCCCTAAAGGTGAACATTTCACACATTCGTATGTGAAATGTCAGTAATTTTAATTAAAATTTCTGGTATACATGATTTTTTAACTGAGTAGACATATAAAAAGTACATATCTTTTGACCTTTATACCTCTTATCAGTGACTATATTGGTAGCTGTCCCTTTACTTTTGTATTTTCTCACCTCTTTTTTTAAGATCATGTCACTCCTTTTTAAAAAAAAAAAAAAGTTTTATATATGTGAGTACCCTGTTGCTGTCTTCAGACACAGCAGAAAAGGGCATCAGATCCTATTACAGATGGTTGTGAGATACTGGTGGTGTCTTTTAATTAATACAATAATATGGACTGGAGAAGAGGTGGCTCAGTGGTTAAGAGCACTGACAGGGCAGAGGCAGGCGGATTTCTGAGTTCAAGGCCAGCCTGGTCTACAGAGTGAGTTCCAGGACAGCCAGGGCTATACAGAGAAACCCTGTCTCAAAAAGCAAAAAAAAAGAAAAAAATATTGCACTGACTGCTTTTCCAGAGGTCCTGAGTTCAATCCCCAACAACCACAATGGTGGCTTACAACCATCTGCAATAGAATCTGATGACCTCTGAAGGTGTGTCCGAAGACAGTGACAGTGTACTCACATACATAAAATAAATAAATAGGGAGCAGCTGGAACAAGCTGCCACCACTTGTACCAGGGAGCCAGGAGACTCCACAGTCCTCTGTGCATAGCTGGCCAGGAGGGAGAGATCTCCCAGCAGTGCTTTCACTTTTAAGCTCAGAGGAGTAAGGACACAGACTTACAGGCCCACAGGAGGAACAAACTCCAGCCAGAGACAAGAATACCAACTAGCACCAGATGGTGAAAGGCAAGTACCAACAGAAACCAAGGCCACATGGCAACATCAGAACCCAGTTCTCCCACCACAGCGAGTCCCAGATACCCCAACACATCGGAAAAGCAAGAGTTGGATTTAAAATTGTATCTTATGATGCTGATAGAGGGCTTCAAGAAAGACTTAAATAGCTCCCTTAAAGAAATACAGGAGAACATCGGTCAACAGGTAAAAGCCCTTAAAGAGGAAACACAAAAATCCCTTAAAGAAATACAGATCATGGGTCAACAGGCAGAAGCCCTTAAAGAAGAAACACAAATCCCTTAAAGAATTGCAGGAAAACACAAACAATCAAGTAAAGGAACTGAACAAAACCATCCAGGATCTAAAAGTGGAAGTAGAAACAATAAAGAAATCACAACGTGAGACATCTCTGGAGATAGAAAACCTTGGAAAGAATTCAGGAGTCATAGATGAAAGCATCAACAACGGAATACAAGAGATAGAAGAAAGAACCTCAGGTGCTCAAGATACCATAGAAAACATTGACTCAATGGTCAAAGAAAACGCAAAATGCATAAAGCTGGTAACTCAAAACACCCAGGAACTCCAGGACACAATGAGAAGACCAAACCTAAGGATTATAGGTATAGACAAGAGCGAGGATTTACATCTTAAAGGCCCAGTAAATATCTTCAACAAAATTGTAGAAGAAAACTTCCCTAACCTAGAGAAAGAGATGCCTATGAACATACAAGAAGCCTTCAGAACTCCAAACACACTGAACCAGAATAGAAATTCCTCCTGGCACATAATAATCAAAACTCCAAATTCACTAAACAAAGAGAGAATATTAAAAGCAGTAAGGGAAAAAGGGCAAGTAACTTATCAAGGCAGACCTATCAGAATCACACCAGACTTCTCACCAGAGATGACGAAAGCTAGAAGATCCTGGGCAGACCTCATACAGACCCTAAGAGAACATAAATGCCAGCCCAGGCTACTATACCCAGCAAAACTCTCAATCATCATAGATGGAGAAACCAAAATATTCCATGATAAAACTAAATTTGCACATTATCTGTCCACAAATCCAGCCCTACAAAGGATAATAGATGGAAAATGCCAACACAAGGAAGGAAATTATACCCTAGAAAAGGCAAGAAAGTAATCTTCCATCAAACCCAAAAGAAGATACCCACACAAACATAAAAATAACATCAAAAATAACAGGAAGCAGCAATCACTATTACGTAATATCTCTTAACAATAATGGGCTCAACTCCCCAATAAAAAGACATAGACTAACGAAATATTTCTCATGTAAATCTTCAATTTTATCAGAAAATGTTTGCAATTCCCTTTTAATTAATTTAGTAATTTTTTATGTCTACCATTTTATCTGCATTATTTTCATGATTTTCAATTTAATATGTCCTATATACTTCCTCTGTTTTATCAGAAATGTTTTCAATGTAAATCTTTGATTTTATATTTCTAATTCCACCTTCAATTAATTTAGAGTGTTTACATCAACCATTCTTTATGTAAAATTTCCCATGAAATAGTCAATTTTAACGTGTTTGTCTATTTATTTCTTGAATTTTACCAGAAATATTTTCTATGTAAATCTTCAATGTTATCTGAAAATGTTTATAATTTCACTTTCAATCAACTTAGAATTATCCTTATGCCTATCATTTTATCTATATAATTTCCATGATAATCTTTAACATGTTTTTCTATATATTTCTACAATTTTATCAGATTTTCCATGTAAATTTTCCTATCAATTTTCCATGTAAATCTTCAAGTTTATCATAAAATGTTTATAATTCCACTTTCAATCAACTTAGGAATACTTTTATGCCTACCATTATTATATATCTATATAAAATTTCCCATGAAAGTCTTCAATTCTAACATGTTTTTCTACATTTTTCTACAATTTTATCAGAAATATTTTCCACGTAAATCTTCAATTCTATCATAAAATGTTTCTATCCCATATTTCAATTAATTTAGCAATGTTTTACATCTCTACTGCTTTACTCCTTAATTTTACATGAAAATTGTCAATTTTAACATGTTTATCTGAAATATTTTCCATGTAAATTTACTTCCCTTTTCAATAAATAAAAAAATTAAATCGATGAAAAAAATTAAAAAATAAAATACATATTATTTTAAATATAAATAAAATAAATATATTAAAAAACAAAAAAATGAAAAAGAAATGAAAAAGAAAAAAGAAATAAAAAATACAATGATATAGTGCTACTTGGGGTTTTTGTTTCATCCCTCTGGTGTCTGCTGTGTCTGTGTAGATAGAACGTGTTCTAAATGAAATTTCACTTAGATTAGTTTTTATTTGTTTATTTGAGACAGAGAATCACCATATTGCTCTATCATTAAACCCACCTGCCTCTTCCTCTTGAATGCTGGGATTAAATGCATGCACCATTACACCCAGCTCATTAAATTAGCTTTTGCTTGTGTTTTTAGCTCTTTATTATAACTTCACCCTTTGTCATTGAATTTTAATTTAATTTGAAGATTGACTTGCACTAGAAGAATGTGAAGGTGCAGAGGTTTATAAACAGTTAAAGGTATCTGTTGGTCTATCCTTTTGAGCATTAGAGATGTGAAAATAAGCAATTATAAGTTTAAAAAATAGAGAAAAGCTTTTACATAAAATTGTTGACATTTGATTTTTAATATAATCTTTTTATGTGTGCTAATGACACTCTGGATGTTAAAAATTAACATATTTGTTTAGAATGTTTGGATGGGCTTGATTTGAAATATTCTGTCTTATTAGTGGCCAAGTGGGTTCTCGGAGTCCTTCTATGATTAGCAACGATTCTGAAACTTTAGAGGAATGTATGGTGTGCTCAGACATGAAGAGAGATACTCTTTTTGGTCCATGTGGACACATTGCAACATGTTCTTTGTGTTCCCCTCGTGTCAAGAAATGCCTCATTTGTAAAGAACAGGTTCAGTCCAGGACAAAGGTAACAAACTGGCCAGTATTATGCTGTTGTGTTGTATTGTGGAGTTCTGTGAGACATAATACTCCCCTCTGTGATAGGTGTTTTACTATGTTCTTAGAAATAAGTTAAATATCATAATACGTAATTTATAAATTTTAAGAGATTACTTCAGAGTTTCTGAATTGATTTCTAGTCTAATCTTACTAATGTTCCTTGTCATATTATTACCAGGATTTAAAAACCATACATGTTTTTTAAGTTTCAATCTTTTTAGTTTACATTTCCTTTTTATATCTAAAATATAGTACTTAAAAATTAGTCACCTGTTTTTCTTTCAGAGCCTTTTACAACTTAGGTACATTGAATTCTGCTTTGTATTATGTACTATGAAGTTTTCAAATCAGTGGAAAATTTAAAATATAGACACATTTAACCAGTCAACAGATTTGCTGGGTTACTAGCTGTTTTTGACCATAAGGAAATAGTGACCCCATGTGGTTAAAGGGGAATCAACAGTTTCATTGAAGAAAAATCCTAAAACGATGGCTTAGTGGAAAGAGTGTTTTTAGAGGAATCATTTGGGTTCTTCGGTAATTAGGGAAGTATAAATACATTACAAATTAATTCAAACTTTTTGTTGAATTAGGAAATAAAAGGTTGGGTTTTCTTTTTTTAAGTGCTAAAGTGGGAAGTGATTACTTTGTTAAGTAACTTTACTACATGCTGGGAGGACATCGGCTGCTCAGAGTTACAAAATGCTTTGATTCAGTTCCATGCAAGGGAGTATGACCCGAGAAAATAATCCAGACAGGGAATATTTGTGCTTAGAAACACTTTTCTTTTAAATAGAAGAAAGAATAGATAAGTGATTATTAGGTCAATTTGCTTTATTATTTTAAACTCTTATAAATAATAGGTAATTTACTAGTATTGGTGGTGGTTTTTAAGTTTTTAAGGATATCAGAGAGCAACCAGGTTATACTGTACTAAACTAGTGTGCCAGGTCTGCAAACTTCATGTACAATACTGTGCCACAGGCTAGGAGAGCACACATACATAAAAGCAAGAACAGTGTTGTAGTGGTTGATGGTGTTATAGTAAGAGGTGGTCATTTCTGGATAACAATACTAATAAATAATAAAAGGTAGTTAAGTGTGGCTGTGCTGAGGGAAGGCAGGCTGTTTGGAAAACAAATGGGAGTCTGAGGCAATGGTGCGAGCCACAGTCAGGGAGCACAGTACACAAAACAGACACATTGTAGATGTGGTCAAATCGAAATTATAAGTCAGTTGTGGAAGACTTACGGACTTAGTGACGGGATGGGTGAGGAGTGACCTAATCTCTCTAGGCTTTAGGAAGCATGGGAATCGGCCAGATCCTAAAAAGGGAGGGGGCTTTGATAAAGAACTACTAGACGGAGGCAACACAAGTGCCCTCTCTTGGACTTAACAGTTTGACTTATCTGGGTAGGATGTTGTTGTTGTTGTTAGTCTTCTCACAGTCATTTGTTTTAATACTTGTTTATTAAAATTTCCTTCAAGTTATTGAAAGAAAGGAAAAAAGGAAACTAAATTTAGCTCCTTGTCCCTGACCTTAGATGAAATGGAATCTTTCTTTCTTTCTTTCTTTTTTTTTTTTGTCCCTGAGACAGGATTTCTCTATGTAGCCCTGGCTGTCCTGGAACTCACTTTGTAGACCAGGCTGGCCTCGAACTCAGAAATCCACCTGCCTCTGCCTCCCAAGTGCTGGGATTAAAGGCGTGCGCCACTAATCTTCCTACACGGCTCTTTGTGTCAGATATGAGAGGAATACAGAAATAGCCTGTTTAACTAGGTACCTAGTGATGTGAAAACGAGCAGGCAGGAGAGCCAAAGGACAGGGTTTCTGTAGTGGGGAAAGACATGGTGGCATAAGCTGCTGGGGTGACATGATTTCTCTGCACCTTTTCACTCTGCCTTTTCTTGCTGTAGATTGAAGAATGTGTGGTGTGCTCCGACAAGAAAGCGGCTGTTCTTTTTCAACCTTGTGGACACATGTGTGCTTGTGAGAGTAAGTAGCCTATTGGGAACCTCCCCAGTGTTGTCACAGAAACAAGAGTAAACAACTACATCTTTGTTTGTTTGTTTGTTTATTGGATAACCCACCTACAGAAAAGCTGGACAAGCATTTAGTACCTTTTTGGTCTCTACTTTTGAGTGACAGAGTATACTGAATAATTTGATTACTGAAATTCTATGTTCTATTGGACTAGACTCTTATAATTCATTTGGGTTTTTTTTTTTTTGGTGTGTGTGTGTGTGTATGTGTTATTTATTTTTGAATTTTTATTTATTTTTGTATTACCACAAAAGGAGCTCTCTCTTTCACACACAATAGAAACTTACTTCTAAACCAATTACAACATCTAGCCCATCCTTTTTGCTTATAGCAGTGGTTGGTTCTATGTCTTCACCCTAACATTGCCTTCCCTATGTGTGTACCTGCCTGATTCCTCAGCTCTTAAAGCTCTGTTGTTTGGGGTCGTAATTTTGTTATGTTAACTGTTAGGTTAGGAGAAAGTTAAGAAGTCTTTTCTTTGGGAGGAAAATATTGAAGTTTTTGAGATGCTTTAATTCAGTGGTTTTCAAACTTCCTAATGCTGTGACCCTGTATTACAGTTCCTCATGTTGTGATGACCCTCAACCATAAAATTATTTTTGCTGCTTCTTCTTAACTGATTTACTGTTGTTAAGACTCTCAATGTATATGATATGCAAGATATCTAATATGCTACCCCTGTGAAAGGGTTGTTCAGCCTCAAAGGGGTCACAACCCACAGGTTTAGAAACTGCTTTAAAGTTTCCCTTAAGGACATTTATCTTGAAGGTCTTGGCTTTTTATATCTCTCTTAAATCTTACAGGGTTTGAAATTCTCTTTCCTTTGCTGGTTTTTTGTTTGTTTGTTTTGTTTTATTTATCAGTAAAAGATCTCAAAAAGTTTAATACTTTCTTTAAATGATATTTCATATTATAAAATAGGTTAGCCAACAAGTACTGGTTTTTAATGTTATCTAACTAGAATACCACACAAATTACATGGTAATTGAGTCTCATTGCTATAGATGCCTTTTAAATGTTGGGTTAAATTTTATTTTATATTTATTTATTTGTGTGCATGTCTGTAAGTTGTGTGTGTACCTGTGGATCTGTAATGAACATGGTGTGTGTGTAGGGAAATCTGAGGACACTTAAGAGAACTGGTTCTCTCTTCTGCCCTGAGGCTCTGGGGCTAAAACTCAGATGGTCAAGCTTAGCAACAGATAGCTTACCCACTGAGTCATCTTGTAGGTCCCTGGAATACTGGTGTTTTGTTTTTATTTTTGTTTTAATTTTTTTCATTCTGATAGACAACTAAATAATAGGTCACAGATTTGTACTGTTGACAGTCTAACTCAAGTAAATTGTTTCTATTTATGAAGGCAGGTGTAAAGGCTGTCATCAGTGTCAAAACATTTCATCTGTTAAGTAAACTTTTGTAGACCAGAGGTTGGTAAACTTTTTTCTGTGAAAACAAATGTTTTTTTGGCTTTGTAGGCCACATAGCTTTTGCAGTAATCACTCACTTCTTCCAACTACCCAGTATGTCATTGCAGTCCAGAAATGACCGTGGAAACTATGGAACTGTGTTTCAGTAAAAGCTTGTTCCATTAACAGACCTTGGGGCAGTGATTTGTTGACCCCCTCCCTACTGTACAGAACAAGTAATGCCTGTGAGAGTCTTGAAAGATAAGTGTATTGAGTACACAGGCCCTTGAGCCTTAATATTTTCCTCCAAGGATTTCCAAAAACTTTTACAAGATTCTTGCTTTGTAGTATACTAGTTAAGTTTGAACTTTTAACTCTGAACTAGACATTTCACTCTGTTCTTAAGTACATCATAATTTAATCTTCAGCACAGGTAGGTTTTCTAGGTTTTATTATTTATGGTTCTTGGGATCATTCCTGTGACCTCTTGCATGATCAGCAAGTGTTCTGCTTCAGAGCTACATCCCTAGCCCTAAATTTTTTTCTTTTGTTTGGTTTTTGGACAGGGTCTTACATGTAGCCCAGGCTAACCTTGAGCTTTTGATCTTCTTGATTCTGCCTCCCAAGTACAGGAATTGCCTATAAACACACTGCCTAGTTTCTAAACATGCTCTTAACCATTCTCTTATATTATGGCTGAAGTGAATGAGTATATGCTAAAGTGTTTAGTTCAGAACACATGCCACAGT
Source organism: Apodemus agrarius (assembly GCA_964023405.1). NCBI lineage: Eukaryota > Metazoa > Chordata > Mammalia > Rodentia > Muridae > Apodemus > Apodemus agrarius. The sequence continues at coordinate 1,186,260 of OZ030021.1, forward strand.
GATGTTAAGTAGAGCATTGGAGTCTTGAAGCATATAAAGTACCTTGGTCAGTCAAAGGAAGAGTTATATCCCTTTTAAAGAGGCTGATTATTTGTTTGTTTGCTTATTTATTTATATAGAAAATTCTGTTGTTTAGAAATATGTAATTAAATAGTTATAGGAAGTCCATGTAATTTTGATGGTATGTTGTTTGGTTAGTATTTAATATATTAATCCTTTAAGAAAAAGGTCTGTCCCCAAACTGAAGACAATCTCAGACTAGATTTGTTAGTGCCCAAGGTTAGCCTGGGCTATATGTATCTGCATGTTACATCACCAAGTGTGGGACTGTTCTATGTTTATGTTTTGGTGTCAGGCTCAGTAATAATTCTACACCCAGTGTGTTGCCATTAGAAGTATATAACCCACCCTGTCCACATCCATGATTCTATGGCTTCATAAAGTTTGAAATGAAGCATACTTACATGGTAAATGCTGATTAAAAAAAAGAACATGTTCACTTTCTATTTCTTATTTTGTAATTAACAAGTTCAAGTGTAAGATGATATGAATAATCAATAACGTATATTGTGCGTAGATAGTTTTCTTTCTTTCGAAGATTTTTTAATTTGTATTTTATGTGTATGTTTTGCCTAAATGTATGTCTGTGCATTATGTACATGCAGTTCCTTAGGAGGCCAGGAGAGGGTGCTAGGTCACCCCAGACTGGACTTACAAATGTTGCCATGTGGGAACTGAATCTGGATTTTCAGAAAGAGCAGCCAGTGCTCTTAATGGCCCCTAAGTCTCTCCAGCCACAATTTCTACTAAAATATAGTTTTTGAAAATTTATTATGGGAAAGATGGTCTTGTGGAAACATTTTCCTAGTTACTCTGAAGCGGTGCATCAGGTGACAGAAGGGAGCCCAAGGGAAGGGAAGAATAAACCATGTATTATAGAAAATGTTTTTAGGAAATTAACATTTGGCCATCATATTTTAGGGAGGCAGAGGAAACCCTTAGTGACTGGAGGGCTGAGTGAATGTGTCATGTTAAGTGGGCACAGCCATATCAAGCACCCCGGAGCTTCAGACTGATGGGAAACAACAAGTGCACATGCTTATTGCATGTGCAGTATCCACTGCAGCTTCCTCCTTTCAGATGTGTGCGTCTGGGTATAACACTTGGAGGCCTCCTAGTCACTGAAATGTGTCTTGTCAACAGTGATCCTCTCTGTTTCCTAAGCCTTAAGATCTTTTTATTTTCTTGATAACTGGATTTTTATGGATTTTTTTGAAATAGGATTATAATTATATACTACCATCTCAGGCTAAACTTAGGATTTGAAAATATTTACTAGGGAAAAAAATCACTATTCAGTTACATTAGGAAATGTTTTCCTAATAGACTTTTTGTTCCAGTGGACAGTTCTCATCCTTAGGTGAATAACATGATATTAAGGTAGGATTTTATTTTATAACTTGTGTAGCTAGAATCTGGTATGTTTCTGTAATGTTCAAGTATGTAGATGAATTATAGAAATTATAGAAATACATCAGGGAAAGGCAATGTTATTTTTGTTGTAGCTAAAGAAGTGTTCTCATTTTCAGACTGTGCCAGCCTGATGAAAAAGTGTGTGCAGTGCCGGGCGGTGGTTGAGCGGAGGGTGCCTTTCATCACATGCTGTGGTGGCAAGAGCTCGGAAGACCCCGCTGATGAGATCTGTGAGTGTCCTCTGTTGGGGGTTCTTAGTTTGCTTTCTTGTTGGATATATCTCTTCATTACACTATGCCGTGGCCTTGTTCAACCTAAGATATGTGATGTAGATTGACAGAGGAGTGGGTACGTTTTTTTTTTTTTTTTTGGTGCTTCTGTTAGTTATAAGAAATGTAAAATTGGATTTTTATTTAGTTTGTGGTATGCTTATAGATGTTGAAAAAGTGTGTATGCATGTATAATGTGTGCATGTAGGTGTATACATGCCTCAGTAAGTGAAAATCAGAGGACAAGTCTGTGGAATTGGTTCCCTCCCTCAACCTTTACATAGGTTCTTAGGATCTATGTTTATAGGGCAGTCACCAAGCATTTTTACCACTAATCCAATCTTGCCAGCCTAACATTATACTTCTGAGGATTTGCAATACCAAGAACATTATATTCTTGCTTAAAGAGTATTTGCTTTTTGTTTTAAAGATGAAATTTAGTGGCTGTGTTTGTATATTTATTTCTGGGAGTCAGATTAATTAAGCATATACTATACCAATGAGCAGTGTACCAGACCAGTTTAGTGTATCTGGAAATGGGGTGCCGAATTCCAATTTAATTTTTTTTCAGTTTACAAATGTATTATCTTGGTCCCTTTACATAGCAGGCTTGCAGGATCATCTAATTTACATGTATTACCTTGAATAGTAATTATTAGGACCAGAATAAGCTGAATTGTAACGGACAAGTAGAGAGATGAAGATAACTAACTTGCCACTTTTTCCTTTAATTTCATGGTGATGGCAAAATCAAGTCATTGCTCATGCTTAGCAAGCAGTCACCTGTTGGCTTTTATTCCCAAACCCTGCCTCCTACTTTTTCAGTCATGTGACTGTTTAAAATATCTTTTTTCTTTTGAGTCGGTGTCTTAGGCAGTGTTATGTTACTATGAAGAGACACTATTACCTGTAAAGGAAACAATTTCAGAGTTATTTCTTTATCCAGTAGTGGGGAGCATGCTACATGCAGGCAGACATAGTGTTGCAGAGGTAGTCAAGAGTTCTATGTCTGGAGCCACAGGTAGCAGGAAGCAACTCTAGGATTGGCTTGGGCTTTAGGAACCCCAAAGCCCACCCCTAGTAACACACTTCCTCCAACAAGACGGTACCTCCTAATTCCTGTCAAGTAGTGCTATTCCCTGATGACAAGCATTCAAATCTTTGAGCCTATGGGAACTATTCCTATTCAAACCACCACATTCATTGAGCTGGCCCAGCAGGTAAAGAGCATACCAATGTTAAGCCTGACATCCTGATTCAGTCCCTTATGTACAGGTACTCGAGAATTTATTTGATTCTTGATTTTTAAAACATTTTGTAAATAGATAAGGAAGAACATTGCTACATACACCTCTGCCCAAAGCTTTTTACAAAGAGAGACGAATAAAATTCTTAGGCATGGGTATTAGCTAGAATAAAAAGTCAAGGATGTTCAGAGCAGGGTAGGTAAAATCAAACTGCTCTTATTCACAGCTTTCTGACCTTTTCAGACCAGATTGTTAACAATAAGGAAATCTTGGCATAAAGAAAGGAGGGTCAGGCTTGGGTGGCTTGTGCCTGTAATCACATTATAGAGAGTACTCCTCTCCCTCCATCTACTCTTCCATTTCCTTTCAGAAAAGAGCAGCCCTCTGAGGGATATCAACCAAACATGGCATAACAAGTTACAATTAAGACAAGGCACAAACCCTCATATCAAGGCTGGACAAGTCAACCCAGTAGGAGGAAAAGGGTTCCAAGAGTTAGCCAAAGAGTCAGAGAGACACAACCCACTCCCACCGTTGGGAATCAGTGAGAACACAGAGCCACACAACTGTAACCACATATGCAGAGGGCCTATCTCAGACCCATACAAGCCCTGTGATTGTCACTTCAGTCTCTGTGTGCCCCTATGAGCTTTGTGAGTGTTCTCAACCCTCTGGCTCCCACAATTTTTCTTCCCCTTCTTGTATGGGTTCCTTGAGTTCTGCCTAATGTTTGACTGTGGGTCTCTGCATCTTCTCCAGTACATGCTTTTAATCCTAGCACCTGAGAGACAGAGGCAGGCAGATCTCTGAGTTTAAAGCCAGCATATTCTGTGTAGTGAGTTTCAGGCCAGTTATTTACATAGTAAGACCCTGTCTGAATGAATATTGTCATCATAGTGAGTTCAAGACCTGCCAGAACTAATAGAAAGACCTGTTTGAATAATCATCGTCATCATTATCATCATTCCCATCCAAGTATGGTGGGTGCTATCTGTATTCTGAACACTTGGGAGGTGGAAATAGGATCACTTTGTCTAGAAGGAAAGATACATTTTTTTTAAGTCATCTAAGAGACTGATTAGCACTCCTTTAGTAGCTGTTTTGCTATGATTCTAGTGGCCCATGAGCAGAGAAGAAGAAGTGCATGTTTTGAGCCAGAGGAAGCTTCAAAACTCTGAAGTTCTCTTTTGCTGTAAACTTCTTTCTCTCCCCACCTCTGCCTCCTTTTCTGGAGAAGGTCTTGCTATGTGGTCCAGGCTGACCTTGACCTATGGCCATACTCTTATTCTCAGTCTAGTGAGTGCTGCAGTTGCAATCACGCATTACCGTGTCTGGATTCCTCTGTTTCTTTTTTAAAATTATGTATGTGTGAATGTATGTGCAGGTGGCCATAAGGTGTGAGGCATTGAATCCCCCTGGAGCTGGGGTTACAGGTGGTTGTGAGTCATGTGACATGGGTGCCGAAAAAAGCCCTAAGAGCATTGTGTACATTTAGCCACTAAGCACCCTCTCTAGCTTCCAAACCTTTTACCTCTTTAAGATTATAAATGAATGTTATCAGTCACTACTGTATCTTTTCTCTCACTATGGAACAAAGTTTTGAAGAAGACCCTAAATGTTAGGCTCCTCCACCCTGTTCTGTTGTGAAGCTTATAGAATCCATGGCATGAAGGCATTCTACTAACAACCATCTTCAGCCCCACAGTTTTGTTTTTTAATAATTAAAAATTTAAAAAAAAATCATGTCAAAACAGTAATAACTAAGGTTTTTCTTGAATTCTATTCTAGCAAGTGGGAATATCCCAGTGCTGCAGAAGGACAAAGACAACACCAATGTTAACGCAGATGTGCAGAAACTGCAGCAGCAGCTTCAGGATATTAAGGAACAGGTAATGATTGCATCCCAGCACCCAGTGCTGCTGTTAAAACTACTTAGGAACACACTGTCATTGCCAAGTAAACTAAAGAGGATGTTGTTTATGGCTACAGACCTGGTGGAAATCACAAAGGCTGGGTAGTGATTTTTTTTCTGCTATGAAGAAGCAAAGGGCCTAGAGCCTGGTACAAGAGTCTAGTCATGTTGTGGACTCTATGACTTGTGTACAGATCTATGTGTATATACTTTAATATGTGTGTATTTATGTAGAAATCTGAGGGAAAAATTAGTGCAAGATTGAGACTGGTGTTAATCCGTGAAAGGTGGATGAAGGGGAGAGGGGAAGAACACAGCAAGAGGAGTAATAAAGCAAATTCTCTTTTGTCAATCCTTGCTACTTGACACAGGGATTTAATTGGTTCAAAGACTCAAGCAGCAAGAATGTCTTCTGAGGTTGACAGTGGCATCACTGTTAGTACCAGTTGTAGCATCCTAGATACCAAGTTTATCTGAATTTACGAGAAATGACCAGTAGAGCAGTGGTGCTCAATCTTCCTAATGCTGTGGCCTTGTAATAATACAGTTCCTCATGTTGTAATGACCCCCGGCCATTAAATTATTTTGTTGCTACTTCACAATTATAATTTTGCTCCTGTTATTGATCATAATGTAAATATCTGATATGCAAGGTATCTGATGTGTGACCCCTTCACACAAGGGGTCAGCCCTCAGAGGGGTTGTGACCCACAGGTTGATAACCATGGCAATAGCAGGTGGCCCAAGATAATTCATGACCATAGGAAAACTAGTTTAAAACTGAATGTATGCATTTACTAAGCCTTCGTACACATATCTGAAGAGAGCAAACTTTTTATTGAGTTGGATTTTTTCCTGTAGAATCAGGATTTAACAATAATTGTTACATAGTGACAAAGTAAAGATAAATAAGGATTTATAGGTGTTCTTTTTTCCTCCTCATTTGCTCCCCCTCCCCCACCTCCCTGTCCTATTGTATGTGTTTATATGTGTGGTGTCTGCACATGTTTGTATGTGTGCAAGTGCATGCGCAGGGTTGGCAAATGTTCTCCTTGGTAGCTCTCTGCCTTCCTTGTTGAGGCAGCTACTCTCCTGGACCTGCCACTCACTGTTCTGGCTACGGTGACCACTAACATGCTCCAGGGCTGACTGCCTCCCGTGCACCGGGATTACGAGTGGGCCAGTGTGCTTACCTGGATTTTATTTGGGTTCTGGGGTTCTGAACTCTGGTCCTCACTTGCTCAGGAACTGTAACTATTGAACCATCTCTTTGGCCCTTGTTTGTCTTTAATTTTTAAGTTAGCAAACAGATAAATAGGTTTCATTATGACATTTTTATAAATACATGGTATTCTTTGTTCTTATTTGTAACCCTCCCCACAACCCACCAAACAACCTTCCTTTTGTTGGGTGTGCCCCATCCTCTCCCCTACTTTAGAGTTTCTTACTGCTTTTGTGTCTCATGAGTTCCATTGCACTCTTGGCTACCTGCCTTCATATATATCCCTCCTGTCTTATATTTTGTGCTTCATCAATATGGATACATACATTCATTTGTAGAAATTTAAATCCACATTCTGCATATGAGAAATATAGGAATATTTGCCTTTCTGAGGCTGTTTCATGTAACACGATTTCCAGCTCCTTCAATTTTTCTGCCAACATTGTGATCATTCTTCATTATGGTTGATTCCCATTTTTAAGTGCCACATTTTCTCTCTTTTGATGGGCATCTAGGCTGGTTCCACTTACTGTGAATAGTGTGGCAATGAATGTGGATGTGTCGGTCTCTGGTGTACCGATGTAGAGTCCCAGGGTGGGATAGCTGGATCTTATAGCAGTTCTGGTTTTAGCTTGCTTAATTTTGTTTGTTTTGTTTTGTCTTGTTTTGTTTTTGAGAATCTTCATATTAATTTCTGTAGAGGTAGTACCAGCTTGTGTTCCCGCCTCAGGGTCTCTTTCCATACAGCCTTGCCAGCACTTGATTCTGACAGTTGTTTACACTTGAGTGAGATGAAAAGTTTTAATTTACATTTCTCTAATGATGAAAACTTTTTTAGATATTTCTTGGCCATGCATTTCTTCTTTTGAGAATTAACTATTTGATTCATTAACACATTTGTTGGTTGGATAATTTGTTTAATTTTTGGAGTTTTGTATTTTCTATATATTAATCTCCTGTGTAATGTAGTTGGTATAAGTTGTCTCCTGGTTGATTAGTTATGCAGTCTGTGTGTTTGAGTGTGCATGTATGTTTGAATGCACATGTGGAAGCCAGAGGTCATCTTCAGATACTTACTTACTTACTTACATAACTTTATTTATCCCCTAGCACAGGAATGTGCTGCCATAGGCCGCTCCTTATGAAGTGCTAGGGATCTGAATTCATGTCCTAATGCTTGTCCTAACAAGCACATTCCTGGTGATCAGTGTCCTTAGCTATAGTATGTCTTCCCTGGATGGTCCAGAATTCATTGTGTAGACCAAGCTGGACTCAGACTTGTGATCTTCCTGTCTTAGCTTCCAGAGTGCTAGGAGCATGTGTCACCATGACAGGCTGTAGATTGTCTCTTTGCTGAAAGCTTCTTTTGTTTTGGGGAAGCTTTTTATTTATTAAAGATTATTAATGTAGATAGGAACATATTTGATTTAATAAAGCAGTTTTGGGGTTAGAGAGGTGCTCAATGGTTAAGAACACTTGGCTGCTTTTCCAGAGGTCCTGAATTCAGTTCCCAGCAACCACATGGCAAAGTAAAATGGGTTTTTATTAGTATAAAATATGTTTATGAATAAAGACTTCCTACTAGAGTGGCTAAAAGCATACACCTAATATTTCCCTAAGTCTTGATAATGAGTACTACTGCACAGTTTTTGAGAGCAAGAACTCTGGGACTAAACATTCCAACCTGACTTGTCTTGAAGATGTTTTGAACCATGTAAAACCAGTTTGTTTTTCAAGTGGACTGGGGTTATATTGTATCTAGAAGTGTAGTGCCTAGCAAGGGCTCTCAGCTGCATGCCTGCACTGCATGCCCTTTCAGTGACACATACCTGGGTATCTGCAAGTAGCTAGTCTGCTTCAGGTGCAGTGGGGCTGCTTTTATCCATTGCTCATTCTCTCTCTCTCTCTCTCTCTCTCTCTCTCTCTCTCTCTTTCTTTCTCTCTTTCTCTCTCTCTCTCTCTTTTGCATTCTTTATCTTATGTAATAGTTACTTTTAAGATTTATTATAAATTATGTTGTATATGTTTGGGTGGAAGAGTTTAGTGTATTTCATATATGCAGAAGCCAGTGTAGATCAGATACCCTGGAACTGTGACCTAACATGTGAATGCTGGGAACAAAACTCAGGTCCTTTTTAAGAGCAGTAAACATTTGTAATCTCTGAATTGTATCTCCATCCCCATGATATTTGTTTTATGTACTATTTTGAAAGAATAAGTAGTATCTATTTTGTAGGAATGACATCTTATTATAACTATTTTGAACAACTAATTTGTAAATAACTAACTTATTTTTAATCTGGGCATGGTAGCACATGCTTTTAATTCCAGTACTTGGGATGCAGAGACAGGTAGCTCTCTTATTCGTCTTTAATTAGCCTGGCCTGCATAGTAAGTGCACTGGTGAATGTGATATAACAAGACCTAGTCTCAAATCTCTCAAAAAAAAAACAAAAAACCTGAAGAATTTATTTCTGAAAAACAATAGATTGTTTGACTAAAACCAGAATAGAAAATTAACGATACAAAAGACTGTCGTGTTACACTTATAGTATAAAATGGCTTCCACTTACTTACTGTCTCATTGCATTTCAGACAATGTGCCCTGTGTGCTTGGATCGTCTGAAGAACATGATTTTCCTCTGTGGCCATGGAACATGCCAGCTCTGTGGAGACCGAATGAGTGAATGCCCAATTTGTCGCAAGGCAATTGAGCGAAGAATTCTTTTGTACTGATTATGAAACACAGAGTTTTTTGTTAGCTAAAGTATGTGATCATGAGATCTTAGTAGGTTCTAAAACTAGTTTGGAGTTTGATCTAATGGGTTAATTTGTAATTTCATAATTTCTTTATTAGAATGTAATTAGACTATATATGGACCACCATCACAACGAAAACATACAGTGTTTGAAATTGCTGGTGTGTGTGTGTGTGTGTGTGTGTGTGTGTGTGTGTGTTTTTCCTCTTGAATTTGGAACATCAAATCCATGGTAACTCATAGAAAATTTGCTTTTGGCTTTGAAGGGGAAAATCCTTTAAGGACCTTCTTTTACATTTTTCTATTGCATTTTTCTTTTTTAAATATGTACACATATGTTAAACCTTAGACATTGGCTTACAAGGTCAGTATTCCACATGATTATCATGACTTCACATGGTGAAATGACACGCTGTTCCAAAAAGTCATACCGAAGGTGAGTGGGGCAAGTCAACTATGTCATGTGTGCTCAGTGACACAAGTATAGTAGAGATGCCTCCTGGTTAAGACAGTACTGAAGGAAACATTGTATTTAAAGATAATTTGAAATTATCCAAATTATTGTTTCTGAATTTTTAAGTAAGTGAAAATATGGGGTAAGAGAATAATGAGTTTACCTTCTTTTCTAGACTTAAAAGGAAAATTGACTAACTTAAATGAATGATTTCAAAATCACCAGTAGACATGAAAAGGCAAAGCAAAATTTTAGTGAGAACCGAAGGCTAGCTCAGAATGACGCAGTCACACCTCTACCTGGTTGTCACTGCTGCACTTCTTGTATTAACTTCTCACTGTTTGCATCAGTCATTTATAGAAAAACATCTGTGAAAAGTAATTTCCGTTTTCCCTGTGACTGCTGACCTGGGCTTGATCTAACCAGTGTGTGCATGCCATCTTCTCTATGTCTCTGAGGTCTCTTCAGCTGGGTGGTGCATTGTTAGAGGCAGCAATCTTTTCTGTATGTCTGTTACTTCTGACAGTGTTATGAATTCTACCGTCATCAGAAGCCTTACTTCTATTCTCTCTTGGATATTAATTTTACTATAAAGAACGTAGTTTTTCTTTATACCTACAGATGAACATTCTTTAAACTGCCAACATTAACTAAGATACAATAAATAGCGTAGTGTCAGATACTTAGAAAAGGGTGCCAGGGCATTTATAGAAAAGCATGGAAAATACATGTTGACTTGGTTAGGGGCCTAAGCATTTTGTCTCCTTAAATGAGTATCTTTGTATCTAGCCTAAATATATACACATTGTTTCTGAGATTCCTCACTGCTCCATTGTTTAAAAAACAAACAAACAAACAAACAAAAAACCCTGTCAGTTATTTACAATACTGTCTACTATGTGCTGTGTATAAGCATGTACTCTTAAGGATAGTGTTCTTTGGAGATAGTTTCCCCTGCATTCAAATCTGGCTAGCTTGTGTGTTTGTGTGTGTGTGGTTTTTTTGTTTGTTTGTTTTTTTCCTGTAGCAACTAAAGTGGGAGAGCAGTGTCCAGCCTGGCTGTACTTTGTTGCAGGTCGTTACTTGTTGCACAGTGAGCTGGGCTGCTGGCTGCTTTGCAGACTCAGCAGTTCCATGTCTGTGTTTAGCTGAGTAACAGCTTTGTTTCTTCTTTGTGTTTTTGAGATAGAGTCTCACTCTGTATTCAGACCTAGAACTTACTGTGTACCTCAGGCTGGCCTCAACCTTATGATCTTCCTGCCTCTGCCTTCCAATTGTAAGATTATAGGATGGGGATTCTACCATATTTAACAACTATTAATCATTTTGGATGGTACAGTCCTATTAGTTTCAAATTAGGAATGTTCTATTGTAAGGAAGCAATGAGGCAATTTTTTTTCTAGGTATAATTTGAAGGGTTTTTTTTTGTTTTTTAAAGATACATCTGATGATACGATGTTTACATAAAGAGACAGACTATCTTCTTGCCAACTTGGAAAGAGCACAAATGAGGATTTTTTTCTTCCTTGCCATAGGCTGCCCAACTCTTTCCTCTTGTATCAGGCAAGGAGGGATGGCTGCTATACAGTCTGCCCACCTGAGAACCTGTGCGCCACAACTACATCCCACTTCATTCATTCCTTTCTCTGTCTCCCAAGCTGCAGCGCTAAGTCTTATCCTGTAAAGATTATATCTGTCAAGGGATAGACCTGCTGACCAGCTCCATCATCTCCTCCATGCAGAGCACAGCACACTAGCTTAGGAGAGAGAAGCCATCAAGTCTCTGTAGCGCAGGGGACTTACGGCTTCCTCCTTGTCACTTGGCCGTTTAAGTTATACATATTATGAACAGATGCACTTCTGTTCAGGTCTTTGGGCATCTAAAATTATTGTAAATTTGTTTTGGGCTTACAAGAAACAGTAAGACCAGGAACTGAATCATGCCAGTGACTTCCTCCTGCACTCTGAAACTACTACCTCTTAGTCTCTTTACAACACTTGGCCCCTTGGGGATCTTTCCTTCTTGTTATCCAAACCTCTTTTTCCTGTGCCTCAGAAGAATTATTTTTACAAAGACATGCATTCATTTTTGTAAAGTATTGGACTTGGGCTAAATGGGAGGTAGGAAAGAAGGTCAGTGTCTTGGCACACTCAGTGTTTACCATGCAGTCTTTGCAGCCATCTGTGGACAACAGAATGACATCCTGAGGCGTGTGAGTATTCCTCACTGTTGTTTCAGGAGAGCTGTCGGGAGCAATATTGGATTCCCTTTGTGTGCCCCTCGGCTCACCTCATTTTCTCCTTTATTCACTAAGACCACCGGCTTCCTCACTCAGCACACACACAACTTACCAGGCGCTGCTGCCACAGCTGCTCTTGGTCACAGTCTAACAACCTTGCCTGTGCCGTACACGTACAGAATGTTATTGGGAGCAGGGTTTCAAGAGAATATAATTTTGTATTAGTGGAAGAATATTATACTAGGCAAATGTTTAGTTTACCTGAATTATGCTTAAGATATTTGTAATTTAATAATGACAGGTTAACCAGAAGGCTACTGAAACATAAAATTAACTGGAAATAATTCTTTAAATTTATATTTTTGATGACTTTAGCCTGAAAGAACATTTTATTTTAGAATGCTGAAAATGCATGCTGCTTAAGATTTGTCTAGTTCAAAATCCAAACCTTGCTGAGTCATTTTACACATGGGAACATCCTGGTAGTCATGTATTGCCTGATGGATGTTTTTTGTTTATTTTGAATTCTGGACACTTTTTGAACAAGGAATAGTTAAACTTGCCAACTAGGACAAGGCTGGATGGAGCAGAGCTGGCTTGGGGGATTGGGGTTGCAACAAATAGGAAACAAAAGCAGCACAGAGGAAAGGGGCATCGTGGAGAATTTGCCACAGTATTAGTGGAGAGGGCATATTTAACTAAAACATAAAAAGGGGTCTATAGGTCAGTTCTTCATATGGCTTCTCAGTCGTTTTGTAAATTACAGATTTTAACATGACTTGCTCTTTTAAGGTCTAAAAGGAGAAACATCCTTTCCGAGTGTCAGAAATGTTTATAGTAATAATTTATATAAAAACACACTCACGGGGGCCAGGGGTGGCTGGAGAGATGGCTCAGCGGTTAAGAGCACTGACTACTCTGCCAGAGGTCCTGAGTTCAGTTCCCAGCAACCACATGGTGGCTGACAACCATCTGTAATGGGATCTGATGCACTCTTCTGGTGTGTCTGAAGACAGTGGCAGTGTACTCATATACATAAAATAAATAAATAAATAAATGTTTAAAATAATGAAAAAAACCACACAGATACATTTTTGGTATTTTTTTAAATTGCAGTGAGAACCACATATCATAAGGTTGTTGTCCTGACTGCTTCTAAACATGCAGTTCAGAAGGGTCACTTCCACTCAGTTTGTTGGGAAACAAGCATAGAACTTCATCCTACATCCACTAAATGTTCCCTTCTTCCTTCCCTCTGTGCAACAGGGTTCTGACTACTTATAACACAAACACTCAGATTACTGAGTAGAGTCATTTGTGTTTGTAAGATCCAAATCTAGGTAAACATCAGGTTCCTGAGATTTGAGGCAGGGCATCTCTCCTCTGCCATAACTGCTATTTTTTATATGTATGTTCATTGAAAGTGTTTATTATTACATTATAAGCCAGACGGGAAAACACATTTTAAATATGGGAAGTAAGTTAGCTTTGGTTTTGTACTATCTGGAAAGGTAATAGATTTTCACAAGTAATTTGTGCCTTGTTATAAATGTCATTTGTCATTGAGTCTACCTGTCAAAGTCACAGGATACATTTTTCTTTCAAAATGGCAACCCAATTTAGCTTGCTTGAATATTACAATAGGAATGCTTACTGATATTACTTGATAATCATGTATATCCTTTTGACGTACACAAACACACATGCGATAGCAGTATTGATAATTACAGTTGTATGTCTTTAAACACTAAACGTGAGGAAGCTTTTTAATGTTGTCTTGTGTGTGTGTGTGTGTGTGTGTGTGTGTATTGCTTTACTGCAGTGAGGTATAAATCATTTGCACCCAGCTTCAGTGGCTGATAAGTGGCTAGCAGTGGGTAAAATAAGTTACATTGTAAAAATAGGAGTGGATAGTTAATAAAGTTAAGTTGCTATCTTGGCATTTTCTACCTCCTTTTCTACCAGAATACTGCTTTTCTTTCACCTGTCTAGCATCTTGGCTTATTTGTAGGAGAAAAGGAAACAACCTGAAGTTAAAGTTAGATTTTCTTTTTTTGAGAATTTAAGCAATAGGTACAGGAAAAGTGACCTGTTACATTAATTTGGTGCCTAAATACAAAGGTTTGAATTGATATATACAACTGTCTAAGAAGAAGAGTAGTGCTGAGTATTTGGACTGTCCTGTATAGTTCTCTTGATTTTATTTCATAAACATGACTTCTTTCTTCAAAAGCAAAGTGGTTTTCTAATTTTTTATGAAATAAGCAAATATGCCATTTTGTCTGAGTACAGTTTCAGGAAGCTATTGAAAGTTCTGACTCAGGGCTTTTTAACAGTTAAAGCAATTGTTAATATATTTTGGAAACTCCATCTGCATAATTCTTCAGTGCCTTGATTAACTTGGCAGCACTTAAAAAAACTTTGTATTAGGCAACCTTCAGTGCACCAGTCTTGATGTGCACATCCTAATCATACTGCTAAGCATGTGCAAGAGCACCTCTGTGTGTGCTGGGCTTGCATAAGTCTTTAAGGGAAGTGTTCTACATTTGCACTTGATACTTGTTTCTTTGATTCTGTTTTTTTACAAACTGATTATTCAAGGCCATGGCACTGTTACCAGAAAAAAAAATGGTGTTTGCTGTCTGTATGCAAGTCACCTTAAATAGCTGTTGGGGAGAGGACAGAGCTCATATACTTTGTATCTAGTACTAAAGGAAGATCAGTTCAAAAACAGATCATCTTCCTCTCAAGTGGAAACCAAACCAAGCCAAACCCTTTGTTTAAATGGTTCAGTTAAATAATTAATTGAAAGGAAATCATGAATTGCATGTCATTCTTAATGCTGATCTGTAGACTAAATGCATGTTTTTCTGTCTCCTTCAGTATGTGTCTGCCATTCTAAGTACAGTATATTCAAATGGTAGAAAAAAGGTTGACTCAAATGTTTTGCGCTTTGTAATTTTTCCAGTTCTTTTTAGCTTTTAATGTTGGAATAAATTTAAGTCTTGTTTATGGGTAAAGTTTCTGTATGGAAAAATGATTCTTGCTTATTAGCTTTTGTTTATTGAAAAAAGCTTAGTAAAAACTAAGTTTTTAAAAATAAATGCAAACATTTACCATTAATAAAATCTGTGGTGTAATATGTTTTTCTCTGACTTTTTGGAAGCTATTCTTTATAATAATATAAATGAATTTTTATTTTTAAGGCATTTGAAAGCAAATCTCAATACATCCAAAAAATCCTATTATTGGAAAGAAAATTACCATATCTTTGAGAAACAAGGACATCTCTCCAACTGTAAGAAGTGAGCGTCCACACCTAGAAGGCTCTGCTGTGAGTGCTCACGTGTGTGTCAGGAGCCTGTCTGAGGGCAGAGAGGCTGGCGTGTCTCAGTGTTCACCCTTTCAGGGTGAAGGTGTGTGCGGAAAGTAACCTGAATAGAACAGACTTGATCAAAGAAAGCCAGACAGGAAGGGCTCTGTCTTTCTCTCTATATGTAGATAACACATATTTTTAAAAAGCTTATTTCTCTTCAGAAGACAGATGTGTGTGTGTGTGTGTGTGTGTGTGTGTGTGTGTGTCTGTGTCTGTGTCTGTGTCTGTGTCTGTGTCTGTGTCTGTGTGTCTCAGTGTGTGTATGTATAAAATTTTTAGAAGGTAGATATTTTACAGCAATGATGTATCTCTCCTTTTCAGTGTTTTGTGACTAATCAGTCATTGAATAGTTTGGGGGTGTTTTATTTTTGAAGTTGCTAGATGTACTTTGTAAAGCCATTGAGGTTTTTCTAATTCTAGTTTAAAAGATGCATATCTCAAATGTCTAAAATAAAATCCATTGAAAACAAAATCTTTTGTTTAATTGATACGAGCACCTGTGTTCCAACTTTAAACTGAATTTATTTTGGATAACCTCTAATTAATTGTATTTTGTGTTTATTTCTATTACTGTATAAATAGATATCTCATGGTCATATTTTTTATTAAATTGAATCTATAGGTTTAATAATAAATGACATTTTAGAAAATATGCTTTATATTTTATCATTCACAGTTATCCTTCATAGAGATTAGATTTTCACTAATATTTTATGGCACAGCTTATCTCAAACCTTGGATAATGCTTTTTAGAGCAACAATAAATGTTCAGAAGATGGAATGAAGCGTGAGAGAAGTGGAAAGCCCACAGTTGCTGTAGCCTGAGCCTTGGCTAATAGTTTCCCCATTTACAACTAAAGTAATAATTGATGAGCTCACTTTTATTTTTGTGAGAAATAATAATAATAATGATATATATGTATAATAATAATATGAATAATAATAGATGTACAGTTAAAAAGGTATAAACTTATCAAGCCTTATCCAGACCCATAAAATAATAATAATAAAACAACAGCAACAACAACAACAGATGTAGTAGGTACAATCCAGACCTATGGCAGACCATGAGTGACATGTCAGGAAACTGGTTGATAGTGCAGTGGCTGTATGATGCCCTGAGGAGAGATGCTTTTGGTATGCTCTTGATAGGCCTTGCATTCATTCACAGAACAACTTTCTAAATGACAGAATTTTAGAACAATGTAAATATTTCTTATTTTCCCCTCTCACCAATTAGTATTAGTATTGAGCAGAACATTAACAAACAGAAAGTGCTGCTGTGGACAAATTGAAGAGGTAGAAATTCAAGGGAGGGTCCCATATGCTCAACCTTTTCCATCAGCAGTAGAGCACTGGACTTGACATGTGTGGACCCAGCCTCAGTCCCCAGGACTGGGAGGAAAAAGCATGAGACACGAGAGAAATCATAGCGTTAGCTCGATAGAGTTGACATCGACACAGTTAATTTACTACCAACAGCAAAGTATACATAGTTCTCAAGCTCATATGGGGCCTTCATATATACTTAATGTATCTTAAAAGAATGACACCCATATTCTCACAGACCATGATGGGATTAAACTAGAAGTCTAGAGAGGTGGTAAGTAAAAAAGAAATCCCAGTCATTAAGTTGCTGGTGACCAAGCCACACAAATAACACAGAAGCCATGGGAATCTCAAGTGAAGGCTACTTTGGATTCTGGGTATGGTGGCTTATATTTATGTTCATAGGATTTAGGGGCTGAGATAAAAAAGATCTCAAGTTAGAGGGTGGCAAGTTGGTTGGTACACACAGGCACATGTAAAGCAGTCCCCACAAAAGAAGCTGGTGACATTGACAGTGTGTAGTAGGAAAGGTGTAAACTTATCAAGCCTCCTCTTTAGGAAACTAGGAGAGGAACAAACTAATCAAATGAAATAAAAATGGGAGAAGAAATTGG
The DNA here is from genome assembly GCA_964023405.1 of Apodemus agrarius. Classification (NCBI taxonomy): domain Eukaryota; kingdom Metazoa; phylum Chordata; class Mammalia; order Rodentia; family Muridae; genus Apodemus; species Apodemus agrarius. Next base: position 1,203,155 of record OZ030021.1, read on the forward strand.
AAGGGAAAAAATAACCCAAAAGTGTAAACAAATTTATTGGAGGAGTAAGATTAAGATTAAGAGACAGACCCTGAAATGATCGACTAAAGAGATTAGCCAGGTTAAAAAGGCAACTAAAAGGCAGGAATATACAGGGTGCCATCACTGCAGATCTTAAAGGACATTAAAACGTAAATTACATGAAAGCCGCATTGTGGTGTGCACTTACAGTCCTGGAATTTGCATAACGGAGCCAGAAAATCATCCTCTACTGCAGAGTGAGTTCAAGCCCGCCTGAGCCGCACCAGCTCCATTTGAAAAGAAAAACAGTATTATCAACAGTTCTATCCCTGAGTCTTTTATGCTTGTTTTACTTTATTTACTTATTTTACCACCTAAATTGTTTTATTTCCTGAAAGGTGTTTCCATCAAAGAGAACTGAGAACTCTGGATAGCTATCAGAAACATTGCCTTCAAAATAATTAGCCTTTAAAAATAAAGCAAGTGTGAACAAGATGATTTGATGCTGAATTTTATGGCATGTTTATGGAAGAGATGATACCAGCTCTGTGCTATCTCAGTCACCCCAATCTAGACAATCTCTCACTGGCTTGCTCAGAGGTTTGTCTTCTACATCCTGCCAGGGTGAGATCAGTGACCATCACAACTCAACCTTTGTCAGCTGGATGTAAAAACACATCACTTTCTAAGTGTAACTTCCATCCCCACAGGCTCAAGGCCATCTCATAATCATCTTTAAAGCTTCCAAGTCTCATTGAAGACTCATAATCATGAACGTCTGTAAAATACAAAAACACTATAGCTGTCTTTAGACACACCAGAAGAGGGCGTCAGATCTCATTACAGATGGTTGTGAGCCACCATGTGGTTGCTGGGATTTGAACTCAGGACCTTTGGAAGACCAGGTAGTGCTCCAGCTGCTGAGCCATCTCATCAGCCCAGTATTTTAAATTTTATATCACTGGACTGTCTCAACCTTCCAGCTCCCTATAATGACAAAGACACATACTTATGAAAGCTTAGGTCTTATAGCTTAGGCTATTTCTCAACTAGCTTGTATAACTTAATTCATTTATTCTAATCTAAGGTCTGCCACACAGCCAGTTAGTTAATCCCTCACTAAATCCCAGTACATTGACTTTTTTCCATGTCCGGCTGGCATCCCCTCCTCTGACTCTTTCCCAGAGTACCTATCTCTGCCTGGAAGTTCTGCCTTTCCTCTCCTGTCCTGCTGTAAGCTGTTCTTTATTAAACCAATCAGGATGATGGAGAAGATTTTTTCAAAAAAAACGGTGACAGGTGCTGCTTCATAAAAATAACACCATAGTTGGCCTGTACTCAACTATGCTGATACAGAAACCAGCGTTTGAATAATACAAAGACAACCTTTACACAGTGCACAAGAGATCATCCCAACAATTTGAGTGAGTGAGTGATTGTTATTGTGTCTGTATATGAGTATGTCAAGGCCAGAGGATAACTTAGTGGAACTAGTTCTCTCCATCTTTACATGGGAATTGAACTCGGGTAGTCAGGCTCGTGTTTACCCACTGTGGTGGTTTGAATATGATTGGTCCGGGGGTGGCACTATTAGGAAGTGTGGCCTTGTTAGAGGAAGTGTGTCACTGTGGGAGCAGGCTTTGAAACCCTCCTAGCTGCCTGGGAATCTTCTGTTTACCTTTGGAACAAGATGTAGAACTCTCAGCTCCTCTTGCACCATGCCTTCTTGGAAGCTGCCATGCTTCCCACCATGATAATAATGTACTGAACCTCAGAACCAGTAAGCCAGTCCCAGTTAAATGTCCTTTGTAAGTGTTGCCTTGGTTATGATGTCTCTTTACAGCAAAGTAAATCCCTAAGACATCCACTGAGCCAGCCTACGGCCCTTAGTATATTAATTTTGATTCATCAAATGTACCAAATATACCATGCTATTGCAAGATACTAGTAATAGCAAAAGCTGCAAGTGAGGCAGTGTATGGTAACTGTTCTGTCTTGTCAACATGTTGTTAAACCTAGAACTGTTCTAAAAATGTTTTTAAATCTAAGAGTAGTTTTAATGTCTATCTTTTTTTTAAAAAAGGGTATGGAGCTGGGTATGGTGGTGTACACCTTTAGAATTTTTTTTTTTCCCCGAGACAGGGTTTCTCTGTATAGCCCTGGCTGTCCTGGAACTCACTCTGTAGATCAGGCTGGCCTCGAACTCAGAAATCTGCCTGCCTCTGCCTCCCAGAGTGCTGGGATTACAGGCGTGTGCCACTACCGCCCGGCTGGTGTTGTACATCTTTAGTCCCAGCACTTTGGAGGCAGAGACCCAATGATCTCTTAGTTCAAGGCCAGTCTGTTGTACATGGCAAGCTCCAGGACAGCCAGGGCTCCGTAGTGAGATCTTGTCTCAGAAAAATAAACCACCAAATCCTGGAGTTGGAGTTACAGACACTTGTCAGCTATCATATAGGTCCTAGGAACAAGACCTAGGTGCCCTGAAAGAACAGCAAGTGCTCTTGAGTCCACTGAGCCATCTCCCCAGCCCCCTTATACCCCCTTTTCCCCTTTTCTTTTACAGATAGGCCCCTCATTGGGCCTAGAGCTTACTATTGAAAGTGTAAAACTGCAAAATTAATGACAAGCACTCGAGAAGTAAATATGTGGCCAAATGTAAATGCTTATTGTGCTTATATGTGCTTTGTCATTGTTTTGTTTTACTCTTTTTTTTTTTTTTTTGAGGCAGTCTCACTCTGTAGCTCTTGTTGGCCTATAACTCATTGTATAGACCAAGCTGTCCTTGAACTCAGAGATCTGCCTGCCTCTGCCTTTAAAGAGCAAAGATTAAAGACATGCTCCACCAGGCCTGGCCAGTGTGTAGTATTTAAATCATATGTAGAACTAAGATGCTTAAGAACTAGAATGCAAAAGGTGAGGGGGGGGTGCTGTGGTTTGACGATTTGGGTGTTTCCTCATGACTTTGAATTGATGTTTAATACTGTGGAATGAGGTGAAGACTGAATTGCAGTCTGATGCCTTAGAGGTGGGGCTTTTGGGAGGTGGTTAGGGCTACATAAGGTCTCCCTGGTAGGACTCCAGGATTGAATCCTGTTGGCCTCTTAAGAATAAAGAGAAACCAGGCAGTGTGCCTGTCTCTGTGTCTAGCTCTGTGATGCTATATGCCACCGTGGACTACTGCCAGCAACAAAGACATGAGGAAAAGCCCCAGACCTCACACCTGCAGGACCAGGAGCAAAAATACACTTCTATTTTAGGAAGCAGCCTGTCTTGGTTACTTTGCTATAGCAATGAAAACTCACTAGTATAAAAAGCAGATAGACCATTACATTTTTAAATGTATAGTTATTTAAAGAAAGTGAAGTAATTACTTTAGACAATAAGAGTTTAGAAATGTACACATTTGGGTAACCATTAAAATGAAGACAGCAAAACAATGTTAAACATGTTAATTGAAAACAAGGATACTGTGGCCTATCCTTATGCACAGTTTAACTCAGGCATTTGCTACTGTAATAGACAGCTGAGTAAGATAGAAAGGTAAGGAAATTGCCCCTCGGAGCTAGGCAGTTTGAGGCCAGCCTGGACTACATTCGACACAGCCACAACTCTTTCTTGGGAATGAGACCCAGGAAGTTACAGTGTTGCCTGTGCTGGATTGATGAATTGAAAAGTCTCCCCAACTCATGCCCAGAAAGTTATGGGCATTAGCCCTGAGGTCAACCAGGTAGTTTTTAAAAATAAAAAAAAGGGGGGGGCTAGTTTCTTCAAGTTTAGCTCAGGGCTCATTAATGTTCAGCCCATATCTCCTCTGGGAAGAAGAAGAGGTGCCACCTGGTCCTCAGTCATCAGCCAGGTGCAGCAAGTCTGTGGATGTGCGCCTCACACTTCTTGTATAATGAGAATCTTAGTTTCTTTAAAACCCAGTTGTATTATGTAAATATGGTTTTGTTTTAACCCAGGTGTGGGATGCTGGCTGCTTCATATTGTCCACAACCACTTAGAATGACCGTCTCGTGCTCTGTGAGAGGCATGATTTCTGCCAGCTGCAGTTAGTTTATATGTGGAATTCTGGGGACACCTGAGAGGCTGTAAATGCCAGAGCCTGAGAGGGCCTGTGTTGGCTGCTGCTCCCCTGCTGCATTTGCTGTTTTGCTGGATTGCTGGTTGGAGATCGGATTTCCTCCAAGAAACTTGATTCCCCTAATCAGCAAGAAGTAATCTAAAGACATCTCCACCCCCTTTCCCTTCTAACCTTTCTCTCATACCTAGTTTTGGGAAGTTTGAAGAGTGGTACTGTAGCCCCCAATAAAGTAGTCCCAAAAAAAGTACTTACAGGATGGGCACCTTGAATGTGAAGGGTCTTTGAATTTTCTCTGTTCTCTGTGGGAATACAGTGGAGCTGAGGGCTGACCACTAGAGGAGAGGGCCATGTACTGCAGCTGGTTCTAGTCTCTAAAATCCAGGCCATCAAGAAGCACACCATACTTATCACACAGGAAGTATGTCCACTGGTGTGTGTTTGCAGAGATGGTCATCTGGCCTCCCTGTGGAATTTGCTCCTTTACCTGTTCCTGTCTCACTGCAGAGCATCATGGAGTCTAGTAACTATGACACCATTATGTTTAATGACAGCAACAGGGCCGCCACCTTTGCCCCTGTATGCAGCTGATTGGTCAGCACTACAAGACTCAATGATCTGTGAGGGTTGAGGAGACTCAGAGAGGTGACATTGTGTAGTTGTTCAGTTGTTAGTAGCTGTGCTTAAAGTCCACCTAGTTTTCTTTACCTTTGTCTACTGGGGCGGTGGGGGAGGGACAAGCTTTTATATAGCACAGGCTGGCCTTGCAGTTGATCAAGCTGAACACGGCCTTGACTTCTGACACTCCCTCCTCTACATCCTGAGTGGGGGTTACAGGCGGGCAGTACCAAGCCTGACTTCCAAACTACTGTTTCCTTTTCCTTCCCTCCCTCGTTCCCCCATTGTCCTCCTTTGCTTCCTCCTCCCTCTCCCCCCTTCCTCCTCATGCCCCTGTTCCTTGTTCCTTCTTCACCCCCCACCCCCACTTTTCCTCCTTTCTGTTGTTTCAAAAGCTCCCAATTCCTTACAAAACAGCCTCCCTTTGATGGTAGCGCTGAATTGTGTCCAGAAAGACATTAATTCGAAAAGTAACTGAAAAAGGCTTCAAGTTGAGTGGAAGAACCAGAGGGATTTATAGGTTACCTTGATTTTCTTTGAATTTTCCAAATGAAGATCCAGGAAAAATGGTTTCTAGAATCCATTTAGCTGCATCATTTTTATTCCACAAGGGGGCAGTAAAAGTCTCCTAGAGAGTCAAGTCCTGAGGCTGCTGTGTTAAGGGACCTGGGCCTGGGCTAAAGTGACCAGCATTGTCTCTCCCTGCCTTCTTCTGACCTCACACAGCCCTATGGTGGGAAACAGGCAGAGGGAGCAGTGGTCAGTCTTTACTTCTCAGTAAGTGATGTTTTAGTTAAAACTTGGAGCACATAAAGTATGGTAACAACCAATTTAAAACAAAACAAAACAAACCCTGTATCTAGGGTGATATTGTGGCTCAGCAGGTAAAGGGGTTTATCACAAAGCCAGATGACCTGAGTTTGATCTCTGGATTTATATGGTGGAAAGAGAGAACTGATATTATCAAGTTGTCCTCTGACATGCAACACACACAGGCACAAGCACACACATATACACACAATGTAATTGAAAATATAAAACCCCTCTGTATCTCAGTATTGTTGTTGTTGTTGTTGTTATTTGATTTTTTGAGACAGGGCTTCTCTGTATAGCCCTACTGTCCTGGAACTGTAGACCAGGCTGGCCTCAAACTCAGAAATCCACCTGCCTCTGCATTCCAAGTGCTGGGATTAAAGGCATGCACCACCACTGCCTGGCTGTATCTTATAATTATTGTGTCTAAGGGTTTTGAACAAAAGGTAATATGTCTAAGGCAACAATAATAAAATGGGCTTGATGGAGTGATCTAAGTGGCAGCCACCATGGTTCAAGTATTGCTTGACTAGCAATCTCTGCCTGAGAGCAACATAACAAGTTGTCTCTCCCGGATAAGCAAACTCTACTTTCCTGTTCTATACACTGATGTGCATGATCAGGAGGCAAAGTCAAGACTGTGGGGCCAGGAACTCATACGAGGGGAATTCTATATTCAGAAAACAACAGAAAGTAACAAATATAAATACAGATGTGAAAGTGGGTTTTATTTTTCAAGAAGTCACATCAAATTACAGCTAGAACAAAGATTGCACATATTCCATATGTTCCAAAAACAAGATTTTGTTTTTCTTTTTGGAGATAGGGTTTCTCTGTATCCCTGGCTGTCCTAGAACTTGATTTGTAGACTTTGCTGGCCTCTAACTCACAGAGATCTGCCTGTCTTTGCCTCCTGAGTGCTGGTATTAAAGGCATGCACCACCACACCCAGCTAAAAAGAGGATTTTTAAAAACTCAGTTCCCTGATATCTTTCTCCCTTATTCTTAAACTCCTGATCATTCAGTGTGTCTGTGATTTTATTAATAGACAAAGCAGAAAGATAATATAACATGGTCATTTAGCATGGTCCCTTCTACCCCACCTTCTTTCTTCCTCCCCTCCATTCCTCTCTCCCATTTTCTTCCTTATGTCTGTCTGTCTCTCTATCTTTCCTTCTTTCTTCCTTTATCTCTCTTCTTTCTCTCTCTCTCTCTCTTTCTTTCTTTCTTTCTTTCTTTCTTTCTTTCTTTCTTTCCTCTCTCTCTCTCCCTCCCTCCCTCCCTCCCTCCTTCCCTTCCTTCCTTCCTTCCTTCCTTCCTTCCTTCCTTCCTTCCTTCCTTCCTTCCTTTTGATAGGTGTCTCTAGTAACCTAGATTGCCCTCCATCAGGCTGTATACCTGAAAATGACCTTGAATTTCTGATTCTTCTGCCTCTGTCCCTTGAGTTCATGCCATCACATGTTTATAGGGTGTTGATCTAATACAGGGTCCCATGTATACTAGACAACCTGTACGCGCGCACATGTGTGTGTGTGTGTGTGTGTGTGTGTGTGTGTGTGTGTGTGTGTTGTTTGAGATAGGGTTTTACACTGTAGTTCAGGCTGGCCTGGAACTTGTTTGTCTCAGGTTGGCCTCAAACTTGCAGCAATATTCAGCTCCAAAAGTTACATTTTGTGTACCCCTTTAAAAAGAAAAGTGGTCATCAAATGTTGCTGATCTAACTGGATGTCTGCATGTAGAAAAATGCAAATAGATCCACATCTATCACCCTGGACAAAACTCAGGTGCACGTAGGTCAAAGACCTTAACATAAAACCAGACACATTAGTAGGGAACTGCCTTGAACACATTGGCACAGGAAACAACTTCTCTAACAGAACACTATTAGCTCAGGCAGTAAGATCAACAATTAATAAATGGGACCTCATGAAACTGAAAAGATTCTGTAAAGCAAAGGACATTAGCCTACAGAATGGTAAAATATTTTCACCAACTTCACATACAACAGAAGGCTAATATCTAAAATATATAAAGAGATATTAAGATAAATATTAAGAGACTAGACATCAACACACCAAATGTAGATTTCCAGGGAGATTGTCACTGCACTAGATTTCCACATTGCCCCCCAAAATGTCCCTACTTTAAAAAATATTTAAAAGCCAGGCAGTGGTGGCACACACCTTTAATCCCAGCACTTGGGAGGCAGAGGCAGGCAGATTTCTGAGTTCAAGACCAGCCTGGTCTACAGAGTGAGTTCCAGGACAGCCAGGGCTACACAGAGAAACCCTGTTTCGAAAAACAAGCAAACAAACAAACAAAAAAAAGAAACAAAAAAATTTTAAATGGAGTACAGATCTAAATGAAGACTTCTCAACAGAGGAATCTCAAATGGCTAAGAAACACTTAAATGTTCAACATTCTTAGCCATAAGGGAAATACAAATCCAAACTACTTTCAGATTCCACCTTACACCAGTCAGAATGGCTAAGATCAAAAATACAAGTGACAGCACATGCTGTCAAGAATGTGGAGCAAGGGAACACTCCTCACTGCTGGTGGGGGTGCAAATTTGTACAGCCACTTTGGAAATCATTATGATGGTTCCTTAGAAAATAGGAAATGGATCCACCTTAAGACCCAGGTATACCACTCTTAGGCATATACCCAAAGGACATATACCACAAGGACACATGCTCCACTATGTTTATAACAGCTTTATTTATGATAGCCAGAAACTGGAAACCACCTATATGTACCTCAATTAAAGAATAGGTAAAGAAAATGTGGTAATTTACACAATGGAGTATTATTCAGATGTTAACAAAATGACATCATGAGACTTGTAAACAAATGGATGGAATTAGAAAAAAAATATTTCTGAGTGGGGAAACCCAGACCCAGTAAGACAAATATGCTGTACTGGCTGGTTTTGTGTGTCTACTTGACACAAGCTGGAGTTATTGCAGAGAAATGCCTCCATGAGATCCAGCTGTAAGGCATTTTCTCAATTAGTGATCAAGGTGGGAGGGCCTATTGTGGGTGGTGCCATTCCTGGACTAGTAGTACTGGGTTTTATAAGAAAGCAAGCTAAGCAAGCCAGGGGAAGCAAGCTAGTAAGGAACATCCCACCATGGCCTCGGCATCAGCTCCTGCTCGCTGACCTGCTTGAGTTCCAGTTCTGGCTTCCTTTAGTGATGAACAGCAATGTGGAAGTGTAAGCTCAATAAACCCTTTTCCCCCAACTTGCTTCTTGCTCATGATGTTTGTGCAGGAATAGAAACCCTGACTAAGACATATGGTATGGACTGATTTATAAAGTAAATAATAGTTGTAAAGTAAATAATCATGCTATAATTCACAGACCCAGAAGCTAAATAACAAGGAGAGCTCAGGGGAAGTGGGAGCACATGGATCTCCCTGGGAAAGAGAAATAGATGCCTACAAGATGTGCTGGGTAAGGGTGGTGCAGAACCAATGACTGGCCCAACCTGATGCCCATGCCATGAGAGGAAGCCCATACTTGACATTGCCTGAATGGTGAAGAACCAGAAGCTGGATAGCCCAGGGATCAAATGTGACTGGGAAAAAACATCAGTCAAATGATTCTTGGTGGTATTCTGATATTCATAGGTTGGAGCCTAGCCTAATCGTAGAGTCTTCATCTAGCAACTGATGAGAACAGAGACCCACAGCCAAACAATAGTTAGAGCTCAGGGAACCCCATGGAAGTCTACAAGATGTGCTGGGTAATGGTTCTCTGCATTCATGTTATGATTGTGTAGCTTGGTGGTGTTGTGAGAGTGGGGTGTGTCTCTGACTCTTTTGCCTGTTCTTGGGATCCTTTTCCTCCTACTAGATTGCCTTGTCCAGCCTTAATATGAGGGTTTGTGCCTGGTCTTATTTTAACTTTTGTGCTATATTTGGTCGATATCCCTGAGAGTGCTGCTATTTTTTTTTTCTGAAGAAACAGTAAAGGAGTGAATCAGGGGAAGAGGGGAGGTGGGAGGGGGATGCTTAGAGCAGTGGAGGGAGGGTAAACTGTTGTCGGGACATAACGTATAAGAGAAGAAGAAATGATAGGTAAGTAGATAGATAGATAGATAGATAGATAGATGAAGAAAACATGGTGCATGCCTGTAATTTCAGCCCCTAAGAGGCTAAGGAGGAAGGACTGTTACAAGTTTGAGGCCAGCCTAGACTACAAGTTAGAGAAAGACCCTGTTTCAAGAGAAAAGTGGAGAAAGAAAAGAGAAAGGGTGGGAGAAGAGGAGGAAAACACATTGCCAGCTCTCCATGTTGCGTTTTCAGCAGGACATCTCCATTTTGGCCTGGTGTTAGTGCAATCTCTGATGACCGCTTTTCAACCCCACCGCTGTCCTGATCACATTTGTTTTGAACCTTCTTTGACCTCCTCAGCCTGCACAATTTTGCCAGATATCTCAGGACACAGAATGGTGGTGATCACCTCCCTTCCATCCCAGAACTAGACAGCATGGTCCTAAAAGTTTTCTAGACTAGGGTATTTTAAAAATAACTTAGGTTCACACAGAAATATGTCTGTGGGCTGCATTAAGGCATCTAATTAAATCCCAAATCAGCGTGTCCTTGACACATCCTTATTTGGCTCAGCTCAGAAATCCCCATGGGTGGTCTCTCTCCAGGTGACAGAAAGAGTGTTGAAAGGAGGGCAAAGCAGGGTGTGGGGTGCTGCTCAGTTGGTAGAATGCTTGCCTTGTATGCGTGCACGAAGCCCTGGGTCTGTTCTCAGAAACTCATGACCAGGTGTGGTAGCATTATTGTCACAGATGGTTGGTTTTAATCCTCAACTTGCAATAATCTAAAATTGAGAAGATCCTCAAAGAGTAGCTTGTCCTGGGAACAATGCTGTGGATGATTTTCTTTTCAGATTTATATTTATTTTATGTATATGGGTATTTTGTATGCATGTGTACCATGTGCATCTGGTGCCTGAAGACGCAAGAAGAGGACATTGGACCCCCTGGAACTGGAGTCAGACAGTCCTGTGATGGAGTTGAAGCAGTCCAATATATTCTGGATTTAGGTCCTAGACTGTAAGTTAAGCACTAAGCACACATGTATTCATGTCTCTCTGCTCTTGACCGTGAATGCCTATACACTTCATGATCTTGCTGTGACTTCCTGCAGTAAAGGACCACACCCTGGAGTGGTAATCCTAAACTTACCTAAAATTATCAGGATATTTTATCACAGCAACAGTAATTAAACTAGACGATATACCAACAATGAAAAACATATTGTACCTATTTTATAAACAGTATGCTCGCATAAATAAGGTACTGAGAGAACTCAAGCCCTGGAAAGGAGCCTGTGCTGGTGAGAGGCCTGTGGCTTGAGTTTTATCAGCTCCAGAGTAAATCCCCTCTATATATACTTAAGGAGCCTGTGTGCCCATCAGCCTCAACACTGCTCAGAGTGCCAGTAGCCAGCAAAGACAAGCTCACTCATACCAATAAGGACAGATGTCTAGGTACTAGTGGGACCTCCAGCTCCGGGCAAAAGTCAAAATGCTCCCATGTCCCCTAACATTTCAGTCTCAGCTTGGGTCATGTGCAACATTTTGGTCACTAGATACTGTGTTACAACAAAGGTCAGGGGACACAGATAGCATAGGAGCAATGCATAGCTCAGCTATTTTCCCAGTACTTTGGAGACAGGCAGGAAGTTCTTGAGTTCAAAGCCAGTTTGGACTCCATAATGAGTTCCAAGCCAGCATGAGCTAAGTAACACAACCCTGTCTCAAAAATCAAAGACAACTGTGATGGCTAGCACTTATAATATAGCACTAAAGAAGCTGAGGCAGGAGAATTGACTTGAGTTTGAAGTCAGATTGGAAGAAGATCATGTGTTTTTTTAAAAAAAGAAAGAAAACAAGACATATTCAATAACTATATTATTAACTATAGTCACCCTCTTGGGTTATAGAGACCCAACACTAGAATATATTACCACATTATATTATTGTGACCACTATCCAGACTCTCTCCACCCCCGCCTGCTTCACGCCCTGCCAACCCTTCTCTTGACTCTTCTATGGGACCAGCTTATGAGAGGGAGTGAGCACTATCTGCCTCTCTGTGCCTGGCTCCTTTCTCACAAGGTCTAGGTTCACCCATGATCCCACAAATGACAAGATTTCCTTTTTATGAATGCATAACATCCTGTGGTGAATATGTACTCCACGTTTCATATCTGCTGGTCTGATGATGAACACCTTGGTAAAGTCTATATCTTTGATATCTTTCATAGAATAACAGTGGGACATAGGAACACAGGTAACCTTTAGCTCACTGAGTCCCTTCCAGATGTGGGATGGCTAGATCAGATGGATCAAACTATTTTAAATTTACTTTTATCTATTTTTTTAATGACTTATTTTTCATTATCATTATTTTTGTGACCCTTTTTAGACAGGGTCTTACTTTGTAGCTGTGGCTGGTCTGGAGCTCACTCTGTAGACTAGGCTGACTTAGAACTCAGAGATCCACCTGCCTTTGCCTCCTGAGTGCTGGGGTTAAAGGTGTGTCCCACCACGCTGGCTTTACTCTTCATTTATAGGCACGTGTGTGAGCTTGTGTGAGTTGATGTGTGCCCACTTGTGTGCAGGATCCTTTGGATGCCAGAAAGGGGAGGGGTCAGATCCCTCACTGGAGTTCCAGATGGTTGTGAGCTACCTGGATAGCTGCTGGGAACCAAATCCAGGTCCTCTGCAAAAGCAAGTTCTCTCAACTGCCAAGGCATCTTTCCAGCTCCTGACTTAGATTTTTTGAGGCAGGACCTTACTCTGAGGTACAGGGTGGCTTTGATTTAGGGTGATTCTCCTGCCTTAGACTCTGGGTATAGGAATGAGCTATTGTATCTTGCTGTTCTGAGCAGTTTTTGAGTGACTTCCATACTGTTTTCTGTGGTTACATCCCCGAGTGAAACACTTTTCATTTTCTACATCCCCTCTACACCAGGCAATTGTTTATCTTTTGAAAACAGCTGTTCTTACTGGGGTGAGGTGTCTTGTATTTTCCCTGTGACACAGAAGGAATTTCCCTACACTTGTCCATTTGTTTATCTTCTTCTGAAAAATGTCTGTTCAGATCATTTTCTTATTGGATTATTCTTACTCATTTTTCTGTTGACTTGTTTGGGTTCCCCGTGTACTCTAGGTATTATTTAACCCTTGTGTGGATGAATGCTGTGTGCAGACTTTCCTCCTAGGGGATGATCAAAGCTGGGCTGATTCTCCCTTCCCTGTCCAGCACACAGTCTATATACTGGCGCCTAGCCAGGAGTCTTTCCTGCAACTCTAAGGCCCACAGATAGTCTATCTGAATGGCACAATTGCAAAATACCATTCCTGTAACAAATATACGATTAAGACCCACCCCAGGCTAGCCTGCACTTAGACTGAGGCATACCAAGTTGCTTACAAAGCATTTTCTATGAGTACATCTCTGTTTAATCAGATGATAAACAAATTGGTGACCGGGACCAGAACTTTTCACTGACCTATCACAGTTCTGGGTGTGTCAGCAGAGGAAAAATGTACGTTGATGGATACAGCTCTGATTTCTCTCAGAGGAGCGAACCTCTTGGCAGCTTCCTCTTAAGTAGGCCGAAGAGGCCCTGGCTGGGTGCAGATGGTGAGGTTATCTCCTGCACAGACTGTCATGGAGTTCCCCAAACCTTGGTCACAAGGCCAGCCTCTCATATTTAAAGTGATTTTTTCTTTCCTCAGTAAATTGATTAGACATCTTGATATTTTTCTTTTATTTTTTAAGCATTGCATGCATTCATGTGTGTGTGCTCATGTGTGTTTGTGCTCATGTATGTGTGGTTGGAGGCCATTGTTAGGCATTTATGAGTTGCTCTCTAACTTATTTTTTGAGACAGAGTCTCTCATGGAATTTGGAGTTCACCGATTTGAGTAGACCAGCTTGTCAGTGAGCCCCGAGGAGGCTCTTGTCTCCCCTCCCAGCACTGGAATGACAGCCAGTGCCAGCAAGTCTGACAAGATGCTGACTCAGGTCCTCACGTCTGTGTGGAGCCATCGCCACAACCTCAGAACTCTTTCTTGGAGCATTAGGAATAGAACCCATAGCTTTATACACACCAGGCAAGTGAGCTACCATTAAGCTCCAGCCCATCTACCGTGATTATTAACAGGCTAATAATCTAAGTGTAGTCACCGAGGGAATTACTTACTAAATTGAGAGGGTATTTAAGCTGTATCAAAGTCAGTATCCCATGATGCAACTGGGCATGTTATATACCTGCTTTTTCACCCTTTTCTGGTGTTGCTGCCATCCTGAAGCCATGTGAGGAACAGGCAGAGGAGAGGACTTGGTTTGTCCTTCCACTGGACTCCAGGCTGGCCTTGTCCTCCATCCGTTGGAAGCTGGGACTCTACCAGGGCATATCACTTTGGTGGTTGTGGGATTAGAACTCAGTAAGACAGTGGGAACTGGGCTGTTTGGGTACATCTCTTCTCTTGCTATAGTTTTCCTCTTCTTAGTAAACCCGGGCAGCAAATGCAGACATGGTTTATGTCCTCTGCCTCAGATAGGGTTCTGTAATCTCTGTCCTCCTAAGCACGGGGCTTCAGGAGTCAGGGCTGGGATGCAGTAACATGTATAATACGTTTTAGAAGGAGTGGTCCTGGGGGAACTTGAGGGCTGCGGTCCTTCTTCCCTGGGCTCAAACAGCAAATTATATTTGGACAGAAAGTTGCATTATCTGATTTTTTTGAAACTTCAATTTTTTTTTTCACTAAATTTTATGCTTACTTAGTATCAGGACTGTGTTTCGGAGGCCTGGCTCTTTGTCTGATTTGGGGGAGGAGCCATTGGATCCTTACTGGTCTCTTAAGGCAGGGAGGGTCCTTTTCTCTGGGGTTAGTAGGGCAGCCTGTTCTGCATCTATCAAATGAATTAGTGACACTTGTCTGGAGGGCAGTCTAAGAGATATCTCCTCATGTCATTAAGTAGCAAGCCCTCCTTCCCTCACACCCCCACCCCCACCCTCATCCCCTGGCATTTTCTTCTTCTTTTTTTCCTTCTCTGAACCTAACTGCCCTCAAGATGGATCTAGAAACATAACTCCCACTAAGATCTGGGATGGAGTCACCTTTCTTCCTGGACCTTGGCTAGGCAATCTGTAAGTCAGAGGGTATCTGTCCTGTCCCTGCATGAGGTGGTATATACAGCCTCCTCTCTGCCTCCCTCTCTGAGCCCTGCTGGGCTCCCCTGCTCAGCCATTCTCTCTCTCTCTCTCTCTCTCTCTCTCTCTCTCTCATTTTATATTTGTATGGTGTTGTATGGTGGCAGGATGTAGGGGCTGTGCATGTGCCAAGGAGTGTGTAGTGTGTAGGGATCAAAGGACAAATCTGTGAAGTTGGTTCTTTCTTTCCATGTGTTGTGGCTTCCAGGGGGTTAACTCAAGTGACCAGGCTTTCTCAGCAAGTTCTTTACTTGCTGAGGCATCTGGCCAGCCCTCCCTGCCCTTTCTTGTGCATGTCTTGTACCTTCTTACTTCAGACCCTCCTATCTCTTGCTCCTTCTACCCAGAACCACTTTCCTACAGGTATTCATAGGGTCCATTCCTTTGTGTTTTTTTTCCAAGTATTTGCTCAAATGCCACTGGCTTAATTTGGATTTCATTGCTGTGAAGAGAGACTGTAACCACAGCAGCTATTATAAAGGAAAGCATTTAAATGGGGCTGTACCGTTTCAGAAGTTTATTCCATCATCATCATGGTGGGAAGCATGGCAGCGCGCAGGCAGACACAGTGCTGGAAAAGGAGCCAAGAGTTCCACATCTTGATCCTCAGGCAGTAGAAGGAGATTGTGTGCTACACTGGGCATAGCTGGAACACAGGAGACCTCAAAGCCCACCCTGAAGAGACACACTTCCTCCAATAAGGCCATAGTCATCTCCCAGTAGCGCTACTCCCCATGGGCCAAGCACTCAGACACATGAGCTAATGGGGGCCATTCCTATTCCCCTAGAAGCCCCAAACCATGGAAAGAAAGAACCAACTTTACAGCTACCACACCATTCCACAGAAGGCTTCCCTTCCTCCAGACCCCAGCCCCAACCCCCATCATAATTTCTTATTCAGTTTCCTTTTGAGATGGGTGTTGTGTCTCCTGCTCACTGTGGTATCTGCAGTGCTCAAGACAGTCTCCCGTCGTTGTGTTAATTAAATGTGTGTTGGAGGACTGGAGGAAACACAAACGCAGGAGAGATGTAGAAATATCTTTCAAAAGCCAGGTGTGCCTTTAATCCCAGCATTCAGGAAGCAGAGGCAAGTGGACCTCTGAGTTTGAGGACAGCCTGGCCTATAGAGCAAGTTCCAGGACATCCAGAACTATACGGAGAAACCCTCTGTGTTTTGAAAAACCAAATACTAAACCAAAACAAACCAAAACAAACCAAAACCAAACAGACCTCTTGAGATATTAAAGGAAGCACACGGGTGAGGTATTCACTCATGCCCTTTGGGGAGCTGATATTTCTTTCTTTCTTTCTTTTTTTTGTTTTGTTTTTTCAGCTAAAAGCTGTGGTCAGCTTTTCCTGTTGTCCCCATTGAGTCCTCCTGGCACTGATGGGTGCTGGGGACTGTCTTCATCTCGTATTATTGACATTTTAAATTTAGTGTTAAAGAGGAACTGAGGGAGGTACTGATGAGAAAGAAAGAGTAGGTAACACCTGGTTAGAATGGCCCAGAGAAGCTACACCTGGAGTGTCTGCGCTTTAAAAAGAAAAGAAATAGCAGCAACAGCAACAGCGACAACAACAACAACAAACCCAAGGCACTGTCTGGCTGCCTCTCCCCAAACTTCCTACACGCCAAGGTGAAAACGAATGAACCACTCAAAATGTAGGGGCCTCTCGTGCCTGAGTGGCTCCCTCCGAGCCGTCTAGTAATTCCCTGCTTAGTAATTCCCTGCTTAGGGAAAGTCACTCTGTCAGTCCTGAGATCCTGAAAGGCCCTTGGGGGTCATAAGACCTCCTGATTCTTCCACAGCTCTCAACAAGGCCTCTCTCCCCCAAACCCCTTTCCCAGCTCCCTTTACTTCCTCCCCACTCCCCGTCCCTGACTTGAAGATGGAGTTCTGCTCTGTTGCCCAGATTGGTCTCAAACTCCTGCGTCATTTGTTTTTTAAATGATCTTAGTCCCCCGAGTAGCAGGCGCTGCCAAGCCTCCTCTTCCATGTGCACTGACCTTTGTACGCAGTTTGATTATTTAAGGAACATTTGATTATATTTGCTTATTTGTTTATGAAACAGGGTCTCACACTGTAGTCAAGGCTAGCCCGGAACTATGAAGACCAGGCTTGCTTCACCGTGCCTGGTAACTTACAGTTGTACACTTTTTTTTTCTGACTCTTCCCGCAGTGCTGACTCTAGGTATTTTACTAGAGTCTTAAAAGCAAGCGCACTAGTGTCCTGACAGCAGTGAGATACAGCACACTTGCTCCAACCAAGTGCCCCCTCCCACCACCCAAAGCTGGGATACTTCTTCTAAAAGCCTGCTGCCGGTCCCATTATCACAAATCAGAAATTCTCAGTCTGCGGTGGAAAATATTCTTGAAAAGACTAGTAGGAAGAGGGGGGAAGCAGCTTCTTCGTTTTGAGGGGTAGGACATAATTTTCTTCCTCTTTATTTATGAATTATAAGAAATCAAGAAAGGCAAAAAGACAGAGTGAAGAGTTTCCATGACCACTTTTTCCTTTTTATTTGTCTGTGAAATACGGTTTCACGTCAAAATGTGCGCTTGCTATTGTTTTTGCTTCTCCAGTGAAAACAGACAGAAAATGTGCTGCTTCTCCAGCGATCTTTTTGATTGTCAGAAACAGGAAGACAGCGTAATTTCCCCGTGAAATGCCAGTATCAGCATGACCTCTTCGTACCACGCAGTGCCATTCTGCTGTGGTTCCGGAGCCTCTCACTCACAGGCTGCTTTTCAAAGACCTTTCGGGTGCTTCTGGTGCCAAGTAGGTGCTGCCTTGATGCTCCGAGATGATGAACGGTCTTCTAAGTGCCTGTACGGAGCTTACGAGACTGAACACCGCAGCACGTAAAACCTCGTGCCAGATCGCACACAACCGCCAAATCACATCCGCCCTGATCTCTCTGCACGATCCTCTCCCCCAGCCCCCAATCTAGGCCTGGCATCTTGCCCTGAGCCTCAGCCAACTGGACATTAACAGACCACGATGAGGAGAGAAATGCAGATATGTTCCCCTATAAATCTCCGGTGGAGCCAAATCCTGATGGTCTGTGTTTGTGGGCAGTGGAGGAAGGGTGCAGGGGGTGAGTGTAAGTGGAATTTGCAGACGCTCAAATTTTCTTTTAGATACCAGAGGAAACCGTGCTTTCATAGTCTTTCTAATGCACAGAATGTGGGGACTGCCGAAAGTTAGTCTATTCTTGGCCTTAACAGTGTGCTTTCTAGGTGAGGTGCTAATATGAAGGGAGATATAGGTGCACAAAGAGAGCCAAAACAAGACAAACAAAAAGCAGGAGAGGGGGCTGGGGCTGCAGTTCAGCTCAGGGCTTGCCTAGTGACTAGTTCACAGGGAGCCTGGGATTTCAGCCCTGGCCCCCAGCATGCCTGTAGTCCCATAGTCCCAGTACTGGAGAGATAGAGCTCCCAAAGTCACCCTTGGCTACATACTTAGTTCGAAGTCAGCCTAGGCTACATTAGACTCTGTCTTGGAAAGAAAAACAATAAGAGAAAGAAAAATGAACAAACAGAAGCACAAGAAGGGCCCAGACTAGAAAAGGAAACCCTCATCGTTCAGAGTTAACCGTGGCTCTGCTTTCTTTAATAATTACTGCAAGGTTACCAACTACCGAGTTGAAATTCTTATCCTGAGATTTTGAAATTACTATTTAAGGGGCTTAGGTTAAATGCCTTAAGTAAAAACTTGTATATATAAAAGTCAAATGTTATACAGCCATGTGATTGAGAGGCCACATGGTCTGATAGGGCACAGACCAAACAGTGGAGAAAGCAGGCGAGGCTGACGAGGCTGACTGACAAGGCTGAGGAGGCTGACGGGCAAGAGGGGGGAAGAAGCAGAGGGGGGACTAGAGGGTGCTTTGAACACCCTGTTTTAATTTTCAGTTGAGAACAAAGAAAGTTCTTGTTTTTTTTTTTTCATTTTTTAATAAAGTTTTGTTCTCATTGTAGAGCCAGTGTCTGAACCAGGATGCATCTCTGCGGGTGCAGTATTTGACCTGCAGTGAGGCCCTGCTTCAATCCCTAGCACCTCATAAAATTAGCTATAATGCTTAGGCCAGTAATCCTAGCACTTGGGCAGTGGATAGGTTAGTTCAAGGTTATCCTCAGCTATCCTAAAGGTCACTTGAGCTTCCATGAGCTCGGTCTCCAAAAACAAGAAAACAAAACAAAACAAAACAAAAAAAACCCCAGATAGCTGTAAATAAGACAACTGTAATTTAGAAATACTGTGGGTAGAAAACACCTTGACTACCCTAGGCTGACCCAACTCCATTGCTCAGCCACAGACACTGCAGGGTGCCAGTTGTCTCCCTGTATCACAGGCTGACAGTGACTCCAGCCTCTGCTGCCTGGGGTCTAGGAGAGGCTCTGACTGCAGATCAACATCACAAGGAGAGATTTCAACCCAAGGTCAGGCCAGGTGACACAGTGAGTCAAAGTACTTGCAAGCCCAAGAGTCTGATGCCTGGAGTTCACAGTAGAAGAAAAAAATCTATTCCTGAAGTTGTCTTTCTTACACACTGAGAATCTGAAGGAGGATGGTAGGAAGTGTCCATGAGAATCAATCTCTCTCTCTCTCTCTCTCTCTCTCTCTCTCTCTCTCTCTCTCACACACACACACACACACACACACACACACACACACACACGAGTCTGGAGTGTCTCTCCATGCTTGGCCTCTTGAGAATTCTTGGAGTTTGTTTTCTGTTATTTTAGAATTATTAAATTCACTGGGTTTTTGTTCTTTAGCTCCTGAAAAGGGTCCATGGCACTTTTGAGACAATTTGTTGCCATGGTACAAGATCCCCCTATTCCCCCATCTCCCCCATTTCCCCCATCCTTCCCCTGCTTCCCCCATAACACCCCCCACATACACACTGGGCTCTTTTTATGTTTGTTTATCCCAAAGACAATGTCAAGATTCCCAAGTGACCTTCCACAGCTCCTCTGAAAACTGGCACTGGTTTTGTAAGTAACACAGGGAGGCGGGGGTGGGGGGTGGGGCTTTAACCATTGCTGGAAGCCTCTGAAGTGAGTGTGCAGCCTGGCTTGCTTGTTTCTGCCTGGGGAACTGTACATTTTGCAGCTTAAACTAAGACAACCTTTTAGAATACTGCCCAGCTCCAGAGGAATGCCACACATAGGATAAAAACATGCTTTACTTTTTAAAGTAAATTTGTGTGTGGGCTAGACTACATAGTTCCATGGGAGAGTGCCATCTTAGCATGTCCACAGCCTTGGGTTCAATCCCCAATCCCACAGTAGATAAACAGAAAATACGGAGATTTAACTTTGTTCATTCTATGTGACCTCAGTCCAAAGGGGCTTGCTTTGATTCCAGCACTCACATTTTTCCTAGGCATTATGAAAGGCCCACTTCTCTCTCCTGTCTAAATCCTAATGTTCTTCACAGCCTTGTCTCCAGTTCTACCTACCTGAATCCAGCTGGGGCCTAATCAACCCCCAGGGCTCTGGGTACAATGCTTGGTGCACAGGGGTGAGTGCAGGAACATGCCTACTGCTGTTTCCAAGGGGTGCCAAGGACTGTCACTCACAGATGTGCTATTCACTCCCACTAAGACCACACCTTCAATCCACATTTCACTCCCACTAAGACCACACCTTCAATCCACATTTTCTGGTTGTCCTCATTTAAAAAACGAAACAAAACAGTCTATCTCAGCTGGGAATAGTAATTCAAGCCTGTAATTCCCAAATTGGGAGGCTAACATGGGAGTATTTCTCTCAGTTCCAGGCTAGCCTTAGCTACAGAGTGAGATGTTATCTCTAAAGGCGAAATCCTCAAATCATCATCACCACCACTACCACCACCAGCACCACCTCCAGCAGTGGCAGCAGCAGCAGCAGCAGCAGCACCACCACCACCACCACCACTACCACCACCAAACCCAAATGATAAACCCAGAACAAGTTTTTTTTTTTTTTAAAAATCTATCTATAATCCTAGTGTTTAATGTGTTGTCATAATTACCAAGCATTCATTTTTTTTTAAAGTAGTGATATGACTCTTCCATTTCCAATTGTGAATATCTTCCCTCTTCCCTTCCTGGTAAAATCCCGAGAAGCAGAGATCTACAATGATATCCTCCCCACAGAGCCTAACATATTAAAGGCTCCGCCTCTCGGAGTTGCTCCAAGGATGCAGTATGACCTTAAGGAGGTAGAACTTAGTGGAAGGTCTTTAGGTCATTGGGATGTGCCCTTGCATGGAACTTTTTTTTTTTTTTTTGAGACAGGGTTTCTCTCTGTGAGTCCTGGCTGTCCTGGAACTCACTCTGTAGACTTACAGGTTACAAATGCAGTCAACATTCTGTAGATCAGTATTTTTTGAGGCTGGAATCGTGGCTCAGGGTTAAGACTTGTTACCTCTCCTACAGAAGACCTAAGTTCAGTTCCCTGTACCTGCACCAGGGTATTACAACCACCATAATTGATATGTTTTATAAAATGAGGTAGTGGACCCATATTGAGGCATCTCCCTGATATACTAGGTCATACAACAGGCCTAGTATAAAAGGAAGTTTATTTGGGACCTGGGAAGGGGATCTGGAAAAGGGAGTGGAGGCAGTAAAAGAAAGGGGGCAGAGAAGGACACACACAGACACACAGACACACACACATACATACAGACACACACACACACACACACACACACACACACAGAGAGAGAGAGAGAGAGAGAGAGAGAGAGAGAGAGAGAGAGAGCCAAACAGTCCTTACATGCCTGGCTCCTGGCTTGTACCTGGCCATTGCTAGGTGGGCAGAGCCTAGAGGAAATGCTAATAACTGTACACAAGTGATGTACATACACACAGGCACATTAAAGAAAGAAACTGTTAAAGGAAGAAAAGAAAAGAAAAGAAAAGAAAAGAAAAAAAGAAAAGAAAAGAAAAGAAAAGAAAAGAAAAGAAAAGAAAAGAAAGAAAAACCGATTCATTTTCCTAGAGGTAACCTTGCTTTGCTATTAACCTCCTGGGTCAAAAGAGCTCAGTTAATTTGGGAACTTGTCTGAGAATACAGCTACCCATCAACATCTCAGAGGCAGGTGTTTCCTGCAGGATGGAATTCCCCTCCATGGCTGTTCTGCCGAGGGCATCTCGAGGCTCAGACTCTGTCCTCACTGCATGTCCAGTGGGGAAAGTTTACTGTCATCTGCTTGTTAGAGGTGGTTGTGAAAACCTGTATTTTATTCACGTAGGAAATGACACACTGTATTTCTAGTTCTGACAGCCCATCGTGCAAATTAAGTTTTGTTTAAAAATATTGGGGCACAAGGACCTTTAGGGCATGTGGAGAATGCTTTTCCGTAAAGTCATGGAAATGTATGGAATTAATGGAAATGTTGAAATGTTGTATATATTTTAAGTTTACAGCAGAGTGTTTTGATGTACATGTATATAGTTTTCATAGTTACAATGGCCAAGTCAGTTAATACATCATCTTAAAAAATTTCTTTTTAAAGCACCATTTAAAAGCCTAGAGTGACTCCAGTCCTCAGGAGGCTCAGACAGGATTGCCTCAAGTTCAAGGCCAGCTTGAGCTAGCTACACAGCACTAGCCTTGTCAGGGATATACAACACGATCTCAACACAAAAAGCCCAAAGAAAGGCAACCAAAAACCAAATCATAAAAATAATACCCCAAAAAACAACCACAAAAACAAAAATCAGGGCTGGCAAGATGACACAGTCCCGAAAAAGAGAGGCAAACCTGACAACCTGGATCCCATCCCTGGAACCCAAGATGGACCAGAGAATGGAGTCCTCACCTTAGCCTTTTGAACACTCTGTGGTGCCCACACAGACACACAGACACAGACACACACAGACACACACACAGACACACACACACACACACACATTCATACTGACATGCACATTGTACACACTCAGATCATCATATATACACGCAAATAATGAATAAAACAAATTAAAAAAATAAACTACTTCTAAAACTAAATGAGACCCCTAAACCACTTTTAAGACTTGAAAGATCCATCTAGTCTACTTATCTCCTTTTTTTTATTTGAAGAGTTGTAGACAGTAGGGGAAGGACAGGACTAGAGCCAGAAGCCTTGATCTCCAAGGTGATACATCCTGGGACCTGCTTGACTTGAGAGAGAGAGAGAAAGAGAGAGAGAGAGAGAGAGAGAGAGAGAGAGAGAGAGAGAGAGAGAGAGGAGGTGGACTCCGCTGCCACTACCCTAGCTCTTGCAGGCCTTGAGGAGTGGAGCATTGTGGGATCTAGATAACCCAGGCACTTGCACAAAGGATCCGAAGTAACCAAAGGTTATGGGTAACAGTGCTCTATAGTTAAGAGTGCAAAACAAAGCAGCCAGAGGAGTCCCTCCCAGCTGACTGGAGAAATCTGATGTCTCCCTCTTCTTTGGAGAGTCTGTACTTCTTTTTATGATGTGGGCTGAAAGAAAAGCGGAGCTCACCATCCCCAAATATTTTACAAGGACCTCTGTGGAGTTCTCTGTGCTTGGAGAAGTACAAGCTAAAAAGGACCCTGGCTGGGTTTAAAGCACCTTTTTTCTCTGGCCATTCACTCAATCCAGGCTTCCCCAGCGGTTGTGAAGTGATCCCAGAGGCCCCTAGGAAGCCAGGGGAAGAGCCTGAGACCCACGACTTGGGTTCCCTCCTGGTACAGTGCCTTCAGTATACTCTAACTGCAGCACTTGGAGCTCTGAAGAGGCCTCTTTTCCAGTTGTTGCTAGGGCTGGCGCAGCCTCCGAGGCTTATCAGGAGGAGGACAGTTTAAACAGGTCTTATCGCTGTGTATTCAATCAAGGTTTATGAGGGCTGATAAAGATGTCACCTAGAGCTTTGAGTGTTCACTGAAGCTCTATTCCCTGGTGGGATAAAATGCAACGCTGTTTGTTTTCAGTTTGTTATAAACAGAACATTTTGGAATAAGCATTTTTTATTTATTCTTGTTTTTGTCAACCATGGCACACACAAGACAAGCCTCCTGTGTGATTAAGTCTATTTACGGTGCAGCATGGCCTAGGACTGTCCTCCTGTGCCATTCCAAGGACAAGGCATTAGGCCTTAGCCCTCACTAGCAACACAACTCTCTCTCTTCAACATCTAGAGTTATCACAATTGCTTGTTTAATAATTCAGCGCCATTGCCGTCCTCAGCTTAGGTGAAGCAATAAGCTACTGTGTGCTTTTAATTTTGTGTCCGTTTATGTTATTAAATCGTTATAACAAAACCACGTTTGCTTTCCTCTTTGATTTTAATAAAAGTCTTCTAACTAAATGTGTTTGGTATATTCCCTCTTTCTATGCATTTCTTCAATTAGGACAAAATTTGCCAATGTTTCCTTCCTTTATGAAACTGTATTTGTGAATACACAGCTAGAACTGCGGCAAAGATAATCAGGGATATGATGCAAGGCTCAAGGCCCTGAACTGGAGGCCGTTATGTCCTGTAAGCAGCCACGTGTCTGCTTCACCGTTAGGCCTGTGCTGGGTCACATCTTTCACACAGTAAAGTGTCTCAGTGGCTGTTTAACATGTTTTTCTGTTTATTAAACTAAGGCACAGTTGCAGAACACAGGGCAAGAAGCCTTGTAGTGTTGTAGAAAGAATATCTTGTATATTGTATGGATGCCTCGCCCGTCGATTAAAAAGCCTATATGGCCCATGGCTCAGGCAGGAAACAGAAGGTAGGACATCTGGGAGGAAAAAGAATTCTGGGATTTCTGAGTGGCGAAGAAGACTCGTCAGGAAGGGGTGATGAGAGGGATGTTTGGTACCTGATACCAGTCATGTGTCAGACTGTAGATGAAAATAAGTGGGTTATCGTAAGTCATGACTCTAGTCAGAGAAGAGCCTAGCTGTATGGCTGTCTTAGGATTTTACTGCTGAGAACAGGCGCCATGACTAGGGCAAGTCGTATAAAGGACAACATTTAATTAGGGCTGGCTTATAGGTTCAGAGGTTCAGTCCATTAACATCAAGGTGGGAGCATGGCAGCAACCAGGCAGTCATACTACAGGAGGAGCTGAGAGTTCTGCATCTTCATCTAAAGGCTCTTAGGAGAAGACTGACTTCCAGCACACAGTGACACACTCCCTCCAACAAGGCAACACCATATTCAGACCACCACAATGGCCAAGGTATTTGTAAATATATCATGAGTCTGCATCTTATTTCTGGGAGAATGGGCCTGGGAGGAAGAACTGGACCTAACCTCTACATAGCATTACAAGGTTTTCTCCCAACTTTAAGTTCAAAACCAGCTATTTTCCTACCTTTTGATAATGCTACTTGGCCTGCATTGCTGGGGGGGTGGTGGTGGGTGGGTGGGTGGGGCACACATTCGCTTTCAGTATGGTGAGATATCTGGCTCTCTCAGATGTCCTTGATCATCAGATTTAAATTTTAGGAAATCAAATTACATGCCCATTTAATACTATTTAGTTGCAATAGTGGCTTTCTTTTACTGTGTGAACATGTCTTTTCCCCACCACATGGGGTCAGGCTTGGTGTAGATAATTGCTCTTCATTCCATCCAACCCAGAGGGGAAAGGGGAGGTGGTGAGATGAGAAGGAGGACAAGGCAGAGGGGAGGGCAGACATGCTAGCTCGACCAGGCCCCTGGATAAGATGCACTCTTTCTCCGGGCGGCTCCCCTAGATTCCGACACTACGATGGAAGTACAAATAGTTTGCCAGGGTGAAGATTCCGAAGAGTAAAAAGCTGCTAGTATCAAAACTATTAGAATAGAGAGCAACAACTTGGAAGAGAATTCTTCAGAGAGGAATCCTTTTTGTTTGCAGGTCACACCACATGAAATTGCTATTTGACTGTGCAGTCAGGGGTGCATGGCTGTAGTTGCAGCTACTTGAGAGGCTGAGGACCACAGCTCAGGCCTTTAAGAACAGCATGAGCAGCACAATGAATTGGCGTGAGAGAAAGATTTATTTTTATCTTTTTAAAGTTTTAGGTTTTTTTTGACTGTCTCTGTGTGGTGTGTGCAGTGAGTGCTAAGTGCCTGCAAAGTCCACAAGAGGGCATCAGATGCCCTGGAGCTGGAGTTACAGGGGGTTGTGAGCTGCTGGATGTGGGTGCTGGGAACCAGACCCGGGGCCCCGCCATTGCCTGCAAAGTCCACAAGAGGGCATCAGATGCCCTGGAGCTGGAGTTACAGGGGGTTGTGAGCTGCTGGATGTGGATGCTGGGAACCAGACCCATGGACCCCCTCCCCCCCCCCCCAGAGCAGAACATGTTCTTGACCATCTCTCCAACTCCACAGCACTAACATTTTTGATGAAGATCACCTGCTGACCCATGTGCACTGATACTTCACGTTAAACAGTAATCCATAGAGTTAGATTCTGAAATTCAAAGTTTAGGGATGCCTTAGTTAACGTATCTCACTCCCTTTTATTTACGAAAAGGAACATAAAAATCAAAACAAACTAACACAAACAAACCTTCCACATAAGTCTGAATGTATTTGCAAAACTATAAACCAAAAGTTAGGTGAGGGACTGGGGCTGTAGCACTGGTAGCAGTGTGCATGCTAGCCGTGGGCAAAGCCCTGGATTGGCTGGCTAGGAACGTGTAAAGCCTTGGGTTGAAGCCAGGTGTGTGGACCGGCAGCTCAGCATTAGGGAGACAAAGGTAGGAGGATCAAAAGTTCAAAAGATCCTGAGTCAAAACAGCAGCAGTAGTGGCAGCAGCGGTGGAAGCAGCTGCATTGGTAGCATCTGTGTTGGTGGTGGCAGCAGCAGAAGCAGCAGCAGCAGCTGCAGCAGCAGCAACAACAACAACAACTAAATGTTGAGAGCTGGAGAGGTGACTCTTTGGTTAAGAGCTTTTCCAGAGGCCCATCACCCTCATAGTGGCTCACTATGTGACTCCAGTTCCAGGGGATCTGGTGCCCTCTTCTGGCCTTTGCAGGCACCAGACATGCTCACGAATATATACGGGTACAGGGACACATACAATTATAGTAATTTTATACGTTACACAGGTAGAAAGCATTGCACCATTAATTGGTGGCAAGGAAGAACAACTTCGGCTTTTCTGAGACAATTTCCACAAAACCTGAGCTGTGATGGCTGATGCTTGTTCCTGCCGCCCGAACATGGATGTTAGGCCTTCCGCCTTTCAGCACTCGCCTCAGGACTCAGTGGCCACTCCTTGAATTTTACCCACATATACAAAGAAGCATCCCTTGGTGGTTCTAGACAGAACAAACATCATCTCCCATCTTCTCTTTCTTTTAACTTTATCTAAATGAATAGTTTGATGAACAGAAATTGCTAATATCAATGTACTTAAATTGCGTTTGGTCTTTTTTAGAAGTCTGTTTTAAGAAACTCTGTGTGGGCCAAGAAACACCTTAAAAGTTGTTCAGTATCATTAGTCATCAGGGAAATGCAAATCAATACAACCCTGAGATTCCACCTCACACCAGTCAGAATGGCTAAGATTAAAAACTCAAGAGACAACAAGTGCTGGCGAGGATGTGGAGAAAGAGGAACACTCCTACACTGTTGGTGGGATTGCAAAATGATAAAACCGCTCTGGAAATCAGTTTGGTGGTTCCTCAGAAAATTGGGCATGTCACTTCCAGAGGACCCTGGCACACCACTCCTGGGCATATACCCAGAGGATTCCCCTGCATACAATAAAGACACATGCTCCACTATGTTTATAGCAGCCTTGTTTATAATAGCCAAAAATTGGAAGGAGCCCAGATATCCCTCAAAAGAGGAATGGATACAGAAAATGTGGTATATTTATACAATGGAGTACTACTCAGCAATTAAAAATAATGAACTCATGCAATTTGTAGGTAAATGGTTAGATCTGGAAACTATCATCCTAAGTGAGCTAACCCAATCACAAAAGAATACACATGAAATGCAATCACTGATAAGTGGATATTAATGAGCTCAGAAGCCCTAAATACTCAAGGCACAATTAGCAAGTCAAATGACTCCCAAGAAGAAAAAAGGAGAGGACCCTGGGCCTGTAAAGATTGGATCCAGTATTGTAGACCCAGAACAGAGAAATTGTGGGGAGGGGAATGAGTGGGGAATAGCAGGGGAGGGAGAGGAATTATGGGACATATGGTGGGGGGAACTGGGAAAGAGGAAAGCCTTTGGAATGTAAACATAGAATATAGAAAATAAAAATTAAAAAAAAGTGGAAGTAAAAGACAGAGAGACAAACACTTAAAGTTGGCTCTTGTTGCCATTGCTGAGCTCAGTCTATTTCCCCTCCCATCAGTCTAGTTGGTGGTCGCTGGGGGCGGGGGAGTCCTTGAATCCCAGGATGTTTCCCCAAATGTAAGACCTTGACCCTGAGTCAGTGGTACTTATTTCAAGACACCCCCAGAGTGAGACACCAAGATGCAGATCGATGCAAAAGCAGGAGGTTTATTTTCTAGTTCATCAGGGTCAACCTTAAATTAGTTCCTCAAGGAGAGTGACTAGAAGGTGACCCCTGAATGGCTATTATATGCAGTTTTTATACTTTTTAGGGGCACAGATTACATCAGCAAGGTTACAGTTTAAACTTATTGGCTAAGCAAGTATGGGCAGATCATGACATGAATTTGAACTCTATCTAGGACTTTCCAGAGGGTCAGGAGACTGTCAAGGTGGAAGGGGGGGAGGGATCCTCAGAGCCAGTACTGGCCATGGGGACCTGGAGCAAAAGGACCATTCACCAGATACAACAGTGACCCTCCCCCTCTGAGCCTTTGGAGGGGTCATAGATGAGGATGGCAATCAGGCCATGCAATATTGGCCCTTCTCTTTGGCTGGCTTGTACAACAGGAAGGCCCTACACCCATCCCCCCTTTTAGATAATCCCAAGGGGGCTGATTAATCTCTTTGAGACTGTTTTATTTACTCATCAGTCCACCTGGGATGATATCCAACAACTCATGAGAGTGCTCTTCATGATCAAAGATTGAGAGAGGACAATGCAATATGTCAGAAAGAATGTCCCCTCAGACACGTGGGCACCATCTATTGACCAGGCTGTCATCAACAGTGGGTTTCCCCTGACTAGACCTGATTGGGACTTTAATTCAGCCAAAGGTAAGGAGCACCTTAAGGTCTACCACCAGGCTCTGTTGGGTCTCAAGGAAGCCACCCAATAGCCTACAAATTTGACCAAGGTACATGAGCTTAGCCAGGGATAAGTTGCCTGCTGCCTTTCTAGAGCAACTCACAGAGGCATTCTGCTAACATATACCCTATGACCCCAGCAGTGAGGAGCACAAAGCTATTGTGACTATGGCTTTTATAGACTAGGCTAGTAGAGATATAAAAAAAAAAAAAAAGCTCCAGAGGCTCAGGAACTACAGGATAAGTTGTTGAGGGATTTAGTGAAGATTGCTGAGAAAGTCTACCATAATAGGGAGACAGAGGCAGAGAAGGAACAGAGAAAGAGAAAGGAAGGACATGAATGGGAAATAAAAAAAGAAAAGCAACAGAAAAAGAATTTACAGAGAATCTTGGCTACAGTAGTCAGGGAAAGCAGAGAAGAGAGACTCCAACCAAAGAGAGACAGAAACTCCTTGAAAAGGACCAGTGCACATATTGCAAGGAGAAGGGCCACTGGGTCTAAGGGTGCCCCAACAAATGAAAACTGGGGGTGGGAAATCCCAAGCCTTTGGAAAAAAAGCCCCCAGTGAAGGTATTAGCCCTGCGGGAGGGGGGAGGGTGGAAGACAGTGACTAGGGAAAATGGGATTTGTACCCCCTCCCCGAGCTCAGGGTAACCTTGAAAATGGAGGGAAAACCCACCCAATTCTTGGAGGATACTGGGACCCAACACTCAGTCCTCCTCCAAGCTGATAGGCCAGTCTCCAGCAAAAGCTTGTGGGTCCAAGGAGCCACTGGGGCTAAACAATATTCATGGATTACCCAAAGAGCTGTGGACCAGGATGTGGGCCAGGTATCCTGTTCATTCATGGTCATTTCTGACTGCCCCTATCCCTTGTTCAGGAGAGATTTGCTCTCCAAGATTGGGGCTCAGATCCACTTCCTTCCTGAGGGCTCTCAATTGAGGGGGCCCACTGGAGAACCTGTCCAGGTCCTTACTAAGGGTGGAGGATCAATACAAATTGTTTGAGACCAAAACCCAAAAGACAGGATATTGCTTGGAGGCTGGAAAACTTCCCTCTTGCTTGGGCTGAAACAGCTGGCCTAGGACATATATGTCTGTAGGCCCCTGTGTAATGTGGAGCTCAAGACCCAGGCTGACCCTCTCTTGGTGCACCAGTACCCGATGTAGAAGGAGGCACAAGAAGGTATTAAGCCTCACTGGTATTGGTGACCTTGGGGGTTTTGTGTAAGTGCTGCTCTGCTGGGAACACACTCCTGTTACCTGTAAAAAAGACTGATACTCAGACTATTGCCCCATGCAATATCTGAGAGACAAGAGCAGCTTCTTGATTGATGGCCAACAGAAGGCAGGAGCTGCAGTGGTACAGCAGGTACACCTTCGAGACTGAGCATGTGCACAGGGCCTTTTATCAACAATGGGGACTCCTAACCTCAGAAGGCAAGATCATCAAGAACAAACCAGAGATAATTGCTCTACTACAGGCCCCTTTTAAACTAGCAAAAGTGAGTATAATACATTGCCCTGGGCACCAGAAGGGTGAGGACTCCATAGCTAGTGGGGACCACCTGGCAGACTGGGTGGCAAAGGAAGTAGAGAGATGAAAGGAATAAAGACTATCCTCTTGACAAACCACCACCCAGGGGAAGAGAGCCCACATTGGAACTTAGAAATGGCTGACCACCACTTAGGTATATTGATCATGAGCTTAAGCTGATTTATGGGTGTCCCACTAACTATTTGGACAAAAATGGACATTGGAAGACACTGGAGAGAAAAAGCCATCCTACCAGATCATCAGGCCCTTGAACTGCTTACACAAATGCACAGTTATACCTACCTTGTTAGTAGAAAACTAGAACAGGTGATCAAGGGCTATGGTGTTGTTATTTTAAATTTAGGAAAGCTAGCAGACGTGATATTTAGAAATTGTGAAGCTTGTCAGAAGGTAAATGCCCATCCCTCTAATGCACCATCAGGAAAAAGGCTAAGGGGTAATTGTCCTGGAGTATTTTGGGAAGTTGATTTTATTCAAGTCAGACCAGGAAAATATGGTTATAAGTACCGCCTAGTCTTTGTAAATAATTTTCTGAATGGGTAGAAGCCTACCCCACCAAGAGAGAAACCACACAGGTGGTCGTGAAGAAGATACTAGAGGAGATACTTCCTCGATTTGGTATGCCTAAAACCATTAGCTTAAATAACGGGCCAGCCTTTGTTTCTCAGGTAAGTCAGGGAGTGGGTAAGTTTCCGGGGACAGATTGGAAACTCCTTTGTGCAAACCATCCTCAAAGTTCAGGGCAGGTAGAAAGGATGAATTGAACCCTGAAGGAGACCTTGACCAAATTATCCTTAGAGACTGGTGCAGACTGGGTGGTGCTCCCACCCATGGCATTGTTTAGGGCCAGAAATACCCCCTATCATTTCAATCTAACTCCCTTTGAGATTCTATATGGGACTCACTTTCCACTGACCCTGGCTGACACCCCCCTCCCAAAGTGACTTTTCAGGCTGACAAGGATCTTACGGTTCAATTGCCAGCTTTCCAGTTCACCCACCAGGGATTGTGGCCTAAACTTTGTGCCCTGTATAACACAAGTACCCCAGAAGTTCCACACAGGTACCAAATTGGAGATTGGGTATATGTTAAGAGACATTGTGCTGAAAACTTAGAAGCAAAGTGGAAAGGACCTTTCCTGGTGTTGTTGACCACCCTGACTGCTGTTAAGTGAATGGTGGGTTTGTGCTAATGACTGGCACCTTGTGTGCACTCTACCATCCTGGACCAGTCCTCTACTTTCTGTGTACTGTTCCAATTGATCCCAAGGCTTATTTACCACCCCTCTGGAGAGCTTCTAGATAGATGGGACAGTACCCTCTATTGAACAAGAAGGGAACCTTTCACAGTGAGTGCTCATGGTGTCATTGCTCTTGAGGCTGGAAGCAGCTGGAGTGGCTACTGATACCTCTTCCTTGATGCTACAAGGTCACCAATACCAGAACCTCAGGGCTGCCATAGATCTGGACATTGAGAGAATCAAAACATTGATCTCCCACCTACAGGAGTCTGTGACCTCTCTGTTAGAAGTGAGCCTACAGAATAGAAGAGGGTTAGATTTACTGTTCCTCCAACAGGGAGGATTGTGCACTGTCCTCAATAAAGAATGTTGCTTTTACATAGACCATTCTGGGATAGCTAAGGATTCCATGGCCAAGGTTAGGAAAGGGCTAGCCAAACAGAAGAGAGAAAGAGAACAGAGTCAGGGCTGGTTTGAGTCTTGGTTTAACTTCTCCTCTTGGTTAGCGACCCTCATATCTACCTTGTAAGGACACCTAATTGTTCTCCTGCTATTGCTGACCTTTGGACCCTGCATATTGAACAAGCTTATAGCCTTTATAGAAGAGAGAATAGGAGCCATACAATTGATGGTCCTGCACCAACAATATGAGATCCTGAAGACAGGACCTGAAGAATATGAGTTAGTTACCCAAGACCCCTGAGTGTAGCTCCAAGATTGGAGCTTGTACAAGAAAAAGGGGGACATGAGGGACCCTAAGGGCTTTTTACAGTCCCACAGCTTCCCCTCCCACCTGGGGTCAAGGCTAGGTCAAGTTCCATTCTCTACTCATAGTTCTTGGGAGGAGCAGGAACATTCTTGAGAAAAACCACAGAATGTACAGACTGATAGTCACCTGACCCTCTGGAAAGTCCCAGATAGAGTTCAAATTCATGCCATGATCTGCCCATGCTTGCTAGCCAATAGATGTAAAGGTCAATATGCTTAGCCACTAAGTTTAAACTGTAACCTTGCTGATGTAACCTTGCCCCAAAAAGTATAAAAACTGCTTGTAATAGCCATTCATGGGTCAACTTCTAGTCACTCACCTTGAGGGACTAATTGAAGGTCGACCCCAATGTGCTAGAAAATAAACCTCTTGCTTTTGCATTGATTTGCATCTTGGTGTCGAAGTAAGTACCACTGACCAAGGGTCAGGGTCTTAGAGAGGCCAAATTACAGTTTGAGTATTGAACCTTGTCTCTTTTCATCTTAATGGAGAAAAGTTGCAGAAATCTTGATATGTATGTATAAGAGCACCTTGTTTTATACTGTGCTCATTTAGTCTAAATTTCTAACACCTCATGGATTCAAACTGTCACACAGGAAAAGCTGTTTGATCTAACAATCTAGTTATTCTGGGAACTCACTAAGCCCCCTCCAGGCTCAGGCAGCTGTGGGCTGATCATTTTGTAAGCAAGGTTTGAATAGCAAAACAAGGAGCAATTCTCTCAGCAGTGAGTTCTGTATTCTGGAGTCTTGAGTACTGACCACAAGGAAGAGAAAGGAAACCCAGTAGGAAGGGAGCCTGATGTCTTTCTCACTAACCTTGGAGAAAAGACCTCACATAAGACATGAAGTTCATGTTAATCTTCAGAACTAAAGAAAAAGTGATGCCTAATTAATTTTCAGATCCAACTTAGTCAGTGAACCACTGGATGATGCCACATGATCCTATGGAAGGCAGGGGGTATGGGTTGGAAGAAGGCCAAAGAAGGAGAGTTGCCATAAGTTCTATGTCAGCCTGGGCTGCATAGTAAGGCCTTATTTCAATAAACAAACTAGCAAGCAAATATTCTTGAAGGTATTCCATTAAAGCGGCAGGTCATGGCTCAGTAAGAAGTTGCTTCAGTAGAAGAACTGAAGATCCTTCTTTACCATCTGCCATTGACTTTTCCCAGTAACATCACCCTTTCATAGTGATTTAATCCTTAGCAGTGCAAAAACATACAACAAAGAAACTGTGTGTGGTGGGTGGCTCATGGCTGAGGCAGGAGAATCATGAGCTTGAGGTCAGCCTGGGCTACCATTCAGGTTCCAGTCTAAGCCAGATTTAATTATATATAAAGAAGACATTGTCTCTAAATAAAACAAAGCAAGCCAAACCCAATAGTAAGAGCCCCAAGGCTCAGTAACTCAGGTCCTTCCACTAAGGAGTGGCTAGAATTCCCACCCCTGGATGCTGTCTTTAGCACTCAAATGTTTCTAAGTCCTTCCATAAAAAGGAGTGGATAGGGAAGGGTAGAAGGTGTAGGGAGGGGTATGCCCATAGGATGTACTTCCACAATATTAACTTTTATGAAAGTATTTGAAAAAGAAACCAAGTCCTTGCTGTTCCAGGTCAGAAAACCTCTCCCAGTGGCAAATCTGCCACATCTGGAAGGTGGATGGGCTTTCACCCTGGATTAGGAAGAAAGGTTTAGACTGGCCAAAGGAGGAAGCATCAGATATCTTGTACCTCCACAGGACTAGACGTTCACAGAACAAACTCCCTGTTGAGCCTCAAGAGGTGCCTGGACCGTTCCGCTCCACCAAAGCATGAGCCCACTTTCCCACCAGTTTCCCCTCGAAGCCTCTTACAGCACTGGTAAGGAAGAGCATGAAGAAAAGGAGGGCGACTGTGGCTGAGTTTGCCTTCTTTGTTCTACTAGCTGCCAGTGTCCCCAGTGCAGCCAGCGTTGGGATGGATCCTTTCAAATATTTCTGAGAAACTTGGCTTCTCACAAGGCACTTGTGCTATGTGGGGATCTCAGGGTGCCTCCAGAAGAAACTGACCTTCGTAACCCCACAGGAAGCAAGAAGGACAAGGTCTTGGGGAATTGCTACAGGGTGTACCACTGGCTGGCAGCTTCCTCTCTACCCTAGCACTGCCTATGCTTGTACTTTTGGACTTACACGATGAATGCTTGGTCTAAGAATGTTGGTTGGCTGGCGGCTGAAGAGATGGCTCAGAGGTTGAGAGCACTGGCTGCCCTTCCAGAAGTCCTGAGTTCAATTCCCAGCAACCACATGGTGGCTTAAAACCATCTGCGATCTGGTGCCCTCTTCTGGTGTGTAGGCACATATGAGGCAGAACACTGTATACATAATAAATAAATCTTAAAAAAAAATGTTGGTTGGCATCTTGATTACTACTGGGGTCTGTCCCACTAGCATAGCTGTAGCCATTTTGTCCCATGCCTGGCAGCTACTTCATATTGTTGCTGTAGTATGCCTGCCAGTCATTGGCACAGGAAAAAAAAAAACAAAAAAACAAAAACAAACAAACAAACAAAAAAACCAGAGCAGGGTCACACTGACCACATATTCTGTTATGTTCTATAAGAAGTTTGTTAATCTTAAGAAATTCCACAAAGCTTTACATAGGACCCAACAAATTAAAGGTCAGTATAAACTTTCATGTCTAAAATAGTTTGAGTGTGATCTGGCCACTGAGCAACACTTCTAGCACCTGTGTATGAGCTCATTATGGTTTTTTTCCTTGATAAACCAACTATGAGGAACGTTTAGGGTTGTAGTCTCAGGCCCCAAATTCTGAGCTTCTGTCCTGTCCAATCAGTTTTAGAGTAAGTGTTCAATAAACCATCACTGTCTGACTGAGATTGGCGTTTGTGTGGTTTGTGTGTGACTCTTGGGCCCCAGCAATTGCTTTTTTTCCTCTGCTTCACTCTCTTTTACCTGCATCATGGGACAGCAAGACCAGCTCCAAGGCTCCGGGGCTCTGAGGCTCTCGGCAATGATTGCTGTGCCCAGACTCTTTTCCTAACCCATGACACTCCTCCTCAAGTCATTTACATTTGTGATACAACTTTGTCTCCCCCTGCAAACCTTCAATAGCCTTGTAGAGAACTCCACTGTCATCCTCCTATCTCTCCTTTATGTGTCTTTAGGCCCAAGGTTTATGTATGTGTCCCTGCTCTGCTTTATACATTAAACCAAACTTCTGGGTTTTTTTTTTTTTTGAATAATCCAAGTTTTTTTTTTAAAGTTCTAATTTTCAAAGTAAACAAACAAACAAATAAATCTGATACCAGATATTTTTTTATGTATCAGGCAAGCTTAGAAAATAATTTTTAGCCTCTCTGAAAAAAGAAACACAAGATGTGTCACATGTGGAAGAAATTCTCTAAAAATGTGTAAAATATATGAACTTTCAGTAGGAGCCAGTGTCTGGATCCAGCCTAAAGCAACCAGTGGGGTCAACTTTATAGCTGTAACTGAAAGGGTTTGTTTATTGGTTTACTTGTGTGTCCCAAACTAGCCTCAAGGTTGGCATGATAGCTCCTGGACCATTGGGCCAACGTTGACCTTGGTCTCCTCAACTTGCTTCCAGCTCCTAGGTGTGGGGCCATACGTGTGGCTCAGAAACCCCTTTCTTCTCTTTTAAAAACATTATTGTTTTCTAGACAAACTCATTGGTTTTAAAAATTATTGTTTTGTTCTCTACCTCTTGAGTGCTGGGATTACAGGTGTGTGCCTCTATACTGGGTTTTGTGGTGCTTAAGTGTTGAGCCTGACTCTGATCGCCAGGCAAGCATTTCACCAACTGAACTACATTCTTAGCCCATAATTTAACTGCATAACTTAGCTCATAAAAAATGTAAAGGAGGCCCAGCACAGTGCTGCATACTTTTAATCTCAGCACTGGGGGGAATAGAGGCAGGAAGGTCTTTGTGAATTTGAAGTTAGCCTAATGTATGTATCAAGCTCCAGGCCAGCCAGGGCCACATAGTGAGACCCAATCTCAAAAAACCAAACCTAAGCAACAGAAGATGTTCTTAGATTTTGTTTGTTTTTAGAGACAGTGTTTCTCTGTGTAGCCCTGACTGTCCTGGAACTCACTCTGTAGAACAGGCCGGCCTTGTTCAGAGAGATCTGACTGTCTCTGTATCCTGAGGGCGGGGATTAAAGGTTTATGCCAACACAGCCCTCAAACAACAAAAGAAAACTAACTACCACCACCACTGTCACCACAACAAAAGCAGGCAGCATGCGTGCACCAAAGCTGCCTGGCACACAGAGGAACAGGTGGTCTCTCCAACCTGAAAGCAGGGCTCTTGATGCCTAAGGAATCAAAATACCTAGGTAAATCTGAGATACCCAAAATTCTTCTCTGAATAGATGAAAGTGAGGAGGAGAAGAAGAAGGAAGAGGAGGGGGGAAGGAGGAAGAGAAGGAAATTAAGTACTCTTTGGCTAAGTAAGACAAGGGAATGTGACCTGAGAATTGCCTGGGATTGTAGCTGATGAACCCTCCACAATAATAGACTGTTTAGTGGGCTTCGGGTCATAACTGATGCTGCCCAAAAGTCCAGGAGGATGTCATGCTAGCTTGTTAAAGCAAACATACTGCCTTGGTGATCATATGCTGAGGAAACTGAGGAGCAAATGCTAAATTCATCTGGAAAGACAGGGTTAGGGTTAGAGACCATTGGTGTGGGCTGGACAGGGTTCACATGTAGAATATGAGCTCACATCAGAACAGACAGACAGACAGACAGACAGACACACACACACACACACACACACACACACACACACACGCTGGTGTGTACCAGTATCTGCCCACACAATGACTGTGGAAGATGTTACAGAGCAGCAGAAGCTGGAAGATTCCATGTGTTGAGACTGAGGTGTCTAATCCTGGCTGTAGCTTTTATTGCGGTTTTATTGGTACAAATATAAAGCTTGCTTCAGGGTAGTGAGTGGTTAAGACTAGCAGGAGGTGAAAGTTCCCTTCAGGTTAGGCCTGAAACATTCCACTGAGGTTACCAGGTGAAGGTCTTTATCTCAGCATCAAGAGTCTGTCTCCCTGGCTGTTTTGAGAACAGCTCTTCCAGAATGTCTGGTAAAAGCATAGTTAAGACAGAAATTAGAAAGATGAGACTTGTTACCTGGTGGGATGCCTGAGATGCAGGAAGGATGTATAGGACAGCTTACCTTGGATTGGTAAAACTCTGAGGATCTCTTTATTTCATCCACAGAGTCCTATATCACAGAACTACTTGCTTAATACAGTTATGTGATTTGCCTGCTCGTATGTCTGTAGGCCTGATGCCCAATGAGGCCAGAAGAGGGCACCAGATGCTCTGGAACGAGGTTACAGATGACTAAGTTGTTATATGAATGCTGGGAATCAGACCTCAGTTATCTGAAAGAGCAGTATCTTAGTTCCATCGCTCTGAAGAGATGCCATGACTAAGGCAACTTTATCTATCTATCTCAGTCACTGTTCCATTGCTGTGAAGATATGAGCAGCCAGTGCTCTGAGCTCTGAGCCATCTCTCAAGCCACATCACTTACATTTTAAGAGTGGTTCTGGGAGCCTGACCCACGTGGTGGTACACGCCTGTAATTCTGGTACTTGGGAAATGGAGCGGTAGAAGGATCAAGAATTCAAGGTCATCCTCGGCTACAAAATGAGTTTGGGAGAGTTTGAGCTGAGACTAGGTCTCCAAAACATACAAACACAAAACACATTCACACACACACACACACACACACACACACACACACATTCACACATGCACACACAAACACATTTACACATACACACATGAGCACCCTCCATTTCCTTTGACACACACGATCCTGGTTAATATCTCTATCATAGTGATCTATTTGTGACAACTGATGAGCTACGGTGAGTGTTTGAAGTCACTGACTTACTTACTTTTACAACAGGGCTGGTCTGGAATCCACTTCAGAGATGACATTCAGCCCCTAATCCTCCTGCCTCTGCCTCCAGTGCTGAGTAACTGCTGTA
Organism: Apodemus agrarius; assembly: GCA_964023405.1. Taxonomy (NCBI): domain Eukaryota; kingdom Metazoa; phylum Chordata; class Mammalia; order Rodentia; family Muridae; genus Apodemus; species Apodemus agrarius. The sequence continues at coordinate 1,241,683 of OZ030021.1, forward strand.
AACCAACCACATTGGTGGGAATTGGGTTTTAAGTTGATTTTATTTAATTTCTTTTTCTTGAGACAGGGTCCCTCTGTATAGCCCTAGCTGTCCTGGAACACACTGTGTAGACCAGGCTGGCATTGAACTCAGAGATTTTTTGCCTTTGCCTCTTGAGTGCTGGGAGGTGCACACAACTATGCCCAGCTTGCATATTTTTATTCTGAAGTGATGAAAATTAGACTCGGAAGATTTGTACATATCAGGCAACCTATAGCCAATGTGCAAGATTTCTCATTTTTATATTATTTTTGTTAATTAATTTGCCATACTAAAGGCTGAGCCCAGAGCTTTGTGCCTGCTAGGCAAACGGTCTACCACTGATCTATAAATAGCCCTAGGTCTAGTCAAGTCCTAAAACATTTCTTCTTGGCTCTTTTTATTCTTCTTGGCTTGGCATGGTGGTAGTGAGCCCTGTAATTCCAGCACTTGGAAAGGAGAGGCAGGAGGATCAGGAGTTTAAGATCATTTTCACATATTTACAGAGTTCCTGGCTAGCCTGGGCTATCTGAGGCACCATCTCAAAAATAAATAAATAAATAAATAAATAAATAAATAAATAATAAAAAAAAACCTTGGTGGTTCACACCTTCAATCCCAACTTGGGAGGCAGAGAGGGAAGATCTCTGAGTTGGAGGCCAACTTGGTCTATAGAGCAAGTTCCAGGATAGCCAGGGCTACACGAAGAAACCCTGTCTCAGGAGAGGAGGGTGGGGGCATGAGGGACTAGGGGAGTGGGGAGTGGGAAAGACATTGTGTGTGTGTGTGTGCATGTGCGTGAGGCGTTTTGCTTGAGAGAGGGTCTCTCTCTGAGCCTGAAGTTGGCTGGTGGATGAGCTCTTGGGGTCTGTATCTGGGTCCCCAGTGTTAGAATGACAGGCATACTCACAACTATGTTGAAAGCTTTTTATGTGTGCCTGGGAGACTCAGTTTCAGGTCTTCATGCTTGCAGAGCAGGGATGCCTACCCACTGAATAAATAGTAAAACCTCTCCCCAGGTTTTACTATTTTATTTTTAACATGAAAAGCATATAAAATATCTTCAAGCAAAAATACCCCAGGTGAGGGAGTTGGGGTGGTACAGTTCCTGTACAGAACTGTGTACAGTTAGATGCTTAAGACATCACATTCTTTTGGGAAGGAAGTGATGAGCCCTGATGGGCCTCTGAGGAGAACCTTGCCCATTATAAGGTCACCCTGGAGGCTTGCATCCTTGTATCTCAGAGTCACACAGTCAGTGCAAAGTATAGAGGGAAGTTTCCGGCTTCTTGAGCACTGGCTACTGGCCCCAGGACAGACTAGCATCAAACTGAGACCATTTCACAGGTGTCTGAGTGCAGTTTTGTGTTAGAAATCTCAGATGAAAAAGATTCCTTTTATCTGGCACAGCCATCTTTCCTTCCTGGACAGGGCTTCCTATTCTGTGCCTCAGCCGGGCGAGAGCCAGAGAGCTTGAGCCTGTGCAGGAAGAGAAGTTGAAGGCCGGTTTGCGCGAGGTTCAGGTCCGAGTGCGTGCTCCGAGAATTTCGCTTTTTTTGGGTCCCTGCCACCGGAGGTAAAATGAGCAGCAGAGATGTGGGGGAAGTGGGCCCGGGAGCTGGGTCGAAACTACTAGAAGATGCAAATTGATAAATAAACATTAAAACAATGAGGTAAGCCTTTCACAAAGAACAAATTGCTAATCTAACCTCAGCGCGGGAGGGGGGGTGGGAAGGCTGCTTAAGTGGAACAAAGGCCGCTTTCACGACCTGTGTTTTATTTGTAAACTGGCCGCGGCTGGTCTGTTAAATGGATTTAGTCTCACCTGCCTCCAGCAGGTGATCCTCTCTTTCTCCAAACGTCTCCTAGAATCGGTCACCTGATCTGACCAGGAAAAGCCTTGGAAGCTGGGCCAAATTTTAGCCACTTTAGAGAAACAGCCAACTTGTTCATCAACAATAGGGCCAGTGTGTGAGGGGAAGGGTCTGGGAGTGGCAAACCTTCCTGGTTTTAGACTAATGACAGGCTTCCGGTTCTGTGTCCCAGAATTTGAGGCCTTCTCTTGGGAATAGGGGTTGTCTGTGCTCCTCTAGTAATGCCCCAAGGATGAGGAGGTAGGTGTCTGACATCCTGCCTCCTTGCTGAGGGAACTCTACAGACTCCCCTGTCTCCCACCCCCACCCCCAGGCCTGTCACTCCACTCAAACTGTGAGGAAAGGACAGTCTGGCAAGGAGGTGACACACAGATGGCAGTTAATCACCCCAACCACCACAGATAAGGCCCAGGCTCCAGTGACCTTTGGCCTCCTTTCTTCTCTGACTGGCCAGCCATCACCCCACTTCCTTCCCCTGGAAAACCAAGGTGCTCTGGTGGGGTGAAGGGCAAGGTGACTCCACAAGGCTTGTCCAAGGCACTTTCAGCTACACCTTGCTGAGATTTCAAATGCAGTCACAGCTCGGATCTCCGTAAGGATAGGAACTCCAAAGCTGTGGCCAGAGAGACAGAAGCTTAGCTGGCGAAGGTACTCGCTGCTGATCTGAATTTAATTCTCTGGGACCCACATGGTGGAAGAAAAGACTCCTGAAAGTCGTTGGTTGTCCTCTGATCTCAGAACACACACACACACACACACACACACATGGGTGGGGGTGACCGAGAAGTCCTTGGGGTAAGGTGCTGAGCTGACGTTTATCTTACCTGTTTTGGCCCCGTCTGCTCTAGGTCACTGTACTTGCTCCTGGGGGCTTTTGAGGAGGCATCTAGAGTTCCCTTGTGCCCCTAGGGAATCTTCTGTGACATAACAGCAGCCGTGTTTCTGTATCCCACATACTCTGAACCTGCTCTGGGCCTGTGCCTCTCTGCAGGCACACCATACTCTGGCCTCCATCTTAGTGGCAGTGTTGGCCTCGTGTCTTGGATACTCTCACCCTGGCTTGCCCAGCCTTTCACTTGGCAGGTTCTTCTCGGCCTCCTCTGCTGGGCTCTGGTGAGAAACCCTTCTCTTCGGTGGCTCCTGGGCATCCTTAGAAGTTTCCTGGAACTTCCGCAGAAAGGCACTACTTTGCATCAGCCTCTGGCCCTAACACATCCCTCCCCTCGTCCTCTTTTTTATCCTGCCTGTCTCCACTTGTATAAAGCTTCATTCTATTTGTTTGATCACTTGCTGTGTGTGTACATTTTGTATTTCCTCTATCACTATCTTATTTTAGGTGTCACAGTCATGCATGATGACCCCCAGTTTTTATTTGGGAGCTGGGGATTTGAACTTGGATCTTTTGACTTTCATAGTAAGCACCAAATCATCTTCTTACTTTCTTATTTATTTATTTTGAGACAGGACTTTATGTAGCCCAGGCTGGCCTTGAACTTTCTACACAGCTGAGGATGATCCTGAGCATCTGGCTCTCCTGGTTTCATCTTCTGGGTACTGGGATGACAGGCAGACACCAGTATGACAGTTTTAATTAACTTATACTGTATAGACTTACTGATTCCCTTTCCAGTTTCAACTCCATGATGGAGACTGTGTCTATGCTCCTTAGAAATCATACTGGACTTCTGGCACACTGTAGGTACCCAGTTGACTTTAGCTGAAAGAGTGAAATGTAATGACCAGTTTACAGAGGAGGAACTGGGTATAGCAAGGCCAAGACAATTACTAAAGGTCACAGTTGGTGTCCCTGTGGAGTTAGAACTCAATCTCTCTGACCTCAAGACAGGGCCACTCACTTACAGCAGAGATTACATTCCTCCAACATTGTCCCCAGTATCAATTTCTTACTCAAGTATGCGGGAGGTTCCCATTATTCATTGTGTCTGTTCCGATCTGGAATCTTGTCTGATTTTCAGGGTTAGAAACCAGTGTGCCACAGATGCCAGTAAGTCTTTACCTCAGAATTTAAGTTTTAAAAGATAGGCAATTCGGGTCAGATTAACCGAAAGCTCTTTTCTATTGTCTATTGTCTCTGAGTTTGCTTAGCAGCTAGGTGTGCCCAACCTACATCCTCATCCTGGATTCGAATTCTGTTCTCACCAGGCCCTGGTGTCCTCCCTCTATTGTCTCCATTTAACCAGGAGGGGCTCTTCCAAACTTTAACCTTATTAACAATTGCATGCAAAATGTGCCTGATTTAGGAATGTGGTGCAAACTTTAGTCTCAAGGCCAGGTAATGGCTGGTATTTTCTGAACTCACTTGTCTTAACTCCATTGTTGCAGCTACCAATCTCATTCTTTTCAATTGCTGTACTGTTGTAGTCGGGAATTGATAGATCGCTGGGGAAATAAAAATTAAAACCAAAGTAGATGTCGCTGCATATCTATTAGGATGGTCACTAAAAATAGGGATGGAAAATAAGCTGGGAAGCATGCAGGGGATCAGAACTCTTGAAGTTGCTAGTGGGAGTATAAAATGTGGCAGCCATTACAAAAGACAGTATGATCACTTTGCAAACAACTTTAAGATAGAAATGACATTTGTTCTTCTAATCTGTGTATATACTCAGAATAGTTTAAAACAAAACAAAACAGGCACATTTTAAAAGCAACACTGTTTCCAATAACCAAAAGGTGGAAACAACTCAAATTCATCACCCAGAGATGAATGGATCTATGAGGTATAATTGTACACTTGTTATAGACTATTACTAAGCGCTACAAAAAAATGAAATTTGGATACATTAACTTCCCCCTAATGTTAGACTAAATAAAATAGTCACAAAATGAATTTTATTTGGTAAGTCCTCTTATATGAATGCCTAGAACAGGCACATTCAGAGACAGAAAGGCTCTCAGGAGCTGGGGTGGGGGAATTGTTAATGGCTACACATTTTCAGTTTGATGTAAAGAATTCTGAGATGGTTGATGAAGGTTACATGCATTGAGACTGTTTCCGATGCTACTGTGTTTATGCTAATGATCAAAAATGGTGAATTTTATGTCCAATATATACATTTAAAATGAAAAAAAGAAAGATTTATTGCATTATTTATTTTATGTATATGTGTCTGTGTCTGAGTGTATGTTTGGGCACCAAGTGCATGCAGGCACCTGAGGAGGCCAGAGGAGGGCATCAGATTCCCTAAAGCTGGATTACAGGTGGTTATGAATTGCCCCACATAGGTGCTGGGACCTGAACTTGGGTCCTCTTCTTCTAATCACTGAGAAGCCCTATGTTCACTATAGTTTACTACGATAAAAAAAAGGAAGACCCCCCCACACACATACAAACACACATGAGATAGACTGTCATATAGCTGAGACAAGCCTCAAACTCACTATAAAGCTGAAGATGACCTTTACTTTCTATTCTCCTGACTGCCAGGTTTCATGATTCAAGCCTATACTGTAGCACCTTGATTTTGTGTGTTGCTGGGGATGGAAACCAGGGATTTCAGCGTGCTGGACAGGCACTCTGCCAATGATCAGCATCCTTAGTCCCAAGCATAACGCCACACATTATTTATATCTCTAAAAAGGAGTCATCTGAGCAATTCGAAGATACATTGGGATGTAATTGTCAGTAACATCCTGTGCTGCTTTAAGATTTCTAAGATTTCACTTAGAATTTCCTCATCTCTGGTAGAGTGATCTTTCTAATATTAACTGTTAGCGCATTGCTCCATGATTTATGTTATTTTACGTTTTCATGTTTCCCAGATTTCATCTATACTGGACAATATACAAGTTTTTTCTTGTTTGGTTTTATTTTTTGAGTCAGTCTCATTATACAGCCCACACTGGACTTGATGTAGCTCAGTCTAATTTGCAGCTATTTTTGTGCCTCGGCATCCAAAGTGCTGGACTTACTAATGACCTTTTGAAAAGAGTTTTGCTGGGCCGATGGCACACTCCTGTAATCTTAGGAAGGCAGCGTCAGGAAGCCTTGAACTAGAGATCAAGGCCAGCCTTTTCCACATAGCAAGTTCCAGTCAATACTGCATAGGGAGACACTGCCCCCCCCCACCGCACCCCCACACTTTCTCTTTCCCTCTCAAGAGCATTTACTTTCCCTGTCTTGTAAAAAGTTGCAAAGAAGAAAGTATCTATTTTTGCTTCATGAACACAAACATGCTGGTCAACCTTCTGATTAAAATTTGTTTGGTCATGGGCTGTGGTCTTCCAAACCACTGGCTTAGGAAATGTCACATGTGGTTGGCCTCAGTCTGCATTTGGGTCCCTGACCCTGAGCCAATCACTGCACTCCGGGGGAATGAAACAATTGAATGTCTTGGATCACATCAAGGATCAAAACTTGAGAGTGGAAAAATCCAACGCCAACTTCAAGCCTGCAAGTAGGTATGGTCTGCATTATTAAAATCCCAATGTGCAGCAGCAGGGACTGGATGGAAAAGCATTTCCTTTTTGAGGTAGGGTCTTGTGTAACCCAGGTTGGAGTTGAACTTTCAATGTAGCAGAGGTATATATCACACCACATGACGTTTATGTGGTGCTGGGGACCAAACTCAGGACTTCATACACATTAGGCAAGCGTCTCCCGATGGTTGTCAGCTGTGGTGGCTTGAAGAGGAGATGTCCTCATTGTCCCAGGCATCTGAACACTCATTCTCACTTGGTGAAGGTATTTGGAGAGGGGTTAGGTGGTGCAGACTTGCTGGAGAAAGTGTGTCACCAGGGGCAAACTTTGGGAGAGAAACGCCCTCCAGCTATTTCCAGTTCACTCTGCTTCCTGCTTGTAGTTCAAGCAATGGGCTCTCAGCCACCTACTCCAGCCACTGTCTCTGCCACCCACTGCCCTGCTGTCCTGCCACGATGTTTCATCACAGTGACAGAAAAGTTTGCTATGCTCTCAATAGTATGCTTGTGGTTTATATAGATTTATTTATTTTACTTTATGTGTATGAGTATTTTGCCTGAATGTGTGTCTGTATACCATGGGAGTGCTGGGCGCCTAGGGATACCCCAGGACTGGAGTTACAGATGGTTGTGAGCCACCACGTGGAAGAGCAGCCAGTGCTTTTGACTGCTGAGTTCTTCCTCCCACTCCTGTTATTCTTATTAATAACAGAATCTCACATCCTAGGGAACAGGTCTCCTACGGCTTGTACTCTCATCCCTGCTATGATCTAAAGGTTGACACCCTCCCAAACTTTGTGTGTTAGAACCTGGTTCCCATGGTGACAGGCGCTATCCAATAGGGTCTTTAGGAAGGAATTAGACTGTGAGTGGCCAGGGTGAACTACCTTGACCATTTCTACTTTGTGAGAACACAAAGCAAGTCAGAAGCAGGGAGAGAAACTTTACCAGACATCAGAACTGCTGTGTGCCCAAGAATTGGACCCTCCCCCATACATTCGTCGTGTTTACATTCTGTGTGAAGCCAGGCACCCTGAACTCACACCTGTAATCTCAGCAATTAGGATCGTGAGGCAGGAGGATTGTTCAGCTTTTGAAGTCATCCTGGGTTACATATTGAATTACAATCCAGCTAGGCCTACACAGCAAGACCTGTCTTGACTGCCCCTAAAACAAACAAACAAACAAACAAATAAAAGATAGATAGATAATTGAAATTAAAATCCAAAAACTATGAGGTGTTTTTTAAAATTTTTTTCTTTATTCATTTTTATTGTATGAATGTTTTGCTTGTATGACTGTAATTCCCACTGGTGAGAATAACAATGGAGGTGCTTGGATTCTGAAACTCATGGTCTGTGAAAGGTAATGGTTTTTCTGCGCTTTTACATGGTATCTAAAGCCTGCCTGACATGTGTAAGTACCTAACAAGAACCTAGGCTCAGCTTTGCTGTGAAGATGGCTATCTTATTGTTATTTACTTATTTATCTTTGCAGGGGGCATTGTCTCATTCTGTAGCCCAGTTCAGCCTGGAACTTCTATGCAGACTAGTCTGCGAAGTTAGGGTGGTTCTCCTATCTCAGCCTTTCGTGTGCTGGGATGACAGATGTGACCCACCAAGCCTAGCATTCCTCCAGAAATGGGTTCCTTTACCACTGACAGTGTTACACTCAGGACATAATAAAACTTTATACTTTGTGGTTCCTGTTCCCTGTCAGGGAGTCAGAAGACACACAGGACTCAGCTGTGTCTCTTGAGAAAAAAAAAACACCCAGGAGGAGGCTAATAGACTGCATTCTGTTCTAGAGCAGCCCTTCTCAGCCTTCAGTGGGGTCCGAATGACCCTTCCACAGGGGTCACATATCAGATATCCTGCATATCAGGTACTTATATTATGATCTATATAGTAGCAAAATTGCAGTTATGAAGTAGCAACAAAAATAATTTTAGAGTTGGGGGTTACTACAACATGAGGAACTGATTTAAAAAGCCATAGCATTAGGAAGGTTAAGAATCACTGTTCTTGAAGAGCAGTATGTTTGTGTTTGTATTAGTTTCTTGTTGCTGCTATAACAAACTGGGAGTCACAAATGATTGAGAGCACTGAAAGTCAATCATGCGGAAATTATAAGTTCTAAGATCAAGGTGTGGCCAGGCTTCCAGAGGATCTAGGGCAGAACCTGCTTTCTCAGCTTTCCCTCAGGTAGAAGTATGTGTATCCCTGGGCTCATGGCTGCCCACCAAGGTCAGCGTCTTCAGGCCTTCTCTGTGTTGGTCTCTGTGGCTTTGTTTTGGATCTCTATTCTCCACCTCCATGTCTCCTTTACTGATTTTGCACCTCTGGTCTCATCTCATGGAGGACCCTTGTGAGTCCATCAGTCCTGTGTAATTTAGGATAATTTCCAGGTTAGGCTCCTTGGTCATCTGCCAGGTACCCTTGCTCAGTTAAGCAATACTGCTTAACTCATAGATTTCAGGAACCAGAATGTCATCAGGGGTCACTATTCTATAATAGTCATTTCCTCTTATACCTAATTATAATTTTTGTCCTTTAAAGTTGATTTATTTGGGGGCTGGAGAGATGGACCATCAGTTAAGAACATTGGCTTCTCTTCCAGAGGGTGTGCATTTGGTTCCCAGCACCCACCTAGAAACTCACAACTGTTTACAGCCTTGGCTTCCGAGGTCAACACCTTCTTCTGGTCCCGTTGGGCATCAGGCACGCAGGTAGTACATGTATACACATGCAGGCAAAACATTCATGCACATACAACAAAAAACAAGTAAACCGCTTGTTTAGTCAGACTTAAGGGATTATTCCTATAATTCCAGCATTTGAGAGGAGAGAAGAGGTAGGAAACTTGTTCTAAGTACAGGATACAGAGGCAGCCTGCGCTACAGAAAGAGCTTGGGTCAGCCTGATCTACCATGAGACCTTATCTCAAAAAAACAACAATAAATGAACATGATAAATAAACACTTGATTTTTTGTTTTCTTTCTTTCTTTCTTTCTTTCTTTCTTTCTTTCTTTCTTTTGGATTTGGTTTTTTCGAGACAGTGTTTCTCTATATAGAAACCTGGCTGTACTGGAACTCACTCTGTAGACCAGGCTGGTCTCGAACTCAAAAATCTGCCTGCCTCTGTCTCCCAGAGTGCTGGGATTACAGGCGTGCACCACCACTGCCCGACTTTGTTTTATTTCTAAAAGAACATATTCAGAGAGTTTGCAAACACCAACAAAAACTAAATTGCACAAAGGTCAAAAAGCTTCATCATCATGGGAATGTCAGTCAGGGCTGCAGTAAGTGCCCTTGTGTGAAAGGTCCCTCACAAAGCACTTGCGGGAATCTTAATTGATGAGCATTGATGTTAAGGGACAGGGCCCTTAAAATGAGATTCAGCTCCTTGGGCTCTGAGCTCACAAAAGGATCCGTGCTGTTACCATAAGAGTGTGTTCATCATCTCCTCAGAGGGTTTCTTATAAAAAGCATGTGTTCAGTTCCTCTTCCTTCGGGTCTCCTCCCATCCCTGCCTGCCTGTGTGTGTGTCTGTCTCTGCCCCTTCCCCCTGACTCCCATCTTCAATGGTTACTATATCAAGATGTTACATGAGAGGGCCTTGATCTTTGGTTTTTGCAGCTTCTAGCACTGTGAACATAAACTTTTACTCATTATACATTACACAGTCTCAGGTGTTCTGTTATAGTAGCACACAGCAGTCTAAGATAACAAGCATACTCACATGGAAGAATAAACAGAAATACAGAAAGTAATGAGTACTGGGGAGGACTTGGGAAAACGAGAATCCCAGCACACTACTGGTTAGAATAGCAAATGGCACAGTCACACGAAAAACGGGCTGGTGGTTCCTTGAAAAGTGAAACCTAGACTTACCCTACAACCCAGCACTTCCACTCCTGGGTATAAAACCAAGGGGGGTGAACACAGGTGCTCACGTAGATAATTGTATACCAGTGGTTACAACTGCATTATGACAACCCAGCTGGCTGTCCATCACAGATGTGTGGGTGTAGGGCTGGGGCTGTAGCTCAGCAGAAGAGTAGGAACTGACACCCTAGGTCCAGTACCCAGTACTGCCCAAAACAAAACAAACAACAGATTAACAGAGACTGGATCAACAGAATGGGCTGTGTCTCTGTGGTAGAATTATTGTCTGGTCATACAAAAGAACACAGATGGAGACTGTATGATTCCATCCATCTGAACTATCCAGAGTAGATGAACCCATGGAGACAGACAGCAGATTCACACTTGCTGTGGACAGAGGCAAACAGGCAGTGTGAGTTTGACATCTGCATGCAGGGTTTTGTTCTGTGATGAATCCTTTAGAGGGTTGGGTAGAAATGGCTGTGCAATGCTGTGAATAGGCACTTGGGCCCTTTAAAACAGTTAAGGATTATGCTATGTGAACTATCTTTTAATTAAACAAAATACAAACGTAAGATAAATATTGAAAAATTGTGTTCTCGCTCATTTCCTCCACCCATATAGATACCTGAAGACAGGGTCCCACATGGCATCCCGGCCTGGCCTTGAACTTTCTCAGCTCCTGCTGCCTTGACCACCGTGGCCTGCCATCTTCAATATTGCTTAATCTTGATACTGTTCCACCGAGAAGATAGAACAAAGTCATTTAAGGCCACGGTGATAGTGCATGCCTGTAATCCCAGGACCTGGGAGACCGAGGCAGAAAGGACAATTAGCTCAGGGCCTTCTTAGGTGACATGGTTAGAGACCAGCCTGCACTATATAGCAAGATCCTGTTCCAAAGCTAAAAGCCAATATAGTTTATTTAATATAAGCATTTATGGCATATAACTTTCCATAAGTAGCTTTATTTGTACCTCAGACATTTTAATTACAATATGATTTCTTTTCATTATACAATTCATTGTGATCTGTTCATGCCGAAGTATGTTTCATAACTTTTAAGTACTTAGATATGTTTCTGTTATCAGTTACTATTCTGAGTGTATGGCGACCAGAGAAAACACTTTGTAGTGATTCAATTCTTCTCATCTTTTTTTTCCCTTCTCTATATTTAGAAATCCTTTAAAAATTCATTTTGAGATATTTATAGGTTTGCATGAAGTACTGTGAAAGAGCTCATAAAGATTCTACCTGGAGTTCCAGCCTGACACAGATGAAGAAGCAGATTCCAGGGTGACACTAAGATGGACAGCCACTTTGACACATGATACTCTCCGGCTTGCTGAATTTGAAGATTTCCCCGAGACCTCAGAGCCTGTTTGGATTCTGGGCAGAAAATACAGCGTTTTCACAGAGAAGGATGGAATCTTGTCTGATGTTGCATCCAGACCTTGGTTTACCTACAGGAGAAACTTTCCAGCTATCAGGGGAGCTGGCCCTACTTCAGACGCAGGTTGGGGTTGCATGTTTAGAGAGACGATCTTTGCCCAGGCCCTGGTATGTGGGCACTTAGGTCAAGATTGGAGATGGACCCAGAGGAAGAGACAGCCTGGCAGCTACGTCAATGTCCTCAATGCTTTCCTCAACAGGAAGGACAGCTACTATTCCACCCACCAGATAGTGCAAATGGAAGCTGGCGAAGGCAAGTCTATAGGCCAGTGGTATAGGATGAACACTGTTGCCCAGGTTCTCAAGAAACTTGCCGTAGTCAATGCATGGAGTTCCTTGGCTGTTCATATAGCAACGGACAACACTGTGATGATGGAGGAAATCAAGTTATGCAGGGCCAGCCTTCCCTGTGCTGGGGCTGCTGCACTTACTACTGATTCAGAGAGGCACTGTAATGGGTTCCCTGCTGGAGCTGAAGTCACCAACCAGCCCTTGGCTTGGAGACCACTAGTGCTTCTCATCCCTCTCCACCTGGGACTGACAGACATCAGTGAGGCCTATGTGGAGACGCTGAAGCTCTGTTTCATGATGCCCTGGTCCCTGGGTGTTTTTGGAGGGAATCCCAACAGTGCCTAGTACTTTATAGGCTATGTAGGTGAGGGGCTCATCTATCTGGACCCCCATACTACACAGCCTGCAGTGGAGCTAACAGCTGCTTTATCCCTGACAAGAGCTTCCACTGCCAACACTCCCTGTAGGATGGGCATTGGAGAGCTTAACCCATCCATTGCCGTGGGATTTTTTTTTTTTTTCTGTAAGACTGAGGAAGACTTTAACAACTGGTGTCAGCAAGTCAAAAAGCTATCCCAGCTTGGAGGTGCCCTGCCCATGTTTGAGTTGGTAGGACAGCAGCCTTCTCATCTGGCCTGCCAGGATATCCTGAACCTGTCCCTAGACTCTTCTGATGGAGAGAGACTGGAGAGGTTCTTTGACTCTGAGGATGAAGACTTTGAAATCTTATCCCTCTGAAAATCCTGGGGTTGGGGGATGGCCTCCATAGCCCTCATTGGGGTGCTTTGAGAACCCAGACCTGCCTTGGGCACACAGTGTCAGCGCATTCCATCCACCCAGCCCATTCCTGCTGAGTGCTGTTCACCTGTGCCACCTCTGGCCCGAGGGCCTGCTCTGCTCATAGACCAAGGACTGTGGTGCCTGGAGACCTTGATGCTTGGAGTCAGACTGCCTGAGCCCACCACAGGGAGGGCCTGTCCACATGAAGTCACTCATCAGAAGGCCTAATCAGGAAGAGCAGTGGGTCAGGAGCTTCCACAATTCTCCACTTGACACTGCCAGCCCTGGTCAGCACATCAGCTTTGGTTCTGCTTTCTCCTGGGCACCTGGGTCTGTGGTTTATTTGGAATTAAAACCCCATTTGAAGTTGTTTAACAAAGATGAATTTCTGGGGCACTTCCCAGGTCAGTCTGAGAAGATCTGCAGGTTGTCGTTTACAGAGTGACAGCCACATCATGACCTCGCAGGGTAAACTTTTGGGCTGTCTCCTCTGCCCAGTGTGATTTATCAAGGGCTACCTCAGTTGGGAAAGCATATGAAGAGAACCCCAGCAAGGTTGCTACTTGATTTGGAGAGAATATTCTTGTGGGGCATTTGGAAAATCCAAAGATATCAGTGTGCGTGGGCACAGGATGGACACCTGACCCTTGGAGCAGTGACAAGCTCCTAGGGCTTCTGGAGTTGTGGTCTTGAGGTTCCGCATTAGGACCTCCCTGGGGAAGAGAGATGGTTCATGGCACACTGCCTGCTGCTGTTAGCCACCCAGCTTCCCTCTGGGAGGAGAGGGAGGGGAGCAGAGCCGCTCTCTGCTTGAGACGCTGTGCCCACTGGTGGTAGGGTACGCACTGCTACTTGAGCCTTCCTCCATGTTCTTTTCCTTCTCAGAAACCTCCTGGGTCACAGGAAATTGTAGGTGGTTTAGGGCCAAAGGGGTAAAAGTACTACAGTTTTTTGGTGCATAATAGACTTTTAGACAGAGCAGGTAGCTCCAGGTACTCCCAAGTGAAGAGGTCAGGCTTCCTTAGCACTCATTTCCATACCTGCCACCTTCTAACCCTGGCTTTCTGGGCCTTCAAGCTCTTGATGCTCTAGATCTGCTGTCTTAGGAAAACACTTTCTTCCCCCTAGATATGAGCAAGGTGTGGCAGTGTGGGGAGGCCCATGCAAGAGCCTTGCTAAAAGCCCTTCCCAAGAGCCCGTAGGTGGGTGAGGCTAAGCAGCAGATACAGCAGCAGATACAGCAGCTCTAAGTAGCCTACAAGGTAGCAAGAGATTCCTGCCTATCAAGTGTTGATGACACATTTATTTCATCTTACTCTTTCTCTCTCCTACATCTTGTCCCTTGACTTCAGATGGGGTGGGGCAGGGGGAGGCCAGGGCAGTTTCCATTCCCCTGGAGCTTGTTTCCTGAGTCCAGGAGCCATTGTGCTGCTGTGGCCCAGGGTCTTGCTGTAACTCCTGCTATTGGTAGCAAGGGGTGGATGTATGAAACACTCCAAACTGAGGGAACTCTCAGGGCTCAAGAAAGGCTTCCTGAGGTTGATCATTCTTAGTGTAGTTTGCAATTCTTAATGGTAAATAATAAGTTTCAGTAGGAAAAAAAAAAGATTCTACCTGCCTGCTTATAGGCTGAATTATGTCCTCTCTTAAGTTCATTTTTAAATCTTAATGTCCATTATCTTTGAATGCGAGGACTGGGAAGAAATGTCTCCAGAGAAGGGATCAAGATAAAAAATCAAGTCTTTAGATAGTTCCATACTGAGTGACACTCGTCCTTACAAAAGTAGAAACTTGGGGCTGGCAGATGGCTCAAGTCAGTCTCTGGAACCCACAAGGTGGCAGGAGAGAACCAACTCTTGAGGGTTGTTTGTCCCTTGCTGGCTGGTCACATGAGTGAGGTGACTCGTGTGTGTCTGCACTCACGTCCATTCCAACTGTAACAGATAAGGAAACAGGCAGGAAAGAGTCAGGGGTGAGGCCTCGAGCAGCATCTCCACACAGCAGGCAGAGCTTTCCTGATACTTTAACTTTGGATTGTGTGAGATAGACCACCATTGTCTAAGTCAGCTCAGCAGGTGTTGTTATTTTGTTGTTTTGTTTGTAGCCCTGGCAACCTTATACAAAGGGGATCAACCAGATCCCCTTGATGGTGACATCCAGGATAATTAGAAGGAACTGACTTTGTTACAATCCACCCACCTTTCACGTTCATTGCCTTCCAAGTATGGATGTATTGTAGTTGGCCAAAAGACATTTAGGTTGTTTCTGCTTGGAACTATCATGACTACCACTACTGTAAACATTCATGTCAATGTATTTATTGTAGTTTTATTTTTACATAATTACTTACTTGTTGATTTAGTATGTGTGTTGTGTTGTACATATGTAGCATATCTGTAAGTATTTGCACGTGCATGTATGCATGCATATGTGGACTTATGTGTATTTGTGTGTGTCTTGGTCATAGGTCTATGACCACAGGTGTGTTCCCTTGTTGATCCCTCAGGGTTTTTGTTTGTTTGTTGAGACAGGGTCTCTTGCTGAACCTGAAGTCCCTCCATTGCTAGGGCTACTAAGCTAGGATTACTGTCCCCTCCTGCTCCGTGCTGCAGTTACATGAGGGCCACCACGCCTGGTTAAAAGACCTAGAGTTATCTGTTTTATTTTATGCGTATGAGTATTTTGTCTGCATGCATGTATGTGAACCAGACATGTGTCTGATGCTTGAGTGGTTCAGAGAGAGTGTTAGATTCCTGGAACTGGAATTGTGAGCTGCCATGTTGGTGTTGGGAACAGCTGAACTATCTCTCCTGTCCCATGCCTGGCTTATTATGTGGGTGGCCTCTGAGGATCTGAACTCAGGTTCTCAGGCTTGTAAGGTTGGTACTTTGCCAGCTGAGGCATTCCCTCAGCCCTCTTCTGTGATTTTAAGAACTCTATTTGTGAACTGCTCTTAGAAGTTGGCTTAAACATTACAAATGTTTGTGTCCACACGGATGTATGGAGACTGGAGTTTCCTGTGCGCCTGTCTTACAGTAATGCATTAGGCATGGTACCAGACAAGTATACTGGTTTTCAGCCACCCAGCTTGTTTTCAAGAACTTGAGGGAAAAAAAAAACAGTCCATTAATATTTATTCATATGTTTATTTCTGTTGGTACCAGGACCTCCAAAACCTGTGACATTACATAGACGACGGTGTGACCTATATACCTGTTGCCAAGACAACAGCCACCATATTCCCCGAATCTACTGGGCTCACCTTTACCTGTGACCACGTCACCATCCGTGTATATATGAGGAGCAACCTTCTATCTCTTTCTTCCCCTCTTCTCGTTCCACCATCACTTTTCCCCTTTCCCCTTTCAATGAACCTCACGTGGAACTGTTTGGCCTGGTGTGGTCTTTCTGGAGCTGCTGTTGCCCGCTGACCCCAACAATTTCATCTCTTCTTTTCTTCATTCATCTTGTTCCAATTTTTTCTTGGTTTATTCAATCAAGATAGTGATTTTTTTAGAGCATATATATTCAACAAATTCCATTTTCTTTATTTTGAGATCTTTATTCAATCTGCATTATTAAGTTTTTTTTTTCTGGATATTGAATCCTGTCTTTTCTTTTTGGTACTGGAATGGTACCCAGGGCCCTGGACATACTAGGCCAGCACTCTACTGCTCCAGTCATAGTCCTTAGATGTTATTCTGGGTTGAGAGTTTTCTTTTGGTGTTTTTACTGCTCAGCTCCACTCCCTTCCAGTCCCTGTGGCCTCTGATGAGGCGTCAAGGTTTCTCGAGCTGCTCTCCTACCCTCTGCATGATGTTTAGGGAAGGAGTCAACCTTCTCTGGTTCTTTCTGAGAGGTTTGTTTGTTTTGTCTCTTTTGTTTTAAGCACTTTGGCCCTAATTAATTTTTTTCTCTAAAAGAATTTAATGTTGTTTGGGGTTTGCTAAATTTCTCAAATCGGCAGGTTTTATGTTTTCTGCTGGAACTGTAGAGGGTTTTCTGTTCTTATTTTGTCTATTGGTCTTTTCTGCAGGGCACCCTTTCCTCTTGATCTCTCACACAGTGGTGATAAATGTGAACCCCTGTGGTGGTATCTCAGGGCCCCAGGATCTTGTTCATCTTCCCACCACCATTTTATTTATGTATTTACTTATGCACACATACATGTACATGTATAAGTGTGTGCACATACACACATATACATAGATACACATCAAATAACAAACAAATAAATGACAGTGTCATTAAAAAACAAACACACCCTCCTAGTTAGGGCTGAGATGAGGGTGAGTGTTTGAAAGTTTCTGCAGTATGTCTAAAGCCCTTCATTTTGTTAGATCCCAGGACCACAAAACCAAACCCTCCTGCTGGGATTTTTATTTTTTATTTTTTTCATTTCTCCTTTGCCCTTTCTGTCAGCTTCCTGAGAGGGCCCGCCTTTCCACCCACTTAACATTGGCCTTGCTTTTTGGAGTTTTTATTTTGCTTTACAGTTTTGGTGGGTGGTAGGGTGCATGCGCCACAGTGTGCTTGTGGCAGTTGGAGGATAGTTCCCAGGAATCAGTGTTCACCTTTTTCTGGGCCGTCTTGGTGGCAATTTAAACATCTTCAAAATCGTGTGTGTACGTTTCAATTTTCCAAGTTCTTAGTATGCCAATTAATTTTGTATTGCCTTCTGGGCATTTTGAACATTAATATTGTTAGTTTCCCAGTCTCACATGTGATTCCTATAGTGGTGGTGTTACTTTGGTAGAATGGATAACATGTTCGACCTCCAAAATCCTGTGGTGGCTTAGGTGCAGCTCAGCTGTAGACTGTTCCCTAGCGTGCTCCTGCTGGATTGATTCTCAGCACCGCAGACACACACACAGGATTTGATGCCCGCCTTCTCAGACACAGCTGCAGATTCCATCAGTCATCTGTGGGCTAGATTCTACTATTTCTTAAACAATGCAAGGTCTCACTAGATGGCCTGAAACTCACTATGTTGCCCAGTTGACCTCAAACTGCGGTTGTCCCCTTGCCTCAGTCTCCCAAGAACTGGGACTAAGTATGGGAAACCAGCCCCATCCACTTAGTCTATGAGGTTGTTCAGAGCTGTTCTGTGTGTGTGTGCCACCTAGTGGCCAAGCTGGG
This sequence comes from Apodemus agrarius, assembly GCA_964023405.1. Lineage (NCBI taxonomy): Eukaryota > Metazoa > Chordata > Mammalia > Rodentia > Muridae > Apodemus > Apodemus agrarius. Next base: position 1,259,565 of record OZ030021.1, read on the forward strand.
AGGTCATTTCAAAGCTCAGTATAAGCATAGTTGGCAATGCTGCCTTCTGAGAATCTCTTCCCAGGCGTTCACAAGCAACCCTATCGGTCACTTTCCCAAATGCCATTCTCTTTAAAGTGTCCATATCACTTTCTGGCTCCTGCATTTCAGTGCAGCAGCCAGAAGAGCCAAAAAGAAAACAAGAGCTTTCTCCTTCCTTTAGAGACCTGGAGGTCTCTAGATCCAGCTCTCTCTCAGAGCCCTGTCTCTTTGAGTAGCCTCAGATCTACACAAAGCATCTTGAGAGCTGGAAATGTGCTAAGCACACCACAGGTTCAGGGTGGCTTTGATTCTACACCCCCTTCCCAATTTACCAGCTACTCTGCACTTAAAATGTGTGCACTTGGCATGCCACGATGCATGCATGGAGGTCAGAGGCCAGTGTGCAGGAGTTGGTCCTGAGGATTGAACTCAGGTTGTTAAACTTGTTGTTAGTCACCATTACCCAATTAGCCATTCTTGCTGGCCCCATGCTTCTTTTTCTTATTTTTATCCCTCTTTCTCCCTCTTTCCCCCTCTTCTCTCTTACACATGCATGTGCGCGCGCGCGCGCGCGCGCGCGCGCGCGCACACACACACACACACACACACACTGCACCAACTGTCTCCCTGTCATTCACACCACCTCCCCTCTCTTGCTCACTCTTTCTCGTAATCACACACACCTCCATCCCGCCCCCACATACACACTCACTTTTGTACTGGGGATTGAGTCCCTGGGCCTTGCCCATGGTAAGCATTCTCTCTGCTACTGAGCCATACCTCCAGCCGATTAGACACACCTGGCAGCTCTCAGGTCCCTGCCCCCTACATTCTGCCCAAGCACATGGCTACCTTTGATGCAACAGTACTGTGAGGCAATGACCCCTACCTCCTCTGGCTCTTTGAGCAGAGCTCTGTGTCACACAGTTAAGCTAAGCCACACTCGGGCTATTCTTCAGGCTTTTTTTTTTTTTTTAAGATGTCTTTTCTGTCTTCAGACACACCAGAAGAGGGCATCGGATCCCATTACAGATAATTGAGAGCTACCATGTGGTTGCTGGGAATTGAACTCAGGACCTGTGGAAGAGCAGTTGGTGCTCTTAACCTTTTGACTCATGCTGTTGCCAGTGCTGTCCTATCCCACGAACATGCTGGCTCTCAACTTGGTTTCTCATGTGTGTGCTTGTGTGAGCTCACGTGCATGTGGAGGTTTCTCATGTGTATGCTTGTGTGAGCTCACGTGCATGTGGGGGCTTCTCATGTGTGTGCTTGTATGAGCTCATGTGCATGTGGAGGCTTCTCATGTGTGTGCTTGTATGAGCTCATGTGCATGTGGAGGCTTCTTATGTATGTGCTTGTGTGAGCTCATGTGCATGTGGAGGTTTCTCATGTGTATGCTTGTGTGAGCTCATGTGCATGTGGAGGCTTCTCATGTGTGTGCTTGTGTGAGCTTGCATGCATGTGGAGGCTTCTCATGTGTGTGCTTGTGTGAGCTCATGTGCATGTGGAGGCTTCTCATGTGTGTGCTTGTATGAGCTCATGTGCATGTATGTGGAGGCTTCTCATGTGTGTGCTTGTATGAGCTCATGTGCATGTGGAGGCTTCTTATGTATGTGCTTGTGTGAGCTCATGTGCATGTGGAGGCTTCTCATGTGTGTGCTTGTATGAGCTCACGTGCATGTGGAGGCTTTTCATGTGTGTGCTTGTGTGAGCTTGCATGCATGTGGAGGCTTCTCATGTGTGTGCTTGTGTGAGCTCATGTGCATGTGGAGGCTTCTCATGTGTGTGCTTGTGTGAGCTCACGTGCATGTGGAGGTTTCTCATGTGTATGCTTGTGTGAGCTCACGTGCATGTGGAGGCTTCTCATGTGTGTGCTTGTATGAGCTCACGTGCATGTGGAGGCTTCTCATGTATGTGCTTGTGTGAGCTCACAAGCATGTGGAAGCCAAAGGAATAATCTTGCCTGTTGTTCCTTAGATGTCTTCCACTTTGCTTTTTTGACCCGTCACTCACTGTGCCTAGATTTTTAAATGTGGTTTCTGGAAATTGAACAGAGGTCCTCATGTTTGCTAGGCAAGCACCTTACTGACTGAGTTATCACCCCAGCTTATCAACTTTACTTCTCTTTTGAATCTACCAGAGGAGATGTAACAAAATCTCAGTGTTGAATAGGTTCAGGTACATTGATGTTTAGCCCGTACCTCAGGCTCTCTGGAGCTAGGACTCAGCACCAGGACTGACTTTTAAAAGGTAGCATAGGAAGTAGCTGGACATGGCTCCGTTGGTAGAGTGCTTGCCCAGCGTGCTTGAAACTCTGGGTTCAGTCTCAAGCACCACACAGAATTCAGTGTAGCGGCATGGACCCACTCTCCTAGTATCAGAAGGTGGAGTCGAGAGGATCAAAAGTTCAAGTTCATTCTCAGTACATAGAAGTTCGAGGCCAATCTGGAATACATGAGACCTTGTCCCCAAATGAAAAACAGAACGGTGTTCTTAGTGCTCCAAGCCTGATTTTCTGATGGGACATTCTATTTCATTAATGTTACTGTACTGGCTGGGTTTGTGTGCCAGCTTGACACAAGTTAGAGTCATCAGAAAGAAAGAAGCCTCAGTTGAGGAAATACCTCTAAGAGATCCATCTGTAGGGAATTTTCTCAATTAATGATCAATTTGTGAGGGCCCAGCTGGTGGTCCTGGGTTCTATAAGAATGCAGGCTGAGCAAGCTATGGGAGGCAAGCCAGTAAGCAGCACCCCTCTATAGCTTCTGCATTAGCTCTTAATCTCAGGCTCCACCCCTTATTGATTTCCTTCCTTTCTTCCTTCCTGTTCTAACTTCCTTCAATGATGGATTATGATCTGGAAGCACAAATCAAATAAACCCTTTCCTTCCCCCAACTTGCTTTTTGGTCCTGGGGTTTCGTTGCAGTTATAGAAACCCTGACTAAGTCACCATCCACCAGGCCTCAGTGAGACACCACACAATTCTTCCTGGTTAGGCTGGTCTTCTGATCGCTGTTGTTAACTCAGCTTTTTCTGCTGACATGGCCCTCTAATGTCTAGTCTTTTCCATGAAGCCCGTCTTATACCTGGTCTGTGGTGCAACCATTGCTTCTCTTGTGGGTCTGGCTTTTTCTACCAGCAGCTCTCATGTTGCCAGGATGTTCTTGGGAATCTCATTGTCCCATCCCCCTAGGAAAACTTCCCTGGCACCTCCTGGTTCAAAGCATGCAGTTTAAACTCCTGAACCCAGCGGGCCTGTCATCTGTGGCCTGGACTTCCTCCCCTAACTCCTCTCTCAACGCCCAAGTGTCTGCTCTCCATAGTCCAAAGACATAGATGTTTCTGAGACATGCTGGGATGTCAGTCCTCACCCTGGCTCCTACCAAAGAGCCCAGTCACTGAAATGTTACCCATGTCCCCATGCCTATAGCTGAGGCCGCTGCTGGCTCCCCCTTGTTCTCCAGACAGGACCAAAGCATAGAACCAAGGTCCCCTAACTTCACTGAAATATTTCTTTACAGCTGGTGATGCTTTTCTGTGATTGTAACATTCAGGAGACAGAGCTGGGAAGGTAGTGAGTTCAAAACCAGCATGGGCTTATCTGGGAAGACTAAAAACAACAGAGTCTGATACCTGTGTCTTTCCCATGAGCCTTGGAGCACTTAAAGGTGAGGAGTTACTAATATTTGTCTACATTATAAAAAAATGTTTAAATATCTCTGTGTTCTTAAGTGTGCATGTGTGTACACGTGCCTGGGGTATAGTAATGTGGGTGTGTTGCCATGGCGTGCATGTGGTGGTCAGAGAACAACTTGACGATGCTCTATGTCACCATGTAGGTCCCAGAGATTGAACTCAGGTTGGCAGGCTTAGTGGGGGAGGTGCCTTTGCCCACCGAGTCATCTCACTGGCCCCTCAAATTTGTCTTTCTGAAGACGAACGCAGCGCCTAGCTTGGAGCAGATCCTTAATGGCCCTCGAGCACATGGATTGATATGCAGTATGGAGAGTCTGTTTGCGAGCAGAGAAGCAGCACCCACAGGAATGTTTGCAAAATGAACTGAGATCGTCAAAGTTTCTCTGGCAAAGATGACATAATCATTTCTGGTTCAAGTTAAAGTGTCTTGGAAACCAGATGGAATGGTTTTCTCATTTGAAGGAAAAGGAGATGCCAAGAAAATACAGTGGCAGGTGCACCCAGCATCGCAGATTGGCTGAAGAGACGTTTCTAACTGAGGAAGCACTAATATTTTAGCAACTGGAGTTCGGTTTCCACCTAACCACTGGCCACTTCACTTTCTTGTCTCATTTAGTGGTCTCATCTGTGCAGTGGGGCACTATTCTACAGGATCGTTTTTGAAAGCAGTGTGTGAATTCATGGGCTGACATTAATGAAGAGCCCATTAAATAGTATCCTTACTATTTTCTGGTGCCTTAGGGAGTTAGTCAGCAGGCAGAGTACATGGAGAGAGGAATTCAGACCCCCTAGCTGCCATCTTTGGGGTCTCCTGTTCCTTAGAGGACAATGTCTTTGGGTTTCTAAGTCCTGAGGCCCACAAATGGGCTGCTAGGCCTGTGTTCCTCCTCTTACTTTGAGCCATACTCTTGGTCACAGAGCTGACAAGGGGTCAGCACTGTCACCCTGTGTCAGAAGCTCCTCACCTCCACCTTGATGTCAGTGATCTTAACATGTTATACCTAGACAAGCCCTGGTCACCAAGAACATGCAAGAATACAACTTGGGGATTAAAAAAAAGCTGTTGGGAGAGGTTGTGCATCTCTTTAGTCCCAGCAGTTGGGAGGCAGATGTGGGTGGATTTCTGTGAAGCCATCAAGGGTCACACAGTGAGACCCCATCCATTACTCTCAAAAAAGAATAAGAAAAAGAAAATCGCCCACAGATTCTGAAGATGCATTTTGCACTCAGACTAAAGAATCATGTGGAAGCTCACAGGCCTGCTAGCCTGGGCCTTGTAACAAGGGGGCAGAAACAAGAGAGGCCTTTCCTCAACAAAGTGGAAGGCCAAAAATAACTCCCCAAAGTGGTCCTCTGGCCACTTCGGCATACACACACCCACAAACACATGCTCCCCAAGCACACACTACATATAAAAAAATATTCAAAATCAAAATGAAGAAAAACCCATCTGTCTCAATGGGAGAGGAAAGGGAATTTCAGAACCGATTTATCTTACCATATAGAGACCATTTTTCTGTGCCTTCTCAATCATCAACAAAACATTTTCAAGAAAACATCTCCATTATCACTCATGGGGAATAAGTGGGGACTCACCAAGGAGAGGCAAAGCTGACTGAAATCTAAAGCGGCCAGTTTGAGAGCAGTCCCCACAGAGCAACAGGCTGCCGCAGGAGCACACAGCTCCCTGATTCTCACACCATTCTGCTTGTCTGTCTCTGTCTCCTCTCCATTCCCACCTTCTCCACTCTTCTTCCCACACACTTCTCTTCTCCCCTTTCTAGCCTGGTAATTCCCTAACTACCAGAAGGCAGTGTACCCACAGAAATTCAAGAGCACAGAGTACACCATGGTGCATACCTGTAATCCTGGAGAGGGTTGTGCATTTGAAGCAGGCCTAGACCACACATTGAGACCCAATGTAATGGGTAATGTGTGCCAGCCCCACTTTAATGTGTGTGCGTGGAGGGAGGGGCATGGCTATATTTTAAGTTAGCAGGTCAGGCACAAGTTACATCTATCTCCCTCTGTGCCAGGGACATTATAAGATAGCCAGACAGCCAATGAAGGAACAGATGAACTGGATATGGCTCTGCTATAATGAAAAGCTGGCCCGTGTCATGGCTGAGGCATTCCTGCAGCATATGGTAACTTGGAGTGAGAAACTTACAGCAGGGCATGTGGATTCCCATCAGCTGTGCCAAGAACACATAGCTGGTGCTAGAGATACATGCCACACCCCAGTTGACCTCTGCCCTTTTCTGTCTTTTTTCCAAGACCATTTTAGGATTGGCTTCAGTGCTTTGGGGGAAGGGGACTTTCCACCCACAGGGGCTCTGAGGACTGCAATGATGTGTTTGGAAATCTCATTCTAAATTGAACAGCAGTGTGGCTCCAGATAGAGGAGGCCAGAGTAGTCTTCCCTAGAGGCCTTGATTGAACCATGGTTTCTGTCTCCAGAGTGAAATAGAGCTGACTATGATGGCTCATGTCTGAAACTCCACTAATTGGGGGCTGAGGCAGAAGACTTGTCATGACTTTTAGGACAGCCTCGGCTACATAGTGAGTTTCAGACCAGCTTAAACTATAGAGTGGGAGTCTGTCTCAACCAAACCAAACCAACCAACTAAACAACAGACGAACAAGCCAACAAAGCCAAACCAACCAACTAAACAACAGACAACCAACCAAACCAAACCAAACCAAACCAACCAAACCAAACCAAACCAAACCAATCAACTAAACAAACAAATAAAACTCCCTCAAATTTCCAGTAGTCATATTGTAAAAAGCAAAACCAATTTTAAATACTGTAAACCATTTTATCTTACTCAAGGTTTCTGGGATATTGTTTTGGCATGTAGCTGATATTAGCGAGGCTTTGCCTTCTGTTTTAATACTTCCTGCTTGTTTTTCTCTACACACTTTAAAAAATTCTTCTAAAATCCAACATACATTTTATGTTTTAATTGCTCTATGGAGTTGCTGACATGGTTATATCCAAGAGCTGCATGGAGCTGGCAGTGGACCATGCTGGGTGGCACATGAGGTATCTGGGTGTGGCCTAGAAGGAAGCATCTGTGCCTAAGGCACATTATAAGGAAGGACATCTGGTGATAACAGAAGACCTAGTTTCCCCAGCTGCACACATGTTCACAGCCAGTCACCAGGGGACAGCAGTGTATGCCCTATCCAGTTCATACAGAACAGCTCCTCAGACACATAGGCTTAAGCATGCTTTGGGGGCTTGGGGCTGGCTGTTTCTGCCAGGAAGAATGCTCTCCACACAGATATCTGCATACTATCACTGCTCAGTGATTTGACAGTCTTTTGGAGAAGGTCCTTATTCATCTTGCTGCCTTCTGGACCATGTTGTATCAAAGGCATCTTAAGCTAGGAATGGTGGTGCACACTTGTAATCCCAGTACTAGAGAGGCCAAAGCATGGGGGTGTTGTGAATGTGAGGCCTGCCTGGGCTACATACACAATGAGCTCAAGGTCAGCCTGATTTGGAGAGAGAGGGGAGAGATTTGGGACTGGAGAGATGGTTCAGCAGTAAAGAGCACTTCCTGCTCTTCCAGAGAACCTGGGCTCAGGTCCCAGCACTCATATTGGGTGACATGAGTTATAACTTCCTGTAACTTCAGCTCCAAGGGAATCCAATGTCCTCTTCCAGTTTCTGAGGGTACCCATAAGTTAAAAGCACCCACACACATGTGGTATAAACTTACATGTGCAATAGACTCACACACATATACATAAAAACATAAATAAATCTTTTTAAAAAATCTCTAGGGCAGGAGACACAGATTAGTGATTAAGAGCACTTGCTGCTTCTATAGAGGACCTAGTTCAATTCCTACTCACAACCATCTTTAACACCAGCTTTAGGGCATCTGTTGTTCTCTCTGACCCTATAGGCACCAGGCAGGCACATGGTATACGTATATTCATGCAGCAAAACATCCATATGCATACAAAAAAGTTTAATAAAAAATCTATATAATGAATGTTGAACAATAAAGAATGGATATATTGAATGAAGTTATTAAAATTTGACCATCCAGCCCATAAACCAAGAGATGCAGGGTCTCCATAGTTGGTTTCCATTTCAGATAGTAATATAAGACTATGTAATAACTCTTGTGAAAATGTACTTTCTGGCACTTGCTTGTGACTGTCTATTCCTTAGGCTAAAGATGTGTAGCTAGAATTCCTAAGGAAACTCATTGTATGATATGAAAACATGTAATGGGGTTGGAGAGATGGCTCAGTGCTTAAGGTCACTGACAATTCTTCCAGAGACCCTGAGTTCAATTCCTAGCAACCACATGGTGGCTCACGACCATCTGTAATGGGTTCTGATGCTCTCTTCTGGTGTGTCTGAACTCAGCAACAGTGCACTTACATATATAAAATAAATAAATCTTAAAAAATATGTAATTGGAAATACTATGGCCAGACAATGGAAACATACATTGTATGTATATCTAGTGCTTATAAAGTAGTTCTTAAGTTTGTTCTGGAATGTTCTACATGCACAAACCATAAAAGATATGGTATAAAATTCTGATGATAACTCCCAGTGTAGTTGGCTTTTATACTGTAAGATGCTCTCTAACAAAATATGTCTCATTTTCTATGTAAAACATGCTGGTTTTAGGAAATGATATTGGGGAAAGTGTAAAATCCCAAATGCTAAGGATCACTGAAGAGGCTGTGGAAATATAAGCTCAGGGTGGTTTTGAAAACATCCACTGTTGGTGTTGAACACAGGGGGTCACTGAGGCAGTTGCTCCATGGTTAGCCAATTGAACTCATGGTCTTGGGATCAGCTATTATGGGCTGTACTCTTCACTGATTTTCCTCTAAGCAGTCACAAGGATCCCTAAACCTAAGAGGAGAATGGACACAGGGAGCAAGTGCAGGTTCATAGAACTTAAAGTTGTGTGTGTGTGTGTGTGTGTGTGTGTGTGTGTTACACAGACAGTGTATCATTTTGTAGCTCAGGCTACTCTCTACTCTCAATCCTCAGCCTCCTCAGTGCTGGCATTGTAAGCGTTGACCACTGTGTGTAAATCCCTACAAGGGAGAATATGGTCACTACCACTAGTTTTTAATCCAAAATTGAAGCTAGCTTTATTAACTACTGACCAGGATGATGGATCCTGGCCAGACCCATACCCAGGTACGGCAGTGAATTACAGACAGAGGCTTATAAAGGCAAAACCCACAAGGCTACATACTTCCCACCTTCATCCAATCAGGGGCAAGCATACATCCTGACATATTTCCTACATACCTCCCACTTCTGTGTGACCAAGCCGCTCATCCTATGCAGCTGGAGCAGCCAAGCTTGTTTACAGAAGTGAAAATATGTGACTTGTTATCTTCCATGAGCAACAGCCCTCAGCATTCCAGAAGTTATCTATCCTTGGGCAACCAGGGCTTATAGGTTAGAGGCATTTTTGTTTTATAGTTCTCTTAAGTGTGGTGATTTAAACTTAAAGCACACGTGCCCAGCTTAATGCTATCCTTTGGGATGGTGAATTCTTTATCTGAGTTTGTTTTTGCTTTTAGGTTGATTTATTCTATTTTGTGTGTATGATTGTTTGGCCTGCATGCATGTATCTATACCATGTTCATGCCTGGTGTCCTCAGAAGTCAAAAGAAGGAATCAGATCCCCTGAAATTGAAGTTACTGTTGGTTGTAAATACTGTGTGGGTGCTGGGAACTGAACCTGGGTTCTCTGTAAGAGCAAGTGCTTTTATGTTCTTTTTGTTGGGGGGGGCAGGGTTTCTCTGTGTAGTCCTGACTGTCCTGGAACTCACTCTGTAGACCAGGCTGGCCTCTCGAACTCAGAAATCCACCTGCCTCTGCCTCCCAAGTGCTGGGATTACAGGCGTGTGCTACCACGCCCGGCTTTGTGCTTTTATGTTCTAAGCCACCTCTCTGGACCTATGATGGTGAATTCTTAGTTCTGTGGTCAGGCAACAGAGGGCAACATGTCAGGCTCAGTGCTACAAAACAAACAAACAAACAAACAAACAAACAAACAAACAAACAAAAAACCATTTAACTCTCATGCTCAGCTGATACTTCCCCAGTCCAAAGTAAGTTCGGTCTCTATGGCTGCTTTCATATTTACATACAAACCAAGATTTGTTCCTGACACTTCAGTTTCACCGAGTGATAATTATTGAGGATGGAAAGACCTGTTAGTAAATGGCTATGAAGTGCTAGGCTAATCAAAACGAGGCATACATAATCTTCCGAGAAGGGCACGCTGTGGTGGTTATTGACAATGTGGGACTAGAACTGGCCCTTGAGCTTTTCTGAGGTCTAACCAGGACAGGTACCCTGTAGTTCCTGTTGTGTGTGTGTCCCCAGGACTCCATATCCATTCTCTGTACCTTAGATGTTGAGAATCACAGAGAGGCTTCTGAGACCCACTTCTCATCCTGTAGTTGATCTCATACTGGGGTGAACTGGCCTGGCTTTGCTCTGTTTTGGTTGTTTTTGATGCTGAGGAGGATCAGACCCTCCCCCACCCCCAACATACACACGAGGCAAGCACTTGGCCACAGAGCTATACCATCTGCTTGTTATGCGTGTTTCACTTGTTTTACTCTCTTTTCTGATAAGCACAACACAGTTTGTACGTGGGTTGTGGACATTTTAAATGTTGAGAAATATTGCTGGCCTGGTGAGGTGGCTTCATGGGTAAAAGTACAAGTCTATGGACACCTGAGTCCAATCTCAGGGGCCTACATCAAAGGGGAGAACCACTAGGGTGGGGGAGTGTGTGCACACCTTTAATTCCGTCACTCAGGAGGCAGAGACAGCGGGATCTCAATGATGTCAAGGCCAAAAAGGCTACCTAGTGGTATCCTAACTCAAGCTCCTCCCTCTAAAAGGAGAGGACTGCCTTTTCACAGCTGTCCTAACCTCCACATGCATATACCTACACACACACACACACACACACACACACACACACTCACACACACATGCTTTCACACACACTCACACTCACACACATACTCACACACAAACTCATGCTCATACATAATCACACACACGTTCATGCATATATACTCACTCATACACTCATACACACTTGCATATACACTCACACACTCACTTAAACATACATTCACTCATACAAACTCACATACACTCACTCACACACACATTCACACACATACCTATTCACACACTCATACACAATCACACAGACTTTCACATTCACTAACATACACTCACACATTCACTCACACACATACTCACACAGCCATATGCATACTATTTGAGATGGGCTGGTTGCACAATCCTGCAATCCCAGCACTTGGGAGATGGTTCCAGCTCAGCCTCAGCTACACAGTAAATTCAAAGTGATCCCAGACAGTAAAAGAGCTCATCTTAAAAACAAAAACAAAAACAAAAAGTCCACCACCACTATTACAACAACAATTCCTTACACAAACAAAACCCAGATTCCTGTATCCTCATGTCCATAACAGATTTGTTATGACAGCTGAAAGGAGAAAACAATGTAAATATCCACAGACAGGGAACAGATCTGAAAGCTTATGTCCTTGGTAGACTACATTTAGCCTTAAAAGGGGGTAGGATTCTCATAAAACATGGGTGGCAATATCCTGCGCTACGCCGGGCATCAGTGGGCCACATAGTTCCGGCAGAGCATTCTCTCTCTGGCCTGGAGCTCCGGAGTCGTCTCCACCCACCTCACCAAGTTCCCTTGGCAGGTCCTTGCCACATCAGTCCCTTGCCACACCGTCCACCCTGCGGTTAGCTGTCACAATTCCCAGTAACCCAGTAAAATCAAAACTCCGGAAGCTTATAATTAATCAGATTTATATATCAATAAATTCTTAATTCACAAGATGTCCTCACAATAATTTCAGAGCCAATTGATAATGATACAAGCTGCTCACCTAGAGTAGACAAGTTATCCCAATTATCCCTATATGATATTATAATTACCGGTGGCTATTTAAAGCCATGCAGAATCTGAATCATCCTGTTTGTCCTCCATTTTCCTCTTCTCCTCCCTGTGTTGCTCCCTGTCTCTCCAATTCTTAGCTCTGACTTCCTTTTCCCTGTCCAATCACAGGCTTCTTGTTGTATTAATGTTTAAATTAATTGGACCGGGAAAATCCTGCTACACAGGGGTGATTCTGAAAACAGCTTTTGGTAAATGAAACAATCAGATGTAGATAGCTGTTGTGTGACCTTCTTCTGTAAGACTGCTTGCATGCCCCAAAAGAGACAGAAGGCAGGACTGGGTTTGTCAGGAGCTAGAAGAACCAGGGGTGGGGGGTTATTAGAGTTTCAGTTGGAGAGGGTGAGAATGTTCCAGAAAAGTGTGGTAGAGATGGCTGCACCACCTTGTGAAGGTGTCACAGAAAGTAGTCAATGTGACTAAAAAGGCAATGTGTTTGCTTCATATTTTACTTCAAATAAACAAATGCACATGTTCGTTTATGATTATACTCCACCAGAGAAAGCACTTTCTCTTTCCAGTTCAAATTTAAAATGCACCAAGACCTCATCGTCAAAATGAGCTTTGTCTCCCTTCACCCCCCCCCCCATGACTGCTGGGCCTTCTGGGCTTTGGTCTGGTGCACAGGCCTTGAAGTCGGTACAGGAGGGTTTAAATTCCCCTGGCCTGTGGCTGGAGAAGATAGGCTGAGACCATGTGCTGGTGAACAAGGTGGACCAGGAACGGGGTCCTCGGAATTGTCACAAGAAAGACCTGTAAGGTCAAAGGAAGAAACAAATTAATAGGGCTGAACAGTTTTCGTTTTATTCTGGCAGGGCCTTATGTAACCCAACGTGGCCATGGCCTCAAACTTGGCATGTAACTGAGGATAACCTTCAACTCCTGATCTTCCTGCCTCCATCTCCCAAGTGCAGTGACTTGTAGGGACATGCTACCATACCCAGTGTGGCCAAAACTCTGGGGAAAGGAAAGTTGGCATGCTTTTACATTTGGATGGGGGACTCTTTGTGGGTTCTGGGTGTTACCTCAGAAGAGGCTGGTTGGTGGTCCAAGTGTTACAATGGCTGGCTCTGGAGCTGAGTGGACAGTGGACATTCTCAGGAGCTTCTTATTTAGCTCATTTTGAATTTAAATGTATTTTTCTTTAAGCCCCCAGCATTCAGTTTCCTATGTATGAATAAGAAAATTTGCACCTGCACTTGTTTTTCTTCCTGCATGACTCAGAAATCTCTAGAAAGTCAGTGTTTCCCAATGGCTGGGGCCAGAGCTCTCTCTCTTTCTGGTTGCCAAGTCATTTGGGTAGAAATCTAGACTTGCTGTTGTCTAACCCGAATCAATGCGACACAGATCTGGGAGCCGAGGGCTGCTGGCAGCGTCTGTGGAAAGCTCATGGAAGTACCTGGCACAGGTCCCAGGATGAGTTGCTGCTGGGGGTAAGGGACAAGAGTGGGGATGACCCAGGCAGAGGTTGGGCTACCTCTAGCCTGCCTTAACTCGCTGGCTCTTGGTGTCTGACATGGTGTAGCAGGAGAGCTGTCCACTGGACTTCCACTATCCAAGCCAACCCTGTTCAAAGGCTGAATTCAGTCAGATCCTATTTCTGGCACTTGAAAATGAAGTTGTTTAAAATGTTTCCTGAGCAATCAGTGTGGTGGCTCAGACATGTGGCTTCAGCACTTGGTAAGCTGGAGCATAAACGTTGCTGTGAGCTGTAGGTCAGCTTGGGTTTTATAACTGGTTTCAGACCAACCGGAGCTACAGCAAGACTCACAATGAATGAACAGATGAATAATTAAATACAAAATAAAATTGTTTGGTATTATTTCCTGAAAGAGAAATTTGTAGGACTTATGGCTGGGCAACATAACTCAGTGCAAGCTATACATACATGTGTATAAGTAGATTACTCATATACTTATACATGCACACATGTACAAGGCTTCCTGACATTGCCAGTGGCACCCAGTTTGATATATTAGTGGCAGATCTACAAACAGCCACTTTGCCACTTTGGCAATTTGGTAGTAACTGCAAAAATGAAATGTTCCTTTTCCTTTTTTAAAATATATACATATATGTACACATATAAACTATATATACATATATATGTATATATATATGTATATGTATATACATGTATATATATATACATATACATATACATATACATATATATGTGTGTGTGTGTGTGTGTGTGTGTGTGTGTTTTTCTTGAGATAGGTTTTTCCTATGTAGCCCAGGGTTTTCACAAGAGCAAGAACTAGACACATCAGGAGAGTTGCATGAATAAATACTTCATAAAAAAGCATACTTAGAGCCGGGCGGTGGTGGCGCACGCCTGTAATCCCAGCACTTGGGAGGCAGAGGCAGGCAGATCTCTGAGTTCGAGGTCAGCCTGGTCTACAAGAGTGAGTTCCAGGACAGCCAGGGCTATACAGAAAAACCCTGTCTCGAAAAACCACAAAAAAAAAAAAAAAAGCATACTTAGGCTGGTGAGAAGGCTTAGCAGGTAAAGGTCTTTGCCATCATGACCTGAATTCAATCCCCAGAGCCTGTGTCAGGATGGAAGGAGAGAACTGACTCTCCAACTTGTCCTCTGACCTCCACATGGTACTGAAGCACACACACATCCCCCAACATTATACATGCACACAACAACAAAATTAAAGAGTATGAATTTATAACAAGGTGAATACATTTTAGCATATATGAAGTGAAGAAGTAAGACTTAAAATAATGTTTTACAAATTAAAAACATTGAGGGAGGAACCCAGGAAAATCTGGAGAGAAATGAGAATTATGCTTAAAATAGGTTGTATTTGCAAATGAAATTCTTAAATAACAAATAAAAAATATTATACTGAAAAAAACTTAAATGAAACTGAAAGTATACACTTAAGAATACATGTAGGAAGTTGAAGAAATGGTTTAGGGGTAAAGGGCACTTGCTGGTTTTTCAAAGGGTCAGCGGTACATTCCCAGTGCCCCTATGTCAGCTCACAGCTGCCTGTAATTTTAACATGTTAGTCCAGTTTCAAGGGGCCTGGCACACTCTTCTGGCTTCTACAGGCCCCAGAACACAGGTGGCACACATTCACACATACACATAAACAAAACAGAGTATTTTCAAAAAGAAGACATATAGGTTCAATACATCTATTAATAAGATGAAGGGCTGAGGGGGAGTAGTGGGTGGTAGAATGTGTGCTCGCCAGCGTCAATCAAAGCCAAACCCAATTTAAACAAACAAAAGCAAAATAAAAGTCAGGGCATGATAAGGAAGAAATGGGGAAGTCGGGAAGTGGGCAGACAGTGGTGTATGTTCTTGTAAAGACTGCCATCCCTATATTTGCTTTTATTTTGGGTGATGGGTTTGGAAATTCTTAAACAACAACAACAACAACAACAAAGGGGGCTTGGTATGGTGGCCTTTAATTTCTGAACCCAGGCTGCATAAGCAGGCATAGCTCTGTGAATTTGAGACCAGCTTAGTCTATGTAGTGAGCTTTAGGTAAGTCAGGAATGTATAGGAGCCAATTAGGAAGGCGTGCTATGAACAGTTATCATTCATTCATGATTACAGGGTTACTCTGTCTTACCTCCACTCCCCCAAAACAACCCAGCAAGCCTGGCTTAGGCGTCTGCAGAAGGGAGCTCCTTTCACTGCATCCAAGTGAGTGGTTCATCCTAGCAGGAGCCTCTCTTGTCTGCAAGGAGGACAAATGCACCCCCTTTTCAGGTACAAATGATTTTACCTTACCTGCTGTTAGCATACTTACAGTGTTATCTCAGGAATAACACCAGTGTAGGATTTATTCCTCTTGAATCTGTATTTTTAGAACAGGCTGAACTACCAGTCCATGTCTCTTCCCAAAGATTTATTCTAATCCCTTTGGTGGCTATACAGATGTAGCTGCACTGTTATTTGATAGCTCTTTTACTGATTTAGATTGATTTTGGATTTTGCTTTTATTAAAAAAAAACAAACAAACAGTTGTTGCAGTGTATTAAACTGCTGCCAGGGGTATTCTCTCCTGGAGTAAGCATGTTGGTGTGGAACATTCTAGAAGGACTGTTGAGTCACAAAAAGCACATATTTGCCACCAAACATGGAGGTTCATACCTTTGACCCCAGTATTCAGGAGATGGAGGCAAGAAGAACAGAAGTTCAAGGCTGGTTATAAGTTTGAGATCAACCTGGGATATATAAAACTCTGACTCAGAACAGAAAGAAAAACAAACCAGAAATATATTGATGACTTGGCAGTTATTACCAGAATTATTGCCTAAAAATATGTTTGCAGGCCCATTGTCAATGTTTCAAAGCATGTCCCATTGGCAATATCAGGAAAGTATCTCTGTGTGGCTTTCTTTGCTTCCCCCAGGTTTTACAGGAGGCGGGATGGTTCCTGGGCCAAGCACCAGCAAAGGAGTAACATTCAGATCCTGACCTCTAACCTTTCTTCTCTAAGCCTGGTGGCAAAGGGGCAGAGGTCTGGTACTTTTGTCTGGATACTAGCAGGGACCCTTTATTGCCCCTCTCCCCAGCTCCCATCAGCGAACTGCTATGGGCTCGTTCCACCAAGCCACAATTGCTGGGAAGTGGAGAGAGCATTCTCATTCATCCCTCATATACATTATTTAGGATTTGTGAAAATCCTTTTGGGATAAAGGAGCAAACCTCCACAAATCCAAACTTGAAAGTATGACCCTATTAATAATGGCATTTGTCATTATTAATGCCAAAATATAATATCACAGTGTCAAGAAGATCCTTGTCACAACTCATTCAGAACACAGAGATTTCTCCTTTTTGGATTCATATTTCTTGGGGCTGGAGAGATGGCTCAGCAGTTAAGAGCACCGACTGCTCTTCCAGAGGCCCTGAGTTCAATTCCCAGCAATCACATGGTGGCTCACAACCATCTGTAATGGGATCTGATACTCTCTTCTGGTGTGTCTGAAGATAGTGACAGTATATTCACATACATGAAATAAATAAAATAAATTAAAAAATGTATTTCTGGCTGGGCAGTGGTGGCACACGCCTTAAGTTCCAGCACTTGGGAGGCAGAGGCAGGCGGATCTCTGAGTTCGAGGTCAGCCTGGTCTACAGAGTGAGTTTTAGGGCAGACAGGTCTGCACAAAGAAACCCTGTCTCAAAAAAAAAAAAAAGATTCATATTTCCCAATGTTTGGTTTCCAGCTGACAGTTGTCCTTGTAGCATCTGCCTGCATGTCTGCAGCCTGAAGGCAGGCGGAGGAGAAAACCCTACTCCTCTTCTCTTGGTTAAGGACATCAAGGTATATTTATATGCTCAGCAGGAGACTTGCTAGAAGCCTTAAGCCAACCTGAGCTAGAGGAGACCGACTCTACAAAGCAAAAGTCTAAGAACAAATGGATGAGCTTGTTAGCATTTTTAGGCAACACCACACAAAATACATTGCTCTGTTGCTGTGAACTCTTGACTTGCTTCCTGATCATCATTGCTGTGCGCTTAGCACCTTCACGACTTCCTCTTCCTGTAATTCACCTGCTCCGTGCAACAGGCCACCTTACCGCACCTTCACATTCTCAGCTGAACAAAACAAAGATTTAATACTTGTATGGCTATTGAGAAGACTGAAGAGAATCTGGTTATAAAAAGAAAAACAACCAGAGCCAAGAGACAAGAGGTGGGTGAGATTAATGTAAACGTTTAATTTAACCTCTGCCATGTAACCTCTCATTCCGTGCTCCATCCATGTAAGCATTTGCGGAAACACTAGCTGACATTCTTTCCTTCGTGGGGAATCTCAAAACTGTCTTTGTCTTAGACTCTTTGGAGATGTATCCCTTATCAGACCAGCTTCATGCCAATATTGATGGCACATTATGGCTGGTGGCTCCCTCACATCTACACACACACACACACACACACACACACACACACACAGTGCACTGCTTGGGCTGTAGCACACACCTGATAAACACTAGCTTAGAATTGTATATGTTTGCATGAATTGTCCCCTTTCCTAACTCAGCCCGCAAGGTTGACCCCTTTCCTAGGGAAGCTTCTTTGGTGTCCTTGTAGCTCCAAAGTCTGTGGTCAGTGTAGGTATTTCATACATCCTTTTAGAGTCTAAACTCTTAACGATTATAATCCATTTTTGGGTTCTCATAACCTTGGGGCACCAATTAATACCTATCATCTAAAGAAAAGAGGGACAGAATTGCATACATGCTTAACTCCTTGGATGACAAGGTCAGTGAGGAGACAAGTCCCTTCTTTTTATTGTGTTATTTAATTGTAAGATAGACACTGGATAGCTTCCTTCTCAGAGTACTTCTCAAGGTCATTTTCCTAACCTGGGCCAGGCTACAAAGGAGTCAGGATAAGGAAATATTAAACAATGGGCAGTAGGCCTTGATGTGTGAACAGGAGCATTCCAGGTACTTGCATTTTCTTGCCCTGATACCTTAAACGTTCTTTTTGTTATTTAAAGTTTTTAAAAGTTGATAGAATTTTTCATTTTTTTTTACATTTTAATAAATAACATCATTTCCCCCTTCCTTTTCCTCTCTTCCAATCTCCCATGCAACCCCACCCTTAGCCCTCTCTTAAATTCATGGGCCCTTTTCCTTTAGATGTTGTTTCACACAAACTTTGCAGAGATGAAAATAGAAACTACTTATCCTCCATTTCTTTCCTGGATTTGAGCTGAGTAAGGAAGGTCTGTGAAGGAGTCTGGATAAGGGCATGTCAGCAGAGCATGGGGAGAGATGGTTGATCAGATCCCAGCCAATCTGTGACAGGGGCCTTTCTGTGGGTTGGGAGTGGGGAGGGGTGGAGTGTATAAGCGGGAGGGGAGTGGTTCGAGGGTGGCAGTCAGTTGGTTGGTTGGTTGGATGGTGGTGGGAAGGAGTCATGTTGCTGGGTCCTTTGAAGTTCCATTTTAGCTCAACTGCCAGTAACATTCCTGTTCCCCCAGTTCTGCCTCTGAGAGTGGAGCAGAGTTGGGGGAAGGGGGGCATACTCAATGCTCCAGCTTGTCCCGCCAGAGTTCACTTTTCACCTTTTGTCAAAGCTGTGTGATTTGGGCCGACCTCACCTTAGTGTGTCCCTGTCTCTTGGAACATTAAGGATGAAGAGAGTTGCTGTGTTTGATGTGTCTTAACTTTAACACAAAGCACACCAGGCTGGTTAATGATCATGAACTGTCATGGCAGCCACTTTGCAAAGGTGACATTGATGAATGGGCCTGCAGCTTGCAGGGAGGCAGTGGGTACATCAGCAGAAGGTTTACTTAAGCCTAGGCTGATAATAGGAGCCTTGGGAGTCACTGACAAGCAGAACCTTAATAGGCTAGAGGAGAGTCTTCTTTTGGCATGGCCCTCTGCAGGAGCACATGTCTCTTGTCTACCAAATAAAAGCATTCCTCAAAGATTCAGAGCTACTTCAAATCTGTTTGGGGGGGGTAGAAAAAGATTCAAGCTTGTAAGAAACCTTGTCATCTTGATTTGGCTTGGTTTATTTAGAAGTTCATGTTTGCCTTCCTCAGTCATTTGAAAAAAAGCATCTTTAAAGAAAGTGTGTAGGGGTGGGTCTGAATGAGAGTAAAGTCAAGTTCTTGAGTGGGCCTCATCTCTTTCAGGTTGCCTCTGAGACAGACTAGAAGTACAAGCCAGTTCCTTAAGAGACTGCGTCAGAAAAAGTAAGGTATACTTTCAGAAGGAAAGTGCTTGTCCCCTGTGTTGTTTCCTTTCATGTGGCACATTCTCCTACAGTTGTACCATCTTATCCCTATAACAACCATGTGCATTGCACAACACCTAGGCCAGAGGACTTTTCATATTCTTATTACAAGAAAACAATAACATTTGAAATGGTGGATGTGCTAGAGACTTAGATATTGTTGGTGCTATGACCTTGTGCATGCTGAGGGGGTGTTGCTCTGGCTTCAGTAAACTCTTTGATCTTGTTTTGTTTTTTGGGGATTTTCTGGTTGTTATGCCATCTAACATGTCTTTCTTCCATAACTAACATGGTGCTGGTGTTACCTGTAAACAGCCTACTATGCCATGGGGCGAACCACTTTGCAGTGTGACTTCCCATTTAGTTAGAAGCTAAAAGTTCCCCTTTCCTTCAACTGTAGTTGTATGTCTACACTAAAAGTGGGAAGTGGCTTGGCCATAGATCTCTCTTTTGTCTGGAGATGTCAAATTCAAATTGACAGGGAACCTTTAATCTCTGAGGACCCAGGCAGAGATGCGCTCTATGGGGTCCACTGATAATCCTGTGGGGTGACAACTAATGCCCACTGGAGACATCTGGTTGGCTCCCTGCTTACTAAATTCAGCACCCAAGGCCCCAGCTCACGGCTGGACAGCATAAACATCAGGTTTTGGTAAATAAACTCAGGCTATCATGTAGCCATCCAACATGCACTTAAGTGGAGACTGACAGCTCACTGCTGAAGGACTGAGAATCCAGGGCTACAGCTTTTGGGCCCAGAGGCTCTGAGGTTCCAAGATAAACAAACCTGTTGGTGAGAGTGACCAGAGTGTTAGGTCAGCCCAAGGGTCACTTATAGGTCATCCTGATGGGAGTTCGGTCTCTGCTTTGTGTTTATTCTGGAGAGAAAAGCAGCAGGCCCTCCCATAGAGGATTGGCTCCTCCATGGGAACACAGCCCCCGGGTCTCCTCGCCAGAGCCTCTGAACTCGGATTGGCACCAACTGTGTTCTCAGTACTCCGGTCAAGGGTGTGGGTGCAGCATGTGCTTTTTGTAGGAGTTGATGAACCACTTAATTTGGAAATACAGATTATGGGATGTATGGACCAGCTCATGTGGGCTGTAGAGTCAGGGAAGGGACTTCTGCTCATGGCAACAGCAATGAGCATAAAGGGAAACTTCCCATCTTCATCTTTCTTCTTTGGCCATTGGTTTCCAGAATTTTCTCTGGATTTTTTTTTTAATTTCTTACTGACTAGGGGATTTTGGAGATTGATACTAAGCCCTTCCCTGCCCCCCCCCCAGCTTGGTTGAAGATGTCAGAGAGGTAAAAGTTGGGTTATGTTTTATAACCCTTTTTTGTTGGTCATCAGCACAGTAAAGACCATCCTCTCTCCCAGAGGATGCCTCCTCCTTCAGTCATCTCCTGTTGCTTTCTGGTTTGGAAAGTCTGGGGCAGGAAGATGGATTGCCATCAGAGGAAAAGCTATAGCTTAGTGATCTACATATTTAATCCCAGCACTCAGAAGACAGAGGAAGATGAGTCTTTGTCAACCAGAGGCCTGCCTGGGCTATATAATGAGACCTTACAACACAGCCCCCAAATAAAGAAGAGTCAATGGCATTTGTTGGTTGTTGTTCTTTCAAGTGTGCGAATGAAAAGGGGTTTTCCATCCAGTGTTCAATTGCTTCCTCTGAAAATAGCCTTCCTTAATACAAGGTCCGAAGGACTAGCTTCTCCCTATCAACTGGACCTGGGACTTTCAGGAATAAAAAATGTTTTTAAAGTTTTTTTGTTTTTTCCAAGACAGGGTTTCTCTATATAGCCCCGGCTGTCCTGGAACTCACTCTGTAGACCAGGCTGGCCTCGAACTCAGAAGTCTGCCTGCCTCTGCCTCCCAAGTGCTGGGATTAAAGGCGTGCGCCACCACGCCCGGCTGTTTTTAAAGTTTTTATTTGCATATGTGTCATATGTAAATAGGTGGCCACCAAATTGGGAAGGTGGCATTGGATTCCCTGAAGCAGTTTGTGGTAAGCCATAATGGGGTGCTGGGAACCAAACTCAGGTTCTCTGGAAGAACAATATATGATCCTAACTGCTAAGCCATCTCTTTATCCCCATTGTGAAAATCACTTTTAAGTAAACTCAGTTTACAAAATATATGCTACATTGGTGATGCATTTAAAGATATGTGCAAAGTTATATTTAATAAAATGGGAGTTGTGACAAATCCCTGTAATGTAAAAGCTCAGCAGGCCAAGAAGAGAGTTCAGAGTTTGAGACTATGTCCCTGTGCAATATTCTGTCTTAAAAAAAAAAAAGCATCTAACAGCATCTGTAGAGATGTTAAAAATATGATTAAAAGAAATGAAGTTATCCCAGTGTGTATAGTATGTACAATGTGTATAGTATGTATAGAATGTATGGTATATATAGTGTGTGTAGTGTGTACAGTGTATATAGTATGTGCAGTGTATACAGTGTATATAGTGTATATAGTGTGTATAGTATGTATAGTGTATATATTATATGCAGAGTGTACAGTGTGTGTATTGTGTACAGTATGTATAATGCATATAACATATTTGGTATGTATATGGTATACACTATATATAGTTTGTACAGTATGTAGCATATATAGTGTGTACAGTGTGATAGTGTGTAGAGTATGTAGAGTATATAGTGCATACAGTGTACAGAGTATATAGTGTGCACACTGTATCTAGTGTGTACAATGTATGCAGTGTATATAGTGTGCAGTGTGTACAGTGTATATAGTGTGTATAGTGTATATAGTATGTGCAGTGTGTATAGTGTGTGTAGTGTGTATAGTGTATTTAGTATGTGCAGAGTATATATAGTGCATATAGTATGTACAGTGTATATAGTATATACAGTGTATTCAGTATATAGCATGTATAGTATGTATGCTGTGTAGAGTATATCTAGTGTATACAGTATGTGAATTCCAGCCAGAGGATTAAAGGTATGTGTTAAGGGCTTAAGCCACACCACAAATAGGAACAGGTGTTTTCAGTAAATAACACAATATTAGGGTTCACAGTATGATCAGATGTCCTGCAATAAAAACAAACAAACAACAGGGATGGAGAGATGGCTCAGTGGTTAAAAGCACCTAATGTTCTTCCGAATTCAAATCCCAGCAACCACATAGTGGCTCACAACCATCTGTAATGAGATCTGACCCCCTCTTCTGGGGTATCTGAAGATAGCTACAATGTTACATATAATAAATAAATCTCTCTTTTTTTTTTAAAAAAAAAGAGGGGGCTGGAGATATGGCTCAGTGGGTAAGAGCACTGACTGCTCTTCTGAAGGTCATGAGTTCAAATCCCAGCACCCATATGGTGGCTCACAACCATCTGTAAAGAGATCTGATGCGCTGGGCGGTGGTGGCGCATGCCTGTAATTGCAGCACTTGGGAGGCAGAGGCAGGCGGATTTCTGAGTTTGAGGCCAGCCTGGTCTACAGAGTGAGTTCCAGGACAAACAAAAGAGATCTGATGCCCTCTTCTGGTGTGTCTGAAGACAGCTACAGTGTACTTACTTACATATAATATAATAAGTAAATCTAAAAAACAAACAAACAATCCTTTGTTTAATACTTTAAAAAAAATGTGGGGCTGGAGAGATGGCTCAGTGGTCAAGAGCACTGACTGCTTTTCCACAGGTCCTGAGTTCAATTCCCAGCAACAACATGGTGGCTCACATCTGTAATGGGATCCAATGCCCTCTTCTGGTGTATCTGAAGACAGCAACAGTGTACTTATATACATAAAATAAATAAATAATTCTTTAAAAAGAAGATATGCATGAGGCTAGGCATGATGGTACATTCCTATAATCTTGGGAGGATAGTGAGGTTGAGGCTAGCCTGGGTTGGGTCCAGAGAGTCTCTTTAGGTGTGTGATCCACAGAATACGAGAATATCTGTTTAAGGGTCGAAGCATCCAGAGGCAGGGGATGTAGCCCAGTTGGCAGGATGCTTGGCTTGCCCAACCCTACAGTGGGTTAGACCCCAACACTGCATACAAACAGGCATAGTAGTGTACACTTGTAATCCCAGCACTTGGGAAGTGGAGGCAGGGAGACTCATGTCAAAGTCAACCTTGGCTACATTGCAAGTTAGAGGTCAGCCTGGGCTACACAAGTGCTGTTACAAGCAAACAAACAAGAAAAGAAAAGAAAAGAAAACACAGGAGAGAAGAAATGCAAGGTGACAAAAGTCCATCCTGGCTTAGTTACAGATTTCCTCCTGCCCACAGATCTCAGTGCTGGGAAGGCTAACGCAACACCTCTCCTTTGAAGCGCTCTCCTCTCCTCTCCACTCACTCAGAAGCCGTCTCTTTCCTGAACTCCTACTATCTTCATTTGGCCTCTCTGAAGTCTCTTGCTACTTTCTTCCAAATGTGTGAGTCTAGACTTCATCTTTGCTCAGTCCTTGAACTGTAATGGAATTTACTTCAGTAGAAAATCTATAAATTTCTGCTGGGTAAATCATGAATACTCCCAAGACCACCATCACACTAGGGGGTCTTTCTCAGACTTGGCAACTGCCCTTGCAGAAAGATGTCTAGAGAGATTGGGAGGTGGTGGTGGCAGTCTTCTTCATGCCAACAGAAGTAAATGCAGGGTGAATTGTTAAGGCGAGGAGGTAGGAGGAGGACCCTTGTCACTCACTGAGCCAGCTCAGCCATGGAATTAAAAGTTATGCCCTTCAACATCCCAGTGGTATCATCTGAAAAATACTGAGCTTCCTACCAACCTAATGATCTCACCCTCTCCTTAGGGTAAATCTATGCTTTTAAGGACAGGTGGGAGCTGAGAAAATTTTAACGGAATCTATAAAACCTCACACACCATGGACTCCAGCCCAGCGTGTGTTCTTGACTTTTGAAGAGAAGGAGCCCCCTTCTTATCTGGGATTGCCTACTTAAACAAGCTCAGTGGTGTGGAGGTGTTGTCCTTTGGAAAGTTGGCCTGAGACACTTTACCAAGTGTCTGTAAACATTTAGACACAGAAAAGTGCCCACTGTTAAGTCACAGCCCCATTGTCTCTGCTGGGGCCACTCTTCCCTGAAAGTGGCTGGCAGTGTGTGGGGGTCAGGGGTGTAGGTGGTGAGAGCTACCCACAGAGAGCCCCTCAGCTTTGGTTCTTAGCTGGGGAATTGTGTTGCTGTTTGTTTAAACAACCTGAGTATAATTGGGATTGTTTGAGATGCCCAAGATGTTTGGGAAAGTGGGGGAGGGAGGCAGCTTGCTGTGGGACAGAGTTGGGGCAGCTGGCTGGGTAGTTGTCAGCCTTCTGAAGGCAGAGCTAATGGGAAGGTAGGCCTTTGCAGCTGGATGATGGGCATATCAGGCCCTGGGTCAATAGGTCAGCGATGGAATCTATACAATATTAAAGCTAGCTCCTGAAGGGTGCATCCGGCTATGAATATTTAACTTAACATCTATGGTCCTAGCCAGGCAGAATGGCGCATATCAGTAAACCCAGTTCTTTGGAAAGAAACTGGAAGACCACGAGTTGGAGGCAGCTGGGACTACAAAGCCTAGGACAGCTTAGACTACAATAGTCAGACTCCACCTTAATCTTTAATACACTCACATAGACAGACAGACAGACACACACACACTAATGTTACCTTTGTAATTATGTTGACAATGCGAGCACACACACGCACACACACACACACACACACACACACACACACACTGCTAAATCTAAACACAGCTTGGCAAGGAAAAGTCAGATGCTGGGAAAGAATACTGAGAAGGCTTACATCACTTCTGGGGACCTCAAAGGATCTCCAGAGAATATTCACAGATCCACAGAAAAAAATAGGTCTGTGTTTTATTGTAGGGATCCGTCAATTTAATCTGACCTGAGGAAAAGGACGAAGGTTTTTAAAAAAGAAAAGAAGAATTTGAGAATAGCAGAAGGAATCTTGACCATGCTGCTGGGGTCTGACCAACTCCACCCTTTGTGCTCTGGCCCCCAAGAAATCCAAGGCCACTCCTCAAAGAGGTGTGATTATTTGCTAGGGATTTATAACACCTAAGAAAGGACTGGGGAAAAAATGCAACATTCTTCCTTGTAGAAAACTACCATGGCTCAGGAGTGACATGAGTGTTATTAGGTCACAGAGAATGCCACACTGAGTCTGGGTCTGAAAGAATATCTTTTCCCAAATCCTTCTCTAGAAAGCAGAAAGAGAAAAGAAACAAAGAAAACACTTAGTTCGTTTGACCAAGCAACATAAAGAACAAATCGAGCGCTTTGCTCTGCTCGTAGCACATGGCACAGAGGCCGGTAGCCCAGCCAATAAGCCATGAAGGAAAGAAAATGTTAATATCAGTGGGGGCCTGCATCTTCTGGTTGAGTACAGATACTTCAGGACTAGTGCTTGTCATTTCTTTCTGGGACAGAATGTTGCTATGTAGCTCAGGTTGGATTTGAACTTGTGATCCTCTTGCCTCTGCTGCCTGAGTTCTGGGATTATAGGTATTCACTGCCTGAATGGCTTTGTGCTTGTTACTTTGAGGCTCACATTTAAAATTAGTAGGCAGGATCTGGGAAGATAGCTGGTGTATTGTGGGTTTGTGTCAACTTGACACAAGCTTGAGTCATTAGAGAAGAAGGAGCCTCAGTTGAGAAAATGCCTCCATGAGATCCAGCCGTAAGGCATTTTCTAAGTTAGTGATTAGTTAGGGTGGAAGTCATCCCCAGGCTGGTGGTCCTGAGTTCTATTTGAAAGTGAGCTAAGCAAGCCATGGGAAGCAAGCCAGTGAACAGCACCCCTCCATGGCATCTGCATCAGCTCTCGCTGCCAGGATCCAGTCCTGTTTGAGTTCCTGCCCTGATTTCTTCCAATGATGGACTATGATCTGGAAGTGTAAGTCAAATAAACCTTTTCCTCCCCAACTTGCTTTTTGGTCATGACGCTTTGCTGCAACAATCGAAACCCTAGCTAGTCACCTGGGAGGCTCTGTTAGTGCATGACAAATTCAGAGGCGCACACTCTCAGCCAGCCATTGAACTGAGCACAAGGTCCCCAATGGGGGAACTAGAGAAAGGACCCAAGGAGCTGAAGAGGAGTAACAACATTATGACTCACCCACTACTCCCAGAGCTCCCAGGGACAAAACCATCAACCAAAGAGTACACATGGTGTTACCTGTAGCTCCAGATGCATAGGCAGCAGAGGATGGCCTTGTTGGACATCAAAGGGAGGAGAGGCTACTGATCCTGGGTAGTCTGCAGGGTAGGGGAATATTAGGACTGGGAAGCGGGAGAGGGTTGATTGGGGAACAGGGGGAGGGGAGATGGGTTATGGGATTTTCAGGGAGGGGAATCAGGAAAGGGGACAACATTTGAAATGTAAATAAAGAATGAATCTAATAAAAAAGAAACGTAACTAATATGGCTGGGTTAGTAAAGTGCTTGCTGTGTGAGCATGAGGATGCTGAGTTTGGATCCCAGGCAAGGTCACACATGCCTGTAATTCCAGTGCTAGCGAGGTGGAGACAGGAGGTTCTCTGGGTAGGTTAGGGGATGTGGAGGCGTTGGGGCTTGCTGATCGGTTAGTCTAGGTAAATCAGCAAGCCCCAGGTTTAGAAAGAGACTGTTTCAAAAAGATTGAGAAAGACACCCAATGTCAACCTCCATTCAAAGCCATACATGTGCCCACCTATACATGTGTGCACCTCCCCTTGCCCCATACACAAAACTGGCATCAAGCATCTTGGAGTAGATTTATCAGAACAACACTCATTAGGGTACATCTACTCTCTCAATCTTTGGTAGGTAGTTTTTTGGAAGCAGTCTTCTGTAGCCCAGGCTGGCTTTGAACATGACACACACACACACACACACACACACACACACACACACATATACATATACATATACATATACATATACATATACATATACATATACATGCACAAACATATATATACACACATATACATATACATACATGTATATGTATATGTGTATGTATCCTATATACATCACATATATATCATATATATGTGATCTATCTATCTATCTATCTATCTATCTATCTATCTATCTGGATAACTGAGAATTTCTATTCTCTTGCCTCCACCTCCTGAGAGCTATGATTACAAGACTGTGTCAGACACTGTTGTTACTGCTGGGTATTGAGCTGAGGGCTTTTCCTATGCTAGGCAAGCACTCTGCAGCTAGCCCACATCCACAGCCCCAGTAGCAATGTTCTGAGGAACACTGTAAAAACATCGCTTTGGAGAGGAGAGGAAAGGAACACTTCCTCTGCTTCCTGGGCAGGGCGGTTTTGTGCCGTCTGATTGTGGTGGCTCTGAGCTGGAAGGTGTCATTTCATGGGCATGGTGAACCACAAAGTAAATAGTGGTACCAGAGGTAAGACGTAGCAGTGGCTTTTTGTGTCACTTGACAATTCTGCTCTTCCAGGTTCTGAGGACTTCTTGTAACAGCCAAAGGCCTTTTCAGGGTCAGACCATGACTTGAGTTTTGGTGGGAGATTGGGGACACCAGGAGGCTGCTGCACTTGTGGAGTGAGCCGGGCCGGGCTGGCAGTGCAGCTGGGAGAGGCAGACAGGCTTTCTTTTTCTCTGGAGTCAGTGTAGAGGGTGAATGCCAGGGTCCTCAGAGGGACTGTCATGCCTCAGAGCTGTGTGAGATGGGCAGGAGCCTCCATTGTGCTACCAGGATCATGCGTACTATGACATACACTTCCTGTTGGCCACATGAGGAGTTTGAGCCCATTTATTTTCCTTTCCTCTCATGAAAATTTCATGGTGATCACCATGAAATAATAATTTAAAATAATAATAATAATAATAATAATAATAATAATAATAATATTCACCATTTTAACAACAACAACAATAAATTGGGCACCTGTTTTTTTCCATAGCTTGTTAAGAGTTAGGGGTTCATTTTCCCAGTAGATGCAAGTCCCCTTCATACTTCTGAAGAGTGCTAACCTCTTCTCTGTTTCCTATTCCAAACCCTAATCTCCAAACACTTGAAGGGTTTAAACTTTGTCAGTTTTCATAATGGCAATTTACAATTAACGAATACATTAGTAATGAGTGTCCTTTCCTGTAGAGTTGTTTGGAAGACAAAATGACTACTCAGAACAGTTTCTACTTGTTTTAGGCTGGGTGGCTCACTAGTTCCGAGAGTGGGCACTGCTTGTCATCAGAGAGTTAGACTTAACATAACCCATGTAAACATGTTTTGTGGCTAGAGACCCACTGGAGGAGACCCGTGTCTTCAGCTCCAGAAAATGATTGCTTCGTTAATGAACTCAAATTATCTTGATAGAATAACCACCAGTAGTTGGTTATAGTGGTGCAAGCCTTTAATCTCAGAACTTCAGAAGGCAGAGAGGCAGGTGGATGTCTGTGAATGTAAGGACAGCCTGATCTACAGAGTGAGTTCCAGGCTAGCTGGAACTACATGACGGTTCTCTCTCTCTTTCTGTCTCTCTGTCTCTCTGTCTCTGTCTCTGTCTCTGTCTCTGTCTCTCTCTCTCTGTCTCTCTCTCTCTCTCTCTTGTTTGTTTTTTTTGAGACATGGTTTCACTGCATAGCCCTGGCGGTCCTGGAATTCACTCTGTAGACCAGGCTGGCCTTGAACTCAGAAATCTGCCTGCCTCGTCCTCCCAAGTGCTGAGATTAAAGGCGTGCACCATGACTGCCCGGCCAACACTCTGTTTCAAAACAAGCAAACAAACTATAACACAAAATAACTAATAAGCTATAATAAACTATAAGCACACCAGTTTAGCTTAAGCAATGCTGCCTCTCCTATGGTTACCAATATGTGAAAATACTTTAATTAGAATCCCTGACAGCTTTTGGTGAGAGCTGCTGGGTGTACTTGATTGCTCCATGGAAAGAATCTGGGACTGGCTGGCTTGCCTCATGATGATGATGAAGACAGGAAAGAGGAAAAACAAGTTGGGTTTATTGAGTTTGATTAGGTTAGAGCCAGATATACATGACTCATGTATATAAAAAATGCTAGGATTGTGGGCTGGAGAGATGGCTTAGTGGTTAAGAGCACTGACTACTCTTCCGAAGGTCCCGAGTTCAAACCCCAGCAACCACATGGTGGCTCACAACCATCCATAACGAGATCTGATATCCTCTTCTGGAGAGTCTGAGACAGCTACAGTGTGCTTACATATAATAAATAAATAAATCTTAAAAAATATGCTAGGATGAAACATATTACTTTGTGTGATAACTTAAAAATTTAAAACATGTCATAAGCCAGGCGGTGGTGGCGCACGCCTGTAATCCCAGCACTTGGGAGGCAGAGGCAGGCGGATTTCTGAGTTGGAGGCCAGCCTGGTCTACAGAGTGAGTTCCAGGACAGCCAGGGCTATACAGAGAAACCCTGTCTTGAAACCAAAACAAAAACAAAACAAAACAACAACAAAAAAAAACATGTCATGTTCATGTTTTGACTCAGTGGTTAAGAGCACTGACTGCTTTTTGGAAGGTCCCGAGTTCAAATCCCAGCAACCACATGATGGCTCACAATCATCCATAATGAGATCTGACACCTTTACTCCTGGCATGTGGAAGACAGCAGCAGATGGATCTCTGTGAGTTCAAGGCCCGGTCTATACATGAGTATCAGGCTAGCCAGGCTACATGGTGAGATCCTGCCTCATAGAATTAAGAAGATCCTTCAGAGGCTGGAGAATTGGCTCAGTGGTTAAGAGCACTTGTTGTTGCCAAGGACCTGCATTTGATTCCCAGGACACACAGAGTCTCCCCACTCAGTCACTAGCATAATAGACAGACATGAAGGCAAAGCACTCAGACACATAAAATAATAAAGATAAATCTAAAAAAACTATTTAAAAAAGATCATTTAGCTCTGTGTGGCAGTGCATGTCTGTAAATCTCGCACCTAGAAAGTAAAAGCAGGAGGATTAGGAGTTCTAGATCATCCTTAGCTACAAAATGAGTTTGAGGCTAACCTAGGCTACACGGGAGAGATGACCTGTATGAACACATGTATACAACAGGTGCTCGTAAGAGAATGTTCCTTTATTGGCTCTGGTGGTGGCGGTTGTGCTGTTTCTCCACAGACATGCACATGAGGCTGGGAATGAAGAGGACCAAGGACTGAATCCTGGCACTGACTGATGAGCTCGGAGAGTTGGAATCAGTTCTCTGAGCCTTAATGTCTTCATCTGTGGAACTGGAATCAAAAATACCTAGAGGACAGAACTGTCGAAAAGACAAATAGGGAAATTATGCAAATCTCCCCACTTGAATAGCTCTGTGTTGAGGTTGCTCTCCTGCTTTTTGCTGAGTAATGACTCCCTGAAGGCACAAAGTCTCCTGAGCCTGGTGGGCTGGGAGCCACCTAGGAAAGAGAACCTGGCAGAGGCAGCCTGAGGCCTCTCACCCAGGTGGCCCTTGGCCCTTGAGCTTTAGGAAGTGGGAGGTTGGACTCTTATCCTCCTGTCCCAGCTCTCTCTTAGGCTCTTTGTTCTTAGAGGCCTTGCACTATTGTCTAATCTGTTAGCAAAAAGGCAAACTGACTAGTCTTCCTCAGGATCCCTGTGGCTGGTGCCATCCCTGTCTTCTCCTTTCTGGAAAGCAGTGTCCTGACAACTGTAGCAGGTCCTCGGGAGTCACCCTGGTGTCTCAGGCTTGTGTGTCCTCGATGTCTCGGTCTTAGATGCTAAGGAGAGCTCTGAAAAAGTCCTTGGACACAGTTGTGATAGGGACGCTCTTCCTCCTAATACAATCTTAGAGACTGAGCATAGCAGAGACCCTTGGGAGGCTGAGACAGGAAGATGTCCATGAGTTTAGGGTCATCCTGGGCAACAGTGAGTTCTAGGTCAGCCTGGTAGGGTAATAAAAACAGGAGCAATACCCACAGAGCCTCAGAGCCACAGAGCATTCCACCTCTCTCACTACTCTCGGCCTCAGGGATATGCTGAACAAGAGCAGCTGGCCCCAATGTCCCTTTGAGTCAGGATTCAGATCACCTAATTGTGAATGACTTGGGAGTCACAGCTAAGTGGGTGTCAGCTGCTCAACACTCAGTATCATTGGCATCCCCTTCAAAAATATTGTGTGTGTATATATATGTATATGGGTGGGTTTTGTGTATGTGTGTGTGTGTGTGTGTGTGTGTGTGTGTGTGTGTGTACACACACATTAATTTCAATAAGGGCCTGCAAGATACAAGAAAACAAAACAAAAACTCAGGCAACTGCTGAATGTATGTAAGATTCAAATAGGCGTGACCAATCCCATTTTCTCCCTGTTTGGTGGGGGAAGCAGGATTCAATTCTACTTTCTACAACTGTGGATAGCCCGTGTACTGTTTACTGTCCTGTCACTTTCCCATGTTAGTCACTTCACTACTCTTTTTGGCCCGGGTCCCACAGAGATTTCTCTTCTCTCTAGTGGAGCCAGCTCAATGCATCCCAAGAATACCCTGGACCACGTCTGTCCCCCAGACTTGCTGGTCCCTGCTTTCTATCTGAATAGTTAATATCTCCAAACCCCAGTCTACCTTCCAATGTTGGCCACCTCTCCTAACTTGTCCACTAGCTCCGGGGAACCCCTCCTTTTTGTTCTTGTAGCTTTCAGTCTTACAGGACTACTCCTCATTAATAATTACCCATAGGGTTGAAAGGGCCAGTGGGCAGTTTGGTGCAGGAGTGTGTACTTAGCATGTCCAAAGCCCAAGTTCTAGCTGGAGCAACCCAAATACTATTCAAGTCAGTTGATTACATCTTTCTGCTGTCCCCTCTCGCCTTACATACATCTTCTAACTAGTCTTAAAAGGCTGCCTCACATAATTTCTACTTCCTTAGAGGAGCTGAGACACACCCCTTTTTCATTGACTTAACATCCTGTTTCTCTATGTGAGGTGGCAATGAGTCACCATGAATGATCCCTTCAAATTAATAATAAAATGCTTTTCTGTAAGGTCCTGTTGGGGGTGGGTTGCTAGATAGAAAAAAAAGGTGTTAGTGTCAAAGGCTTTAGTCATCACAGAGTTGAGCAGGGTCTCAGGGAAACTTAAGGAATGAGCAAGCCTGTCATACCAGACCCTCTTGAATGTTCCAACACACACAGACAGAGTTCAGGTTTACTGTGAACAAGCAACATGCAGGACCAAACTTTTTTTTTCTAGGTAGTCATGCTGTTGAGATGAGATGAAAATGCTCTCTTTGATACCGGATACATACATGTATAACTGTGTATGTGCTTATGTGTGGATGTATGTGTCTCCAAATGCTTCTTGCTTTATTTCTCCTTTCACTTTCTCTTTCCATTTTCTGCATAGAGTTGGAAAGATATAGCAAAACTGGCATCCCGGCTTGTCATTCACTGGCTGCGGGACTTTGCTCTCTTAATATTTTTCCAATATTAAGAGACTTCCTTGAAAGACATGCTG
>OZ030021.1:1297500-1367500 GCA_964023405.1 Apodemus agrarius
GTATCAACAGCAGCCACCTCTTACACCGCCTGGTACTGTACAAGGCAACCAGCTCATAGGCTCCACAGAAAGGAAAACAAGCACTGGCCCTGTTCTGATGGTAGCTTGATATCGCTGTCCCTCCAGCCAGGGCACCATTGTTTTCTTGCCTGTGCCCGCCCATGTCCACTCCAGGCAGTGCTGATAAGTCTGCATGACTCCTGTTTGAGTTGGGGTTGTCTAATCCATTACTCAAAAGGAGGACGTGGGCTTGCTCTGGGAAGGGCAAACTCTGCTCTTGAGGTCTGGGAGAGAATAGTAATGCTTTATGATTAACTGATGACTTTAAGGTTATTTGGTTTCACTGGCTGCTACAATCACTGCTCTTCTGTGAGAGATTATGCCTTCATAGAGGTCTAGGTTGTGAATAACGAGAGAGAGAGAGAGAGAGAGAGAGAGAGAGAGAGAGAGAGAGAGAGAAGGAGGGAAGGAGGGAGAGGGAGAGAGAGAAAGAGAGAGAGAAAGAGGGAGAGAACAAGAGGGAGAGTGAAGGAGAGGGAGAGAGGAAGAGGGAGACAGAGAGACAGAAGGAGTCAGAGAGAGACAGGGTAGGGGTAGAGGAAGAGGAAGAGAGACAGGGAAAGCAGGAACAAGTAGGGGAGAAAGAGGGGTAGGGGAGAGGGAGACAGAGACAGAGAGAGACAGAGAGGGGGTAGGGATAGGTAGAGGAAGAGGGACAGGGAAAGGAGGGAAAGGGAGGGCTAGGAGAGAGGGAGGGGTAAGAGGAAAGAGACGGAAAGAGAGTGACAAAAAGGAAGAGGGGAGGGTAGGAAAGAGGGAGAGAGGAAGAAAGGAAGAGAATCAGCATTGGGTATCCCTGCATCTTGCCATTCAGCAAGAAGACAGGGATTCTTCGGTTTTTTACCAAGGACATTGTACCCTCCGATGGGTGTAACTGGGTTAGATCCTGTTGGCAAGATAGAGCTGGTTTGATAGAGCTGGCAAGGTAGATTCAATTATTTGTGACAGTATTTGAATGAGATCGAGATTTTTGTTTAACTTTCTCCAAAGTCAAAACTTTGGGTTTCTTAAGTGAGTTTTAACCTGCTAGCAAAGAGCAAACAAGAAATGCAGTGCTTCCCTTGTGCCCGCTGGAACTGGAGTCCAGGGAAATGGGGCTGGGACAGGCAGTGGTGTGCGCGAGGCAGACGCCTACCTGGGGCTTGGGGCTTCTGCTTGCTTTCATCCGTTTTGTTTCCACGGAGGGCTTCATGCTTAGAGTTTCAATCCCGAGTCAGAGAGAAAGTAAAATAAATGAATGTATTTTAAAAACTGAAGTTTTACACAAAAGGATGGCCACCTGGTCTACAGGGTGAGTTCCAGGACAGGCAGAGAAACCCTGTCTCAAAAAAAAACAAAAACAAAACAAAAAACAAAAAAACAAAAAAACAAACAAACAACAACAACAACAAAAAACCCAAAAACAAACAAAAACAAACAAACAAAACCCACAAAAGGATGGCCGTGTGTTACTGGGCATTACAGTAGCATGTGTATAGAAGACTGAGGCAGGAGAATCATGAATTTGAGACCAGCTTCTGCTGATCTATAGTGAGACCCATTTGAAAAGAGGGAGGGGGAAGGCAGATGGTCTTTATTTGAGTGTTTAATGTTCACCACAATGGCATGAAGGGTGCCTATCTGACATCATGCAAATGGCAGGGGAGAGGCAGGACCCAGTACGCTTCCAGCATTCCTGATGTAAGGGCCAAGTGTCAGCTTTGGAAAATAATAACAATTTAAAGGATATGAATTTGACTTAAACGTTCTGTAACTGTTTAAGAAATTATATGAGCCTTTTATTTTTTTCAAATTAAAACTTGCAAACATGGAGAAGGATGTGAAGGAACACGCCTATATTTCAGCACTCAGGAGGCTAGCAAGGCTAACTTGGGTTGTAGCTCAGACCCCATTTCAAAAACAAGAAATACCTCAGACATGGGAATATCCTGCATGTGGGAGCCAACAGCTGCCTCCAGGGAAATAATATTCTCCAAGTGGGCATATTCTACCTCAGCAAGAAGGTTGTGTATATATGTGCATGTGCTTATGTATGCGTGCATGTATGTAAATGTATGCATATGTATTTATGTATGTATATGTTTATGTGTGTGTGTATATTTATATATGTGTGTATGTGGTTTTGTGTGTGTGTATGTGTGTTTCTGCAGGTGTGTGTGTTTGTGTTTAACCTTTTTTTCTAAGATCAAGTTCTAAAATAGAGTACAGCATATCTTTTTTAAAAAAAATTTTCCTTTTTTATTAGATATTTTCTTTATTTACATTTCAAATGTTATCCCCTTTCCTTGTTTCCCCTC
The DNA here is from genome assembly GCA_964023405.1 of Apodemus agrarius. Taxonomy (NCBI): domain Eukaryota; kingdom Metazoa; phylum Chordata; class Mammalia; order Rodentia; family Muridae; genus Apodemus; species Apodemus agrarius. The sequence goes on from OZ030021.1 coordinate 1,299,858, forward strand.
CGAAAACCCCAATCCCATCCCCCTTCTCCTGCTCACAAACCCACCCACTCCTGCTTCCCTGTACTGGCAATTCCCCTACACTGGGGCATTGAGCCTTCACAGGACCAAGGGCCTCTTCTCTCATTGATGTCTGACAAGGCCATTGTTTGCTACATATGCAGCGGGAGCCATGGGTCCCTCCATGTGTACTCTTTGGTTGGTGGTTTAGTTCCTGGGAGCTCTAGGAGGTCTGGTTGGTTCATATTGTTGTTCTTCCTATGGGGCTGCAAATCCCTTCAGCCTCTTGGGTTCTTTCTCTAGCTCTTCCATTGGGGACCCTGTGCTCAGTCCAATGGTTGGCTGAGAGAATCCATCTCTGTATTTGTCAGGCACTGGCAGAGCCTCTCAGGAGACAGCTATATCAGGCTCCTGTCAGCAACCATTTCTTGGCGTCCACAATAGTGTCTGGGTTTGGTAACTGTATATGGGATGAATCCCCAGGTGAGGCAGTCTTTGGATGGCCTTCCTTTCAGTCTCTGCTTCACACTTTGTCTCTGCATCTCCTCCCATGGGTATTTTGCTCCTCCTTCTAAAAGAAGGACCAAAGTATCCACACCTTGATCTTCCTTCTTCTTGAGCTTCATGTGGTTTGTGAATTGTATCTTGGGTATTCTGAGCTTCTGGGCTAAATCTACTTATCAGTGAGAGCAAGAACTGTGTGTGTTCTTTTGTGATTGGGTTACCTCATTCAGGATAATATTTTCTAGTTCCAGCCATTTGCCTAAGAATTTCATGAATTCATTGTTTTTAATAGCTGAGTAGTACTCCATTGTGTAAATGTACCACATTTTCTGTTCAAGAACTTCTGGGTTGTTTCCAGCTTCTGGCTATTATAAATATGGCTACTACATAATTACTAAGAAAGAATAAATTCTGTTGTAATCAACTAAAATACAAATGAGCAAACTTTTGATAACTGAAAATGTATTTACCTTAAAAAATATTTCAACATTATTTTTCTAATAGTTTGCAGATGGCTGAAAAGAACATGAATTTATTTTTACCTGAATGTTAGAACATTTATTAAATAAAGTATGCCACAGTCATAAAAAGGATATTAAAGTATAAACATAAAACTTGTGTTAATGATTTTAGAAAATGATTATTGCTTTAAAATGATACCTTTCATGAAGGAACACATGTACAGTGCAATTTAAGTTTTGTAATATATAGTTAAAACTTACTGCCTTGCATGAATGGTTTTGATCTGCTTTTAGTTGTTGTTATTGTTTGTTTTTGTTTTTTGTTTTGTGGCAGGGGGAGCTGAGGAACTTCTGCTTGCTAGGTAAGCACTCTATCTGTGAACTAAATCCCCAATCTCATGTATTTAAAATTTTTAAATCACAATGTTTTTGTTCCCACATATATGAAATAAAATCTCAGAAGGCCAAAAAAAATATGGCTACTATGAACATAGTGGAGCATGTGTCCTTATTATATGTTGGAGAATCTTCTGGGTATATGCCCAGGAGTGGTATAGCTGGGTCCTCAGGTAGTACTATGTTCAATTTTCTGAGTATCTTCCAAACTGATTTCCAGAGTGGTTGTACCAGCTTGCAATCCTACCAGCAATGGAGGAGTGTTGCTCTTTCTCCACATCCTTGCCAGCATCTGTTGTCACCTGAGTTTTTTTTTTTTATTTTAATTGTTTTTTTTAAATTTTTATTTTCTATATTCTATGTTTACATTCCAAAGGCTTTCCCCTTTCCCAGTTACCCCCCACCATATGTCCCATAATTCCTCTCCCCCCACTGCTATTCCCCACTCATCCCCCCCCCCCCCACGATTTCTCTGTTCTGGGTCTACAATACTGGATCCAATCTTTACAGGCAGGGTCCTCTCCTTTCTTCTTCTTGTCACCTGAGTTTTTTATCTTAGCCATTCTGACTGGTGTGAGGAGGAATCTCGGGGTTGTGCTGATTTTCATTTCCCTGATAACTAAGGATATTGAACATTTTTTTTTAGTGTTTTTCCATCATTTGATATTTCTCAGTGAGGATTCTCTGTTTAACCTTTCCCCTCATTTTTAATAGGGTTATTTTGTTCTTTGGAGTCTGACTTCTTGAGTTCTTTGTATATATTAGATATTAGTCCTCTATTGGATGTAGGATCTTTTCCCAATCTATTGGCTGCTCTTTTGTCCTATTGACAGTGTCCTTTGCCTTATAGAAGCTTTGCAATTTTATAGGGTCCCATTTTTTGATTGTTGATCTTAGAGTATAAGCCATTGGTGTTCTGTTCAGGAAGTTTTCCCCTATGCCCATGTGTCCAGGTTCTTCCCCAGTTTCTCTTCTATTAGATTGAGTGTATCTGGTTTTATGTGGAGGTCCTTGATCCACTTGGACTTGAGCTTTGTACAAGGATATAAGAATGGATCAATTTGCATTCTTCTACATGCAGACCACCAGTTAAACCTGTACCATCTGTTGAAAATTCTGTCTTTATTCCACTGGATGGTTTTAGCTCTTTAGTTAAAGATCAAGTGACCATAGGTATGTGGGTTCATTTCTGGGTCTTCAATTCTATTCCATTGATCTACTTGCCTGTCACTGTACCAATACCATGCAGTTTTTATCATGATTTCTCTGTAGTTCAGCTTGAAGTCAGGGATGGTGATTTCCCCAGAAATTCTTCTATTGTTGTGAATAGTTTTTGCAATCCTGGTTTATTTTTGTTATTCCAGATGAATTTGCAAATTGCTCTTTCTAACTCCATGAAGAATTGAGCTGATGGGGATTGAATTGAATCTGTAGATTGCTTTTGGCATGATGGCCATTTTTACTATATTAATCCTGCCAATCCATTTTGTCTTGGAAACATTATCTCAAGCAGAGGCCAGCCAGGTGGCTGAGTGGATAGAAGTTCTTGCTGTAAGATCAGATGACTTTAGTTTGCTCTGTATAACCATGTAAAGATGGAAGGAAATAACAGACTTTACAAGGTTGTCTTCTGGCACTTGCTGCAGATGCACTCTCAATGATGATGATAATGATGATGATGATGTCAAATTATTTGAAAACATAAAAAGATGACCACAGGTTAATTTGTCATGGTAGCCTTTGTAATTAGATCCCAAATGTAACCCATGGTTTAAAAAACAATATTGTGCTAAAAATTCTAATATATTTCTTTTTATTAAAAGTAGCACACATGATGATTAGGGGCATTATTACATAGACTTTATCAGATAGCACAGGAAACTGGCCTTTATTTGTATACTATTTATATTACAAAAGATATTATAGGTTCCCAAAGACAAACCCAACAGTTCAAGAACACTGACTACATGTTGATATAAGTTTGTCATTGGCTAACTAAGTCCTTAAATAAGTAAATGCATTAAGTAAGTATTTAATTAACTAGTGTTCCTTCTTACAAGTTTGTCCTGTAGGTAAGGTCATAAGTCAGCCAGAGTGTACCAGAAAGTACGCACAAGAACATACATTAGGGCTCATGGAATGACTCAGCCTGACAAGCCTGGTGCCCTGGACATACCTGAATTCTATCCATGGCAGGAGACAACTGAGTCTGCAAGCCATCTTCTGATGTCCACAGGACTGCCACAGCATGAGGACCCACACACATGAACAACAAACAGATAAATAAATGGAATTAAAGAAGAGGAGGCATAGCAAACATGAAGACAGATGTAAGTTACCAAGTGTTCTGAATTCTTGCTCCTGATTAAACCTCTCTTTTTGGCTATACCCTGGAAGCCCACTTCTCCAACATTCCCATGGTTGACAGCCACCTGAGCCCTTTCTAGACTATGAGATCTCTAAAAGTAAAGAAAAGGTCCCTGTAGTTTGACTAGGTGATCAAGCTAACTTGAGGAAAGGCAATCATCTTTCTTTATTGATCTTCATTGACCAATCTTTGCACCTATGCATGCTCCATGTGAATATCTTTATAGAACTACAAGTTGCTTTTAAGTTTTATATACTACAGGCTGAAAGAAGAGAAAGACAGCCTTGAAAAGATTCACACTATGGGATGCTGCAATTCTGGGACCTTCCATTCCAGCTTTGCGCTTGACTCTACTTCAATGCCACATTGAGCGCCATTTTGTTGCTATAGTTTTCCAACCCAATTACCCAGTAAAAGAAATCTCAACTCAATCAGTAACAATACAAGCTATAAGCCTAGATTGGGCAGATTTCCCACTATACTATTCTATTCCCATCTATATTATCCCATATAACTTGCAGTTTCTCCAGGCCACCAGCTTCTCGCTCTGCAGCCTCTCCTTTGATCCCTTGTAGCTCCTTCCCCTTCTGGTAGATCCTTTTCTCCTCCTCCAAACTCTTAGCTTCTCCTCCTTCCTCCTGCCCAGTCATTGGCTCTAACCTTTATTTGAAAAGTTAAGGTAGGGAAAAGGTTCACAAGGCACTTGTATACATGATTAACATCTAGTCTGCAGCCCCTCCCAGGCAGGAGTGGAATTAGTGTCAAAATACAAGCCTAGGTCCCCATGTGCTTAGGACTCAGAATGAACAGAGGCCAGCTTGTCTTGACAGACACCTTCATCTGAGACTTCCCCTTCCATATCACCCTGGTGTCATTTGTGCCACTTTAGCCCTCTAGAAGCATTAGCTGATGGGGACTCTTCTGTCATTTTGAAAGCTGTAAGAGCCATAGTCTCATTTTCTGCTGGCCGGTCTGAGTTAAAACTATGGGACCAGAGAGAAGTTGCTAACATCTGACCTGAGTAAACTAAGAAAGGATTGAGTTACTGCTCAGCAAGCTACCTTTAGACCTGGGCCCTCTTTCCGGCTTAATTTTACCTTTGCTTTTGGCCAGCCCCCTTTTCCCATCTATTCCTCCTTTTGTTATTACTTATGTTTTTACTCTTCCTTGTGGGCCAAGAGTTCATTAATTAGGAATTGGTCTCTTGGCCCCTGTGGATCTTATTTGGACTTTGCTCTAGTTGATTCACGATGGGGATGGAGGCCAGTGGTGCTGAGTTGCAGCCCATGAGACCCAGCCTTGGCAAGAGGAGCATGCCTAGTGATTGGCTCTGCAGAGAGCTCCTAATGCTTTTGTAAATCTTCGGAACCCTGTAAGTAGCCAAGCTCTTAGGATAGTTTAAGCTCAGACCTGGAAACCAGCCACTCTTGAGCACTAATTCAAATGTTCCCCATCTAGACTCAGTATTGCCTCTTTCCCAGGGTCCCTACCAGGCATTTTCATGCAGAATTATCCTGTGGGTCTGATCTTACTTGAGTAACTTTAATTTCTTCTCATAATTCTGGCAGTTCAGGGTCTCTTTAATGTGACCCTCAACTGATTTGCCTTATTTTAATGCTTACTTTAAGGAAATCTTTCTGCATCTGTGTGCATGTATTTGTATGACTGCCTGTGTCTATGTGGGGGTCAGAAGACAGTCTTGGTATTAGTCTCTGCCTTGTTTGAGACCCAGCCTCCCTTTTGTTGTTTGACACTGCATCCATGAGGCTAGCAGACCTGTGAGTTACATCAGACAGAGGGAGAAGGGGTCTCCACCTTTCATCTCACTGTAAGATTGATGGCACTACAGATGTATGCTTTTACTCAGGTTCTGGAGAATCAATCTCTGTCCTTGTACCTCAAGCACTTTGCCCACTGAGGCATCTCACCTGCTTGTATGCTTGTTCTGGGTGAAAGACATCATACTTTCTCTTGGAAATCATGTTTGGGCTCAGGTTCCTACTTGTCAATCTATTCATCATCCCTGCCCACTTTGAGATGGAATCTCTTTGGATTGGGTTGACCCTGAACTTGTGATGATCCTCCTGCCTCAGCCTTCTTAGTGCTAGGGTTCCAGGCTGGTATTCCACCAAAGCCTGCTTGGAATCCAGACTATGGATTGTCTAGACACTACTTTCTATAACCACAAGAAGGTGCCTTCTTTCTCTAGAGGGATGGGAAAAGACCCAGGGTAGAAGGTTTTATGATTCAGAGCCCTATCTGGTTCTTGAAGACTTTGTCTAGTCATTGGTCCATCTTCTATCTACCTGTCTGTCCATCTGTCCATCCGTCCATCTGTCCACCAACCCATCTATCACTTTATCTGTCTGTCTGTCTGTCTGTCTATTTATCTATTTATCATCTGTGTGTGTGTGTGTGTGTGTGTGTGTGTGTACACTAAACACACACATTGAGATTAGAGGACTACTGATAGGAAGTACAAGTAGTACAAGTCTTCCATCAGGTAGGCCCCAGGGATTGAACTCAGGTTCTCAGGCTTGGCAGCAGATGCTTTTGTCTGCTGAGCTATCTCTCTGACTCTTGAGTACTTTTCTTGGAGCAGAACTACATGTTGCTTCGAGATGGGTTGTTGTTAGTGGTTCTACCTTTGTCTTCCATGCACATCCAGATTCTCCACTCTTATGCTGTAAAAGTCAAAATGTTTATTCCATACTTATATTTTAAAACAGTGACTCCTCTAAGAGACACATATATTTTTTTCTCTAGAGAGGGCCAGATCTTCAGAAGCATGAATGAAGCAAATGTGGCTTTTATAAAGTCCTTTCGGCTGAAGGGTGAAAGGGTCTCAATATTGAAAAAAAAATCAATGAAAATGTTCTTAGGAAAAGAACCTGACCATCTGACTTTGTGGGTGTCACCTTTCTTTGCTCAAGCAGCTTGCCTCCCTCTGAGAGTCATAAGGTGACATTAGGCTGCAGAGCAATGAATGGCTTTGCAACTCGTCAGTTACTACTTTACATGCACGAGATTTCCCTACTCCATGCGATGTCTGTGTGTAAGGTATGGAACAGACATTTCCTGAGGAGCATTTTTTAGGGAGCAATCCTAAGAGCAATGAGTTACTTATTGGTTTCTGTTCACCAAGAAGACACTTTGCCAGGCCCCTTACAACACCTCAGTTGCTATAGCCTGTTATCTTTGGCCAAGGTCAAACAGAAAAGTTTTAGATCCACGGGCAAGAACTTGACAAGTGGCCATGGGGTGTAGGAAGCAGTTACACACTCTTGCATCTCGTAATTTCTGACTGTTTTCATGTTTCGTTGTAGTTTGAGGTGGGCTCCCTGTATAGACCAGGCTGTCCTGGAACTTGCTTCCAATTCCTAAGTGCTGGGCTTGATTGCAAGTGTGGGTAACCACACCCTCACCATAGGTTTCTTACTGTGACTCAGTTCTGGCTGATATCAAACCAGCTTAACACTGAGCAACAAGGTTACTCGTTCTAGGCTGTGTCAGACAGCAACATTTCATGATAACCATGCTGGGGTTTAGTTAAAGAAACCATGACACATATAATAAAACGCCTTCCAATTAATGAAGAAAAAAGACAAATCTTTACATATTTTCATGTCTTACTGCTTTTTATTTTTATGTTATTTATTCATTAAGTGTGTTGGCTAATTTTTTTTTATTGCTATGAAAGACACCATGGCCAAGGTAACTTATAAAAAAGAATTTATTTGGACTTATGGTTCTAGAGGGATTAGAACCCCTCTCTGTCATGGAAACAGAGAAGGGACCACTCAAAATGGTTTTCTTCAATTTCTCAAAGCCTGCTCTCAGTGACACACTTTCTCCAAAAAGCCCGTGTTTCTTAAAACTCCCAAATAGTTATATCAATTGGGGACCAAATATTCAAAGACCCAGACTATGGGGGATATTTCTCACCCAAAACATTGCATGCAGTTTAATGGTTTCTCCATGGCATCTTTATACACGTTAGATTTTGTTCTCATTTCCTCCCCTGACTTGCTGTCTGCCCTCTGCCTCCTGGCAGCATCTGCTCCACATGTTGCATGAAGTTAGTACCCTGCAGCTGTCTTATCCACACACAACATTCTTTTTGTTTCCTCTCTTCCTTAAGAGCCCTTCCTCCTGTCTCATGCTCCCCTTTTCAATTTTTTTTTTTCCGAGACAGGGTTTCTCTGTGTAGCCCTGGCTGTCCTGGAACTCACTCTGTAGACCAGGCTGGCCTTGAACTCAGAAATCCACCTGCCTCTGCCTCCCAAGTGCTGGGATTACAAGTGTGCACCACCACGCCCGGTCCTTTCTAATTTTGTAACAGACACACATATACATACACATATGTGTATATGTATACATACACACATGCTATTTTAAATACAGCAGCAACATATAAGGACACTCAGTCTGTGTCTTTTTGTATTTACCTATTTTGCTTAACACATGCATTTCAACCGTAACCACTTTGCTGCAAATGTCATGATTTTGTCTTTCTTTATGGCTGCACAAAATTCAATTGTGTATATGTATCACATTCTCAGTATCCATTCATCTGTTGATGGATATCTAGGCTGGCTCCATTTTCTGGCTGTTGGGACTAATGCAGTAATGAGCTTCAATGCACAAATCTCTGTGGGATGTAGATTTGTAATTCTTTGGGTATATACCCAGGAGTGGGATAGCCGAGTTATGGGACAGTTCTGTTTTCAGTTTCTGGAGCCATCTCTGTTGATTTCCATAGTGGCTGCACATGTTTACTCTCCCACCAGCAGTGATTCGGTGTCATTTTCTCCATATTCTCAGCATATTTGTGATACTTTATCTTCTTGATCACAGCCATTGTGACTCTGCTGAGATGAAATCTTAGGGCAGTTTTAACTGTTTCCCAGAGGGCTGAAGATGTCAAATCCTTCTCCAAGTGTTTGCTGACCATTCAGCTCATCAGTCTTACTGTGCTAAATAGAGTGTTTTCTAAAGCATGTTGTTTAGTTCAAAGGAAAAAGAGAAGATACTGATCAATGGGTATAATACATGATTATGTTACTTTAAGATATTGTATACACCTGGGGCAGTTCCCCTCACAGGGTGGCCGGTTAGAGCCTGATGCCACTCACTGAGGAGGGTGGGGGAAGGGGCACTGGGGCAGGCGCGGGGTGGAAGGAATCAGGGGAGGGATGGCAACCCACCCCCAGGGTTGCCCTGTCCTGCCTAAATAGCTGCTCTCCAACTTGTCTCCTTGGCCCTCTGAGGGTCCCTGCTGCCTTGCCTCTCTCAGCCCTCCCTAGGTCTCCAAAGATTTATTTATTTATGATATGTAAGTACACTGTAGCTGTCTTCAAACACCAGAAGAGAGCATTGTATCTCATGACAGATGGTTGTGAGCCACTCAGTTGCTTCGGAAGAGCAGTTGACGCTCTTAACCACTGAGCCATCTCTATAGCCCCCCAAAATTATTTATTTTTCTCAATAGGAAGGCCCAGCAGGTGAACTCAGCCACCAGAAGTGGGTACAAAACTCCTATGGTTGCTGGGACTTGAACCCTGTACCTTCCTTATGGTGCTCGGCTTCTTAACTGCTGAGCTAGCGAGGCTGGACTTTGCCTGCGTCTCCAAACAAGCACCTTGCAGATTCCTTATGGATCACAGCTCCAAGAGGAGGCAGGTGAAACTTTTGGCTGCTTCTCTCCTGGAAGCTCTTGATTATGATAGTTCAGATGACAGTGATTTAAAGTTGGAGGTGCTTCAGATTCTGCAGGGAGTGGTAATGGAAGTGAAGGCCATTCAAAGGACAGTGGTGAAGGTTCCTGTAGTGATTCTGAGGAAAACATTTTAGAAGAAGAACTGAATGAAGATATTCAAGTAAAAGAAAAACAGCTTAAAAATTCTACAGAGGAAATAATGTCATCTGACAAACAGTTAATTAGAATGGAAAAGAAGGAAGAAAAAGAAAATGGAGAAAGACCTAGAAAGTAAAAGGAGAAAGAGACAGAGAAAGGAAAGGAGAGAAGGACAAAGAAAAAACAACAGTATCTGATAGTGCAGCTGCTTCTGCTGCTGGCACCACACCAGCCACAAGCCCTCCTACAGTTACCTCCCCTCCTGCCCTTACCACCACCACCACCACTGAGGAACAAGTCAGTGAGCCCAAGAAATGGAATCTTTGTCGAAACTAGCCCCTCTTGGATTTTGTATCCATGGAAGAACTGAATGATATGGGTGATTATGACAGCGAGAATGATAAGACTGGAGACGTACTGTAGTAAAGAGAAAGGGGAGATTATTTCAGGAAGAGGGCAGTGATGGAGGCAATGAGGATGAGGAAGATGAGGGAGGTGGGAGTGAGGAAGATGGAAATGATGGGGGCAATGAAAAGGACCATAGCATCCCTGCTAGCGAAGCAGGTGGCAAGGAGGAGGAGGAAGAGGGGAAGGAGGAAGAGGAGGAAGAGGAGAAAGAGGAGAATAAAGCTCTTAGCAGAAACAGTGCTGATGAGGAGGAACTGACCAATGATAGCCTGACCCTATCACAAAGCAAGAGTCATGAGGACCCGCTGATTCTTGAGAAGAGTCAAAACTGGAGTTCTCAGAAAATGGACCACATTCTGATTTGCCGTGTTTGTTTTGGAGATAATAGTGAAGATGCAAATGAAGTAATCTAGTGTGAAAATTGTGGCATCACAGTTCATGAAGGTTGCTATGGGGAGAGTGACTCTTTATTATTTATTGAAAAGGGAAGTAAAAACACTTTACGATAAAATTAAAGATTTATATGGAAAATTTTTCAGATAAAATAGAAGAGATACATAGAAAAACACGTTAAAATTGACAATTTTCATGGAAAATAAAAGGGTAAAGTGGTAGACATGTAAAACATTGCTAAATTAATTAAAATATAAAATATAAACATTTTATGATAGAATTGAAGATTTACATGGGAAATATTTCTGATAAAATTGTAGAAAAATTTTAGGTGTTAAAAATTTTAAACATGTTAGAATTGAAGATTATCATGGAAATTTTTATATAGGTGTAATAATGGTAGGCATAAAAGTATTCCTAAGGATATGGAGAAAGAGGAACATTCCTCCACTGCTGGTGGGAATGCAAGTTGGTACAACCACTCTGGAAATCAGTCTGGCGGTTCCTCAGAAAACTGGGCATGACCCTTCCAGAGGACCCTGCTATACCACTCCTGGGCATATACCCAGAGGATTCCCCAGCATGCAATAAGGACACATGCTCCACTATGTTCATATCAGCCTTATTTATAATAGCCAGAAGCTAGAAAGAACCCAGATGTCCCTCAATGGAGGAATGGATACAAAAAATGTGGTATATTTACATAATGGAATACTACTCAGCAATTAAAAACAACGAATTCAGCCGGGCGGTGGTGGTGTATGCCTGTAATCCTAGCACTTGGGAGGCAGAGGCAGGCGGATTTCCGAGTTCCAGGCCAGCCTGGTCTACAGAGTGAGTTCCAGGACAGCCAGGGCTACGTAGAGAAACCCTGTCTCAAAACAAACAAACAAACAAACAAAAAAAACAAAAACAAAAAACGAATTCAGGAAATTCTTAGGCAAATGGTTGGAACTGGAAAATATCATCCTAAGTGAGGTAACTCATTCACAAAAGAACACACATGGAATGCAGTCACTGATAAGTGGATATTAGCCCAGAAGCTCTGAATACCCAAGACACAACTAACATATCAAATCATTCCCAAGAAGAAGGAAGGAGTGGGCCCTGGTCCTGGAAAGGCTTGATGCAGCATTGTAGGGGATTACCAGGACAGAGAAGTGGGAGGGGGTTGATTGGGGAATGGGCAGAAGGAAGATGGATTATGGTACTTATGGGGAGGGGGGAACTGGGAAAGGGAAAATCATTTGGAATGTAAACAAAGAATATAGACAATTTTAAAAAAAGTATTCCTAAGTTGATTGAAAGTGGAATTATAAACATTTTCTGATAAACTTGAAGATTTCCATGGAAAATGTTTCTGATAAAATTGAAGAAATATATAGAAAAAACATGTTAAAATTAAAGATTAACATGGAAATTATACAGATAAAGTGATAGGCATAAAGATAATTCTAAGTTGATTGAAGGTGGAATTATAAATATTTTCAGATAAAATTGAAGATTTACATGGAAAATATTTCTGGTAAAATTCAAGGAATATATAGAAAAACACGTTCAAATTGACTATTTTATGAAAAATTTTACATATAAAATGGTAGATATAAAAACTCTTTCTAAATTAATTGAAGGTGGAATTAGAAACACTTGTGATAAAAAAGATTTACATTGAAAACATTTCTGGTAAAATAGAGGAAATATATAGAAATACATATTAAAATTGAAGATTATCATGAAAAATAATGCAGATAAAATGGTAGACATAAAAACATTACTAAATTAAAGGGAATTACAAACATTTTCTGATAAAATTGAAGATTTACATGAGAAATATTTCTGTTAGTCTATGTCTTTTTATTGGGGAGTTGAGTCCATTGTTGTTAAGGGCCATAAAGGAATAGTGATTGTTACTTCCTGTTATTTTTGATGTTATTTTTATGTTTGGGTGGGTATCTCCTTTTGGGTTTGTTGGAAGATTACTTTCTTGCTTTTTCTAGGGTATAGTTTCCCTCCTTGTGTTGGCATTTTCCATCTATTATCCTTTGTAGGGTTGGATTTGTGGACGGATGTGTAAATTTGTTTTTATCATGGAATATCTTTTTTTTTTTTTTTTTTTTTTGGTTTTTCAAGACAGGGTTTCTCTGTGTAGCCCTGGCTGTCCTGGAACTCACTCTGAAGACCAGGCTGGCCTCAAACTCAGAAATCCGCCTGCCTCTGCCTCCCAAGTGCTGGGATTAAAGGTGCGTGCCACCACCACCCAGCTTTATCATGGAATATCTTGGTTTCTCCATCTATGATGATTGAGATTTTTGCTGGGTATAGTAGCCTGGGCTGGCATTTGTGTTCTCTTAGGGTCTGTATGAGGTCTGCCCAGGATCTTCTAGCTTTCATCATCTCTGGTGAGAAGTCTGGTGTATTTCTGATAGGTCTGCCTTTATAAGTTAATTGCCCCTTTTTCCTTACTGCTTTTAATATTCTTTCTTTGTTTAGTGAATTTGGTGTTTTGATTATGTGCCGGGAGGAGTTTCTGTTCTGGTCCAGTCTGTTTGGAGTTCTGAAGGCTTCTTGTATGTTAATGGACATTTCTTTTTTTAGGTTATGGAAGTTTCCTTCTATAATTTTGTTGAAGATATTCACTGCCCTTTAAGATGGAAATCTTTGCTTTCATCTATACCTATAATCCTTAGGTTTGGTCTTCTCATTGTGTCCTAGAGTTCCTGGATGTTTTGAGTTACCAGCTTTATGCATTTTGCATTTTCTTTGACTGTAGAGTCAATGTTTTCTATGGTATCTTCAGCACCTGAGGTTCTTCTATCTCTTGTATTCTATCTATAGGTTCTTCTATCTCTTGTATTCTATCTCTTGATGCTTGGATCTATGACTCCTGAATTCCTTCCAAGGTTTTCTATCTCCAGAGATGTCTCCCTTTGTGATTTCTTTTTTTTTTCTTTTTTCTTTTTTGGTTTTGTTGAGACAGGGTTTCTCTGTGTAGCCCTGGCTGTCCTGGAACTCACTTTGTAGACCAGTCTGGCCTTGAACTCCGAAATCCACCTGCCTCTGCTTCCCAAGTGCTGGGATTACAGGCATGTGCCACCACTGCCCAGCCCTTTGTGATTTCTTAATAGTGGATTTCTACTTCCATTCTTAGATCCTGGATGATTTTGTTCAGTTCCTTCACTTGATTGTTTGTGTTTTCCTGTATTTCTTTAAGGGATTTTTGTGTTTCCTCTTTAAGGGCTTTTACCTGTTGACCGATGTTCTCCTGTATTTCTTTAAGGGAGCTATTTAAGTCTTTCTTGAAGCCCTCTATCAGCATCATAAGATACAATTTTAAATCCAACTCTTGCTTTTCCGATGTGTTGGGGTATCTGGGACTTGCTGTGGTGGGAGAACTTGGTTCTGATGTTGCCATGTGGCCTTGGTTTCTGTTGGTAGGGTTCTTGTGCTTGCCTTTCGCCATCTGGTTATCTCTGGTGCTATTTGGTATTCTTGTCTCTGGCTGGAGTTTGTTCCTCCTGTGGGCCTGTAAGTCTGTGTCCTTATTCCTCTGAGCTCAGAAGTGAAAGCACTGCTGGGAAATCTCTCCCTCCTGGCCAGCTATGCACAGAAGGCTGTGGAGTCTCCTGGCTCCATGGTGCAAATGGCAGTGGGAAGACTTCAGTCCCAGCTGCTCCACTCGAGAGTGACTCTGTTATGAGTTTGGCTTCTGAAAACTCCACTGAGCCTTGGTTTTTGTGATGCCTGTAAATGTGGTGTATCTCCTAGCTGTGAACTATGTCCTAATCAGGATGGGATTTTAAAGGAGATGGATGCTAGAAGATGAGTCCACTTCATCTGTGCCCTATATGTTCCTGGAGTAGCCTTTGGAGACATTGATAAATTATGACCAGTAACATTAACAGAAATGAACTATTCTAAATATGGTGCCAAGGAGTGTAGCTTTTGTGAAGATTCTTGCTTTGCTAGAACTGGAGTTTGCATTAGCTGTGATGCAGGCATGTGCAGAGCCTATTTTCATGTTACCTGTGTGCAGAAGGAAGGCCGGCTTTCAGAGGCAGCAGCAGCAGAAGATATAGCAGATCCATGTTTTGCTTATTATATGCAGCATGTAGACAGGTTAGAAAGAAAATGGAAAGGAAAAACTTGGCTCTACACTCCTATTGTAAAATGTCATTGCAAGGGAGAGAGAAACAGCTGTCCCCTGAAACACAGGCAAGGATCAATGCCCGACTACAGCAATATTGTGCCAAGGCAGAACTGGCTCTATCTGCCAGACCACAGCCTGGGTTCCAAGGGAAAAGCTACCCAGGCCACTCACAAGTAGTGCTTCGGCCATTTGTAAGCTTATTCACAAAGCAGAACTGGGAATCAGTATGGATATCTTTCCAGGGAATAACTCAGATACTAGTGAGGCTGGAAGGTGGAAACATAAGCAACCAGCTCTCACTGCTGATTTTGTGAATTACTATTCTGGGGGAAAATATGCACATTATTCAGATTCAGGAAAATATGTCTGAACAAAAGAATATGAAGGATAAATTAGAGAATGAGCAGGAAAGCTTCATGTAGAATAAGCTTTCATGTAAGCTCTGTGACTCATTAGAGGAACTGCGAAATCTGAATGGGAAACTTTGAAGTGAAGGGCTAAGGATATAGGCCTTACTTGGCCAAATTACAGGGCAGAAGTTGAATGTACCAGCAGTCTTATGAGCACCTAAGGAAAGGAAAGCAAGTAAAAAAGGAGAAGGCACACAAAAGATGTCTACTCTTGCTACAGTGCTTTATAGTTGTGGGGTTTGTAAGAAAACCATGATTGCTGGGCGGTGGTGGTGCATGCCTTTAATCCCAGCACTTGGGAGGCAGAGGTAGGCAGATTTCTGAGTTCGAGGCCAGCCTGGTCTACAAAGTGAGTGCCAGGACAGCCAGGGCTACCCTGAGAAAAACCCTGTCTCAGAAAAAAAAAAAAGAAAGAAAGAACCATGATCGGCATCTTCTTTTACCATGTGGCACCTGTAAACCGCATTATCATCTCAGCTGCCTTGATCCTCCTCTTATGAGGATGCTGAGAAAGACGGAAACACAGTTATTGACAATGCTCAGAGGGCAACCAGGCAGAGAGAAGCGATGTGGAAGCAGAGATGGCCATGGAAACCTTGCCAGACAGAACCAAGCAATCAAGGAGACAAATTAAGGAGCTGGTGATGTTTGTTCCATGGGATAGGCCACCAGAACCCAAGAAGATTCCAGTAAGGACCAGAGGACAAAAGCGAAGTGTTGTTCCTGAAGAAGAAAAACATGAGGAAAGAGTTCCTAGGGAGTGAAGGCAGAGGCAGTCTGTTACAGAAGAAGCCCAAGGCTGAAGACTGAAGAATGGAATGCTCAACTTGCAAAGGAACTGGAGATAGTGAGAATGTCATCAGATGTGATGAATACAGACTCTGCTACCATTTTGCCTGTTTAGATCCTCCTTTGAAAAAAAAAATCTCCCAAACAAACAGGCTATGGATGGATATATCAGGAATGTGATTCTTCATCTTCTAAGGAAGATGAAAATGAAGCTGAAGAGAAAAATGCATCTTAGGAGCTCAGCATGGAGCAGAAAAATCCAAAGAGATTAAGAAGGATTGTCTAATGTGTTCTGAAGCGTTTACAACTTATGCTGAGGCAGATAATATTTCTAGTTTGTAAAATGTGAAATCTAATTTACAAAACTGTTCTCAATAACGTCTGTGAATAAAAAAAGATATTATATATATATTGTATATTATGTGTGGGAGTGTGTGTGTGTGAGTGAGAGAGGGAGCAGAGGGGGGGGGGTGCTACCGAGACTATGTGTGTCAAAGAACAAATTCTTGGAAGTTGGTTCTCTCTGTATGCCTTGATTTTGAGGCAGGATCTCTCCTGTTACTTCTGCTACCACCACTGTGCTATGTCCAGGCTGACTTTCTTGTTTTGCCTCTTATAACACTGTAAGAGTGCTTGGGCTGGCATTCTACAAGTGAGCCATCTCATCTGGCTTAACTGATGTGGGTTTGGAGCTCAAGTTCAGGTTCAGGGTTGTGTGGCAAGAGCTCTCATGCTCTGAGACATCTCACCGGCCCAGGAGGTGATCTTTACTGTAAAAGCAAGTACCAGATTGAAAATTAGACTTACTTTGCCTAACATAAATGCTTTCCAACTGTATGTGTGTGCGTACACATGTATGTGCTGTACATTGGATATTTTAGGTAGGAAATATAAGAAATTGTGAGCTGATGTTGGCTGCCTTTCAAGGACAGGGAAATGGAGAGGATAGGGTGTGAGAGACAGTCTTAATTGGAACCCTGTTATGTGGATAGCACCTTTGTAGTGTGTTGATTGGTTCAGCTCAACCATATTTCCCAGAATTCTTTATGCTGTGCCTTTCCAGTTACAGTAGGCCTCCAACAAGATTCTAGAAGCAAAGGCCCTCTGTTTTTGTTATCTGCTAGCTTCCAGTGCTGTCTGGAGGCAGCTCTGTCTGAGATTCCAATGGGTCCTTTCCCTTGGATAGAAATTATAGCTTTTCCGACTGATTGACCAGTTCTGACTCTTCCGTTGGCAAGAGTACACCAGCTTCTTCTGCAGTACACCAAGGGCACAGCTCTGACATTCCTGCAGCACAGGAAGGTCACCACGCTGAGTGCAGATATCTTTGCTTCACCATCTTTGATTCTTAAGTAGACTTGAGGTTTCAGCTTGTCCTTGATGTCCCCTACTTTCTATTCAGCTTCTTTCAGATTCTAACATCAGATGTTGAGATAATAGCATTATATAGAGTGTTTTACCAGCCCCTGCTGTTAGATCACTATGTGCAACAAATTCTTTATTGTGTGCACATAACTCTGGTGGCTCTTGGAATGAACTCTAATTCAGAATTATTAGATTTTTTAAAAAGCACAATCATGCATTATCTATTCAAAATTAAATAACATTTCAAGTACATATCTAAAAGTCAGACGTAAGTACCATTTTTCAGATCACACTGGGGGTTAAAGGGAAATGGCTGGAGATGGCAAAAGTGGGGTCTATTTCTCTGTTGCTCTGCAACCTTCAGCCACTGTTTGAGATTTCCTCTCGTTTTCAGCAAATTGGGCATGATGTACTTAGGTCTGGTTTTGTCGTTGTCCTGGTTATTGCTCATAGAGACTGATGGGTAGGTAACATGAGATTTGCTTTTTTTCCCACCAAATTTAGGAAAGTTTAGGCCACTTCATACTTACCTACTCTCTTTTGATCTTTTCCTTTAAAAAGATTTATGTTACTTTCATTCATGTGTGTGTGTGTATATCTGGTGTATATGGGTACTGCCATGCAAGTAAAGCAAAAAGAAGGGTTTCAGACTCCCTGAAGCTGGAGTTGCAGGCCATTGGGAACAACCTGGTGTGAAATGAATTCCAGCAAACATTCTTCACTGCTAAGCCATCTTCCCATTCCCAACACATGCTTTAAGTAGGTGCCAGGATCCAAACTCTAGTATCATGCTTGTGTGTCTACGTCTCCCTGACTAAACCTGGCCCTGGTAGTTTAAGATTTAGTTAAATTGTTTTAGCCAGTCCTGTAAAGCTTTATCAGAGTTATCTTTGTGGGGTCTCAGCTGGAAACCTGGGATTTCCAAGTTCTCAGGCTCACTGCAGACAAATCGCCTCTGTTCAGCCCTCAGTGTGTCTACCGGGCTCGCATGCCCCAGAGTTGTCCTTGTCATGTCTCTCAGACATCCTTGTGCACCACAGCGTTGTTCACAGCTTTGAGATTCAAGGACACCCTATCTGCTGCCCTTCACATTTCCTTGTATTATTTTATATATTTTTAAACAAGAAGTTTATTTAATTAAACAGTAGAATGCTTGAGTTGAAAGGAAAACGATTAAGATTCATCCCCCGCCCCCAGCTCACTTAATTATTTTCAAAGTTACTATCTTCATTTGATGTCAGTGTAAACAGAGTATTGGCCTTTTAGTTTTAAAAAACAAAAATTTAATATTCTTATGCAGATACACTAACTACATCCTGTAGAGTGAGGGAATGAGGACTGGGAAATGAAAAAACAGAGAAAGCTGTACTGTAGTCATTAGGACGCATGGAGATCAAGACTCAGGTTTCTAATGGAGGAAGTATTCTTGGTCTATAATAAAATTCTGGAGTAAAGTAGCACCTTTCCTTTTGAGAAACACCCGTATGCTGCTGGGCTGTATCAGTGGTGTCTTTACCTTCCATTTCAAGCTGTGTGGGTGTGTCTGTCTCACATATTGGCTACCCATCAAACTATAATGTGAGCTGCCTCATGGACAAACCCTGTCGCTCAAATGGGCTTTCATTAGCTTGCCAGGGACATCTGCTTCTTAACTCTAAACAGAACTGCAGAACCATCCTACCCTGTGCCTTCAAATTAATGTGATCCTTGTTCTCAGTCTTGTGTTGGTCATGGTGTCTTCCAAAGTTACCTCAGTTACCAAATCACCGCTGTAGGAGCACACAAGCCAGGCCTTCATGTTCTTCCTCTTCCTTCCTTCCTTCCTTCCTTCCTTCCTTCCTTCCTTCCTTCCTTTTCCTTCCTTGAGCTCTTCTCTCTCTCTCTCTCTCTCTCTCTCTCTCTCTCTCTCTCTCTCTTTCTTTCCTTTCTTTCCTTCCTTCCTTCCCTTCTCTCCTTTCTTTCTTTCTTTCTTTCTTTCTTTCTTTCTTTCTTTCCTTTCTTTCTTTCATTCCTTCCTTCCCTTCTCTCTCTTCTTTCTTCCTTCCTTCCTTCCTTCCTTCCTTTCTTTCTTTCTCTTTCTTTCTTTCTTTCTTTCTTTCTTTCTTTTTCTTTCTTTCTTTCTTTCCCTCCCTCCCTCCTTTCCTTCCTTCCTTCCTTTTGTTTCTTTCTTTTTTTGTGAGATAGAGTCTCTCTATGTAGTCCTGGCTGTTCCTAGAAAACTCTGTGTAGAACAGGCTGCCTCAAACTCACAGAACTTTTCCTGCCTCTGCCTCCCCAGTACTGGGATTAAAGATGTACACCACTATACCCAGTTCCCACTACTTCCTGAGCAATTTTATTCTTTCCATTTTCTCTGTTAATCTATTTCTGGAACTTCTTTTGGGGATAGAACTTTCTGGATAGAGCCTCATTTGTTTAGCTTCTCCAGAGAACAACTGTTTACAGGTTTTGTACTCTGAACAGCTACCTTCCTCTCCCTTACTTTTGCATAAGAACTGTGGCTGCTGCCTTAGCAGCCCTGACCACCAAGCTGTTTCTATCCCGCTGAAGGATGACTGCTGTCTTTGTGCCCCAACCCCAGAACACTGATGAATGTGGTACTTACCTTGTATCCTCCCAAGGATCACATCCTTATCTGATGCCTAAAATGAGTCACTTCATACATTTTGTTTATATTTACAATTGTCTTAAGATTATGGAGTAATCAGCGGTGGCTGAAATGAAAATCTGTCTCTTGTACTCATGTTCCTAAATAAAATTGATATTGTTAACTCCTCTGGTTTAGACATCCTTGGCTTCTTATTCTAGCTCATTCAGACTCCCCTTTCCCTATTTATTTCCATAGCACAATCAAATCTCTATTCTGATGACAGTGGACAAATTTTTATGGATGCACAGATCAGACTCACTGGTAATTGGAACCAAGCTCTCTGAGACGTATCCATCTCTGCCCACTGGTTTTCCTGGAGTGAATATCTATTCATTTACTTTGTCTGCTTCATGTCTTTGAGTACCTCTGTTTCCCTTTACCCACTTCACAAGTCTTGTAAGTGTGACTGTCCCTCCAGCTGTGTGATAGTCTGTGACTTTCTGCCTAGGTTGTTCAGTTGGTGTATGTGTTTCTTGCTAATGTTTTCTAGCAAATAGCTTCTCATCCCAACTATCCTGTGGGTTTCTTTCCTTCTCTGCAGTAGCCTCTCTTTCTGGGACCACACTTTGCTCTTTGGCTTGTTTCCTTCTACACATGCAATGTCATACATGCAAAGGTCAGAGGACAATTTGTGGGAGTTAGTTCTCTCCTTCTACCTTGCAGTCCTGGCGGTTGAACCTTGGGTTTGTGTTCCATGGTTTACTCACTAAGCCATCTTGAGACAGACTTACTTCTTGACTTTTGTGACATGTACATACTCTAATACCTTTCTGAGACAGAGTACACAGCGTATCTAAAATATATCTTTATTTGACTCTCTCTCTCTCTCTCTCTCTCTCTCTCTCTCTCTCTCACATAAAACATTCATTGCCTGCATATCTGTAAGTGTACTACCTACAAGCAGGTCTGGTGCTAATAGAGGTCAGAAGAGGACATTAGGTGCCTGGAACTGGAGTTATGATGGTTGGGGGAATGGAACCTGGGTCATGCTCTTACTTTTGCAGCCATCTTAACAGGACTTTACTTCACTCCCTTGATCAATAGTTAACTGGGTATAAAATTCTAGGTGTAAAAGTTTATACTTGCTGGGCAGTGTGGTGGCACACGCCTTTAATTCCAGGACTTGGGAGGCAGAGGCAGGCAGATTTCTGAGTTTGAGGCTAGCCTGGTCTACAGAGTGAGTTCTAGGACAGCCAGGGTTACATAGAGAAACCCTGTCTCGGGAAAAAAGTTTATACTCAGAATTTTGAATAAGTTGCTTGATTGCCTTCTAGCATTCAAAAGTGCTACTGAAAGCCAGGTGGTGGTACACACCTTAATCCCAGCACTTGGGAAGCAGAGGCAGGTGGATCTCTGTGAGTTTGAGGCCACCCTCAAGTCAAGAACAGAGTTAGTTCTAGGACAGCCAATACTACACAAAGAAACCCTGAAACCTCATCTTGAAAAATCAAATATATATATATATATATATATATATATATATATATATATATATAAAATACTGAAAATGTTTCATTCATATACATGATCCTGTAAATATCACCTACGTTTCATCTCTAGAAGTTAAAAGTTCTCCTCCTCGTTCAGTTGAGAAATGCAATGGTGTGCCTTGATGAGGGATTTTAGTCTTTCAGCCTTCAAACCCAAGGCACAGCTCCTTCAAGGCTTCTTATATTATTTCACAAATAGCTCTCTTTTGCTTCCTTTCTGTTTTTACCTATTTCTGGGATTCTTATATATTGTTTTGCTGGATCAAGCTTCTGTCACATGACTTCTCTAGAAAACAAATCTTGTGTTTCATTGAGTGAACATGTGAGGTAACACAACCAGGATAGGATGGTGAGTACTTGCTTGATGGCTTCTGAGACAATCAAGTGGCCCTGCTTTTAGCTCTGTCTTATACCTGTCTTCCTTGCTGGTTGCTGACTCTGCTGCCTGAGTGATTTTGGAGTTTTACCAGTCAATGGTCACTTCCCATCCACACAGCATGCACTGCAGCACCTGCTCATCTCCTCTTTGTGTCCAGTCCTCTTGCTTTCCTTTTTCTTGTTTGAGCTTTAGGATCTTTCACTTTCATTGAACTTTCTACTTTATGCTAATTTCTTTTTCTTTTGGGGGGAATTTTTATCTATATTAGAAAAGAAATGGGAGTGTCTTTATTCAGACATCTTAAAAAATTAAATAGATTTATCTTTATGTGCACATGTGTGTGGCGTGTCTGAGTGTATGCCACATGTGTGTGCATATGTAGCAGAGGATGGCCTTGTCAGACATCAATGGATGGAGAGGTGCTTGGTCCTGTGAAGGTTCAGTGCCTCAGTGTAGGGGAATGCCAGGACAGGGAAGTGGGAGTGGGTGGGTTGGTGAGCAGGGGGAGTGGGGATGGGATAGGTGGTTTTCGGAGGGGAAACAAGGAAAGGGGATAACATTTGAAATGTAAATAAAGAAAATATCTAAGGGGAAAAAGAAAAGAAAAAAAAGAGGCAAGACTGAAAGCATTCGAGGCAGCCTGGATCACCATCTTTTGTCTGCCATGCTTTTATTTGATTAACTATAAGTGTTGGCTACTGAGCCTGCCTAGAAATTGTCTCTGGGCATCCTTTCCAGATGTGGAGTTCAAGTTCAATTAGTATTTGACCAAAAAAAAAAAAAAGCTTAGTTTCTCTGTGTCTGTCTCTCTGTGTCTCTGCGTCTCTCTCTCCTTCTCCCTCCCCCCTCCCTTCCCCTCTCCCTCTCCCTCCCTCTCCCCCTCCCCCTGCCCCTCTCCCCCATCTCCCTGCCCCTCTCCCTCTCCCTCCCCCTCCCCCTCCCCCTCCCCCTCTCCCTCTCCCTCTCTCCCTCTCCCTCTTCCTCTCTCCCTCCTTCTCTCCCTCTCTCCCTCTCTCCCTCCAGGATCTTGCCATGTAGACTTGGCAGGCCGGCTTCTCATTCTGTAGCCCTGGCTGATCTTGAATGCAAGGCTATCTTCCTGCTTCAGCCTCTAGACAACTGGTATTATAGGCATAGGCCACTATATATGGTTAAAATGTTAGAACCCAGATTAAGAATAACCACTGCCATTGACTTGAAGAACAATAAAGGCCTGATGGACCTGGCCAGCCTAAGAAATGAGGCTCAGTCCTGTCAAAGGCCAGAGGTTACAGCTATGCTGTCTGGGGGACTTTAGCTCAGGTGCCCTTCCTACCTGGGAGGAAGATGAGTCAGCTTCCAAGCCTTCCTGCTGGGAGCTAATAATTAACTGTCCCCATTTCTTCCCCCCCCACCCCCCACCGGGACTCAGCTACCTCTCTCTTCTCTCAGACAGGGACTGTATGGGGCACCACCAACCTTGGAGATGGCAAGGCTATACGTTTTTAATTACAGTGAGATACCCTTATCTCTGGTTGGTCTTTTCTCCATTAATTTACACCTCTTATCTTTTGCCATCTAGTGTCTCCTTGCAATGAGCTGTCTGCAGGCCAGTGTGCCTGCCTGAGTTCTGTGCAGGCGCCCTGTCCCTGGGCTGACCCCTCAGAGGCTCTCATTTGTCTCTCTGTGGCCCTCCTCATGCCTGACCCTGTCCAGGCTCTCTTTGATCTGTCCCTTGCTCCCCTCTGCCTGCACCTAGAATTCTTTTTCCTTTTCAGGCTGGGTCCCAGCCCATTCCAGGAATTCTCCTGACTCTAAGAGACTGTTTCTTGGAGTCAGACCCCTTTGTCCTTCCAAAAGGACAGGAAGGCAAGAAGTGGAAGTGAGCACTTATGTTGTTAGCGGACTAGGCCTTGAGCACACAGAATGAGTCTTCTGTACGTCCAATCAAAGAAACAGGGAGCTGGGGTAGAGAAGCAGGAAGTGAGGGGCCTTGTTGGGCAGATGCGCTTCATTTCTGCAAGCACTTAGGGGTGAGGCACCTACTGTGTGCAATGTGTATGTGGGGTGGAGCTGGGTTATAAAACTGGCTGTCTGCATTAATGACTGAGCAGACCGTCCTGAGCCCAGGACACCAGAAAGTGAGGATAAAGGAGAAGGAATTTGGGCTGTCTGTGCCAGGTATAAGCCATAACATCTGGAGCCCCTGGCTTGTGAAGGAGATGGAGGCCATAGGCCTGTTTCTGGTCAGAACAAACGACCACTTTTCTTGACGTTGGTTCCCAGCTGGCCTCATACTCTCCTGCCACACTCAGTTTCCAGATTGCTTCTGAGTACAAACTGCAACATTGCTGGGACCTCTGTGCCTCGGTGTCTCTTCAGGCCAGAGTTTCCCTAAATGCCAGCACTGCTCTGCCTCTGGGCGCTCTGCCACCTACAGCAAATAGAAAAAGAGTGTGTGCCCTTACTGTTGCCCTCCGTGTTTGCTGAGGCCCGTGGGGGTGGTGGGAGGGAGGAGCAGAAACACCTGCTGGAGGGAGGACGCTTGGAGCTCAGAGAGTCATCCAGGTGGCCTGGAAAGACCCTTTCCAGGAGTGAGGAAAGCCAGGCACTGCTGCAGCCTTAGGATTTCCAGTTCTCATTTTTAAGGGGGAAACTTAAGACTGAAAAGCAAAACCCAAACCTGCCCATTGCCCACCTGTGTGTACCCGGAGGAGGCCGGGGTGCCTGTAGAACACGACGAGGGTGTGCTCAGAGAAAGACCTTGAGTTTGGTTCTGTGTGAGCTGGAGGTCATAGGAAGGGCTTGAGAAGAGGAAAACAGTCTAAGTTAATTAACACACACACACACACACACACACACACACACCCTCCAGTTCACACCAGCAACAGATAAATAAATAGAGGGAGGAGAGGACAGATCAAGGTCCCCCGTGCTAGAAGACAGACTGAGGGGATCCAGGTATGACAGATCTCATCTTGACCACACAGGCTGGCGGGTGGGCTGGGTGGAGGCAAAGGAGGCGCTGGGAAGGTATCAGACTCGGATCAGTCTTGAAGGTAGAGTCGAGAGGCTTTTCTGCGGGCCGCAAATGACTCACGAGAGAACAGCACTGCGGGTTTGGGGTGTGGGGGTGGTGGGAGGGAGGAGCAGTGAACAACTGGACCATGGAGTTGTTCACTAAGAAGGCAAAGACTGTGACCTCCTCCACTTGCCTGTGTGACCTCCCTGACCTGGCCCGGATTCCCTTGGATGATAGAATGGAAAGAAGGCCACCTTTGGTGTCTGTTACTAGGCCTTTCACGTCGTCCATCAGCACTATGGACATCATGGAAAAAGTAAAAACAAAACAAAACAAAACAAACAAAAAAAAGTACCTGGCCAGACCTTGGGCTTCTGAGGGCCAGGAGGCCCCTGTGTCTGAGACGCAGGGTCAAGGAAACCCTGGGGTCAGTGTGAGCATCGAGAGCACTGGTGAGTCTGGGGGTTCTCTGCCTGGTGTTTGCTTTGTCTAGCTTCAAGTAAAGCTGAAGATGGGGTGGAGAGATAGCTCAGCGTATTAGAGCACTGGCTGCTCTTCCAGAGGATGTGAGCTCAGTTCCACAGGGCTGCTCACAAGCTCCTGGAACGAGTCCTGCACGATCTACTGTCCTCTTGTGTACACTCAGACAAAACATCCATATACTTAAAAATACACACAAACAACTCAAAAGCTGTAGACATCCCTGCCTGCAGCAGCATGCTATCGAGCTGCTGTGCCTTTCCAAGCACACTGTAGGGACAGGGAGGGGCCACTTGAATGTGACACATTGTTATTCTAGGGAAAGTGTTCCTTAACTGGCTTCACACTTAGAACTGCAGTCGCCCATTTGAAATCTCTGCTTCAACCAGGCGGTGGTGGCACACGCCTTTAATCCCAGCACTTGGGAGGCAGAGGCAGGCAGATTTCTGAGTTTGAGGCCAGCCTGGTCTACAGAGTGAGTTCCAGGACAGCTGGAACTACACAGAGAAACCCTGTCTCGGGGGGGGGGGGGGAAGAAATCTCTGTTTCAGGACAAAGCTGGCCAGGGAGAGGCACATCAGCTTCCAGAAACTTGACCAATGAAAGAGTTCCCTAAGTTATCTTTTTGAAGTGAAGGGGGCTCTTAGCTGTTTATTAAATATTTACCATAAGCTGGACCTTGTGGCACACATCTGTAATTCCAGAACTAGGAAGGTAAGATAGGGGGGTTGGTGTGAATTTGAAAGCAGTCTAGGGGCTGGGCGGTGGTGGCACATGCCTTTAATCCCAGCACTTGGGAGGCAGAGGCAGACAGATTTCTGAGTTCGAGGCCAGCCTGGTCTACAAAGTAAGTTCCAGGACATCCAGAGAAACCCTGTCTCGAAAAACAAACAAACAAACAAACAAACAACAACAACAACAACAACAAAAGCAGTCTAGGCTCTGTCTGAGTTCAAGGCCAGAGGGAAATGAATGAAATGCTGCCTCTTTCACATATAAAATCTACTAATGTTATTATTACTTTTGCTGTTAATGTCAGAAGCAGAGAGAAGATGCTATAAACTGGAACTTTGGAAGTAAATTTGTTCATTTTTATATAGCCTGGCTGTCCTGACACTCACTCCATAAACCAGTCTGGCCTTGAACTCACAAAGATCTGCCTGCCTCTTCTTCCCCAGTGCTGGGATTAAAAGAGTGTGCCACTGTGTTTGGATGTAGGAAGCAAGTTTTAAAAATCACAACCTTATGTTAATGGAAAGAGAATCTCTCTCTCTCTCTCTCTCTCTCTCTCTCTCTCTCTCTCTCTCTGTGTGTGTGTGTGTGTGTGTGTGTGTGTGTGTGTGTAGATAAGCAAATTATAAATATAAAAGTCTTTCAACCCACAATAATCAGTGTCAAGGTGAAGGAGAACACAGATGAACATGGACAGCATTTGAGATGTGGAGCTGGGTGCCACTGCAGTGTAGTCACCATGACGACGACAACGATGACATCAGCACCTGTACCAGGATTGTTCCAAACACCGCCACAGACAGCAGAGAAGGCTGTGCCCTCCCAGTTCCTGAGCAGGCACATGTGTGCCACCAATTGCAAACAGATTCTACTGAGTAACTGTTTGAAAAATTACTATGAGATTCAATTGGCAAAACTACACTCCAAGTACATTCTAATCGACTGGTGCAGAAGCCAATGAAGTGAATCCATATTTTAGCTTAGTGTTTTTGCTTTTCTCTTTGACAGGGGCTCGGGTAGCCCAGGCTGGCATTAAACTCGGTATGAGCTAAGGATGACTTTGAGCGTCCCATCCTGGTCCACTTCCCAGGTGTTGTGATTATAGATATGTGCAATCATGCCCAGCTGGCTTGTCTCCTGTTTTATTTATAAAAAATATTTAAATTATGTGTATGTGTGTATCAGGGGTAGGAGGGTATGCACTTGAGTGCAGGGACATATAGAGGCAAGAAGGGGGAATCAGAGCCCCGGGAGGCTGAGTTGCTGGCAGTTGTGAGCTGTCTGATGTGGGTGTTGAAAATCAAACTATGTCCTCTTAAAAAATGGTATGTGCTCTAAATCACGAGGCCATCTCTCCAGCCTCATTTCTCATCCCTCAAACAGGCATAGAATCCTTTAAATCAGTGAAATCCTTACAGGGATCCTAGGTAGGTGGGGAGAATGGAAAAGTCTATTAAACTTTTCAGAGTATAAGAGACAGAATTGATTAGACACAGGGGATCGTTCAATGTTGAAGGGCTTTACACACACCAGGCAAGCATTGTATTACTGAGCTCCACCCAGAATCTTTGTTTTGAGACAAGATCTTGCTGTATTACAGGCCTCAAACTCATGTGCTTAAGTGATTCAAGACAGAACATTTCAAAGTATGTTTTACACACACACACACACACACACACACACACACACACACAGAGTCATGTAGTGTTCCTTGAGGAAAATGTATTTTCAAACTGAAAATTAGCCTGGTGGTGAATAACTTGTACTCTCATACTTGGGAGATTGAGGCAGGAGAATTGCTAATCTCTAATATCAGGCTAGCCTGGGATTCACAGTAAACTCCAAGTTATCCTGAACTATATTAAAAAGATTCTCAAGAACAAACAAACAAACAAATAAGGAGAGGGAGGAAGGAAGGGTTAGAGAGAGAGAGAGAGAGAGAGAGAGAGAGAGAGAGAGAGAGAAGCATGCTTATAGTGCACAAGTGTATATGCATTCACAAGTACATATACAGTAAAGCAAAATTTTTTTAGAGGAAAAAGAAAAAGATGGTTGGGGTAAAGATTGGTTAGTAGTGCCGGGCAGTGGTGGCACACGCCTGTAATCCCAGCACTTGGGAGGCAGAGGCAGGCGGATTTCTGAGTTCGGGGCCAGCCTGGTCTACAGAGTGAGTTCCAGGACAGCCAGGGCTATACAGAGAAACCCTGTCTTGAAAAACAAAACAAAACAAAACAAAATAAAAAAAAGATTGGTTAGTAGTGTGGTGTCACACACAAGAATGTGAGTTTGAATTCTCAGCTCAGACAGTGCTACATGCCTGACTCCCATGGAGCATAGAGGCAGGAGGATCAGAAATTTAAGGTGATTCTTAGATACATAGTATGTTTGAAGCTATACAAGACTCCATAAAAAAGAAAGGAAGGAAGGAAAGAAGGGAGGAAGGAAGACTAATTAGATTGCTGGAGAAGTCTAACTGAGCTAAGGTGATTAAAAATGAAATATTTAAGGTCTAGAGCCCTGCCCACCCTACCCGGGCTCTCTAGGCCTCTGAATTCTCAGCATACTCTGAGCTTCTGGGGGCCAAATGGTCTCTGTAAAGTTCTGGACCCATCTTTCATTTCTTGATCTTCATTCTTTCAGATCTCCCTTGTGTCTCCCAGGCCCTGCTAACTAACTCCAAGCTCGTTCTTTGGTAAGAATGGGCCTCCTTCTTTCAGTGCTGCAGCCCCTATCACAGACTTTACTTTCTAACTGGATAAATGTCTGCTGGAGGAGACGGTGTTAACACGGGTGAGAATCCGGAGCTTGCTGAGTTGCTGGGCCACCTGGGTTCCTATCTTCTGGGTTACTATACCTCATCCCAGAGCACCAGGTTGGCTCTGCATTCTGCCTTATCCTTCATTACTGCAGGTGCCAGACTGACTGCCTTCCTCCCTAAAGGGATGCTGAGGCTGTTTTGGCAAGCGTGCAGCAGGGGCCTTGCCTGAAGGCCACAGACCCATGAAGCACAAGCAGATAGCCCTGAAGCAGCATTTTCCCAAGGTTTAGCTATACTAATTGTTCCTCCCCTGGACCCTGCAAACCTTGGACTAGAAACTGAAGTCAAGGAAGGGGGTGAGGAAGGGCAGAGGGGAAGGAAAAGAGTTAGTAGGCTGAACAAGGTCACCCATCTGCTACTGCTTTCCACACTCTCTTATCTGTGAGGCCACAGACCCGAAGGTCCTCTCTTTTCTTAAAAACACTTGAATCACTGAGAGTGATAAAGTAACTCAGTTCTGGCCTTCTGTCTCAGACATAACAGAGCTTGACTTGATATTAAGACTGCCCTGGTGGCACGAGCTTCTCCCGTTCCTGTGGCCTCAGCGTATGGCAGGAGCTCTCTTGCTGGTAGAGAGGTCACTGGAGCAAGCTCCACCAAGGCTGTCATTCTTGTAGGCAGCGAGCTGTGCTTGTCTGCCAGAACCTGTTTCCTGGGCAGGTGAGCCACACACTGGCCAGTGCCTATTCTTTGACAGGGCTATGACAATATCTTGTCACTCCATACCCTTTGAAGGAGATGAACTGGTCAGGGCTCCCAAAGCCAGGAAGCTAGATGGCTTCAGAGCCCATACCAGCGCAGTGGCTGTCCTCTGTGCTACCATATGACCCTTGTAAAGATGACAGAAATGGATGGTAGTCCTACCTTAATGGAGTTGCTCCTCTGGTGCAAAAGGGAGGGCTTGGTTCCTCTGGATCAAGCAGAAGCCAAGACTGAGCAGTCTCGTGTAAACCAGAGCCTCAATCTGGGTGACAGTGAGGTAGTTGAAACTGCAATGTCCTCTGCTGAAGGGAATGATGTGCTCGGTTGGGTTCCAGCGCTTGCTTGGCATACAGTTGGTGCTCTAATTATGACTGTCAATCACTCCCCAAACAAACCCACTATATAAATATTCATGCAACCACCAAAGCCACAGCCAGGAAACCGAAGCAAAACAGAAAAGACAGGGCAAGTCTTTCAGGGTGTTTTAGAAACACAAATGGAAGCTTAACAGATGCTATTATTTTCTGTTTTCTGACTAGTGATCTACCTGCAGATCATTGCAGGTCAGTGCCTTTATACCTGCCTCGTTTAAAAAAAAACATTGATATGGATCTGGATGTAGTATTACACATATGTAATCACAAAATTGAGGGGTGGAGGCAGGAGGATCACAGAAAAGGTAAGGCATGCTGGAAAGATGGACCAGCAGCAAATAAGAGCAACATTTGCCCTTCCAGAGGATCTGGATTCGAATCTCAGCATCCACATAGTTATTTAGTGAGTTTGAGGCCAGCCTGGGCTGTATGATAGCCTGTCCTCTCTCTCTCTCTCTCAATCAATCAATCAATCAATCAATCAATCAGTCCTATATGAGCGTCTATATTAGTCAGTGTTCTCTAGAGTCACAGAACTGATGGAATGTCTCTGCATATTAAGGGAAATTATTGCAATGACTTACAGTCTGCAGTCCAATTAACCCAACAATGGGCAGCTGGAGGCAGGCGTCCAAGAGTCTAGTAGTCCACGAGGCTGGGTGTTTCAGCTGATCTTCTGTATAAGCTGGGATCCTGAAGAAGTAGTTCCAACAGGTGTGCTGGCAAGTAAGTGCAAGCAGGCAAAGAGGAACGAGCCCTTCCTTTTTCCATTGTCCTAATATATGTATGGCCTAGTTAAAGGTGTATACCACCATGCCTGAATTTGGCATGTCCCAGGCTGATCTATCCCAGGCTGGCCTTGAACTCAGAGATTTGCTTGCCTCTGTCTCCTGGGATTAAAGACATGTGCTACTTGCCTGGGCCACTATACCTCAAGATCCAGATCACAGGTGTGCCCTCTGTTTCTGAATTGTAGCTCATTCCAGATATAGCCAAGTTGACAATCAGGAATAGCCATTACAGAGTCTATCATCTGGGCACACCAGGCCTGTACAACTGACATGTATGAAATCATTTGCTACATTAGTGTTATGGCCATGAACATCCTGTACGTACTTTTTAGGGCACTAGTATTGTTTATCTTAAGCAGGCCATCCAACAGTTTAAGCAACCATATGGGCAATAAAACACAGGAGACACATTTTAAATTTTGCTGAAAAGGAGAGTTTATAAAGTCAGTGGGCAAATTCCATGTGAGATCATCTTTCACATAGTTTCATATGTATAAATACTTATCACTTAAATACCAAGTGTCAGATGTTGTTTATCACTGAACAAAGCCAACTAAGATGTCTGCTTTGTGATAAGCCAGTAGAGGAAGGTAAATAATGTACATGGCAAAGAGGAGAGTCCCAGCATGTTGGAGATCTGTAGGAGACAAGCGCTAATAGAACATGACTTGGGGGCCACAGGACCCAGGACAGACGGCAAACTTGAAGCTAAAGTTCCCAATGCACTTGTGGGTATACCTCATTCAGGCTGGCTACAGTCTGTGGCTTTGAAAGTCTGTCTAGCTGACTAGGTTTGCAGCCCCTCACTCTCCAGTCCGGCTTCCTTTGAGAACACTCCGCTGTGTCAGCCACCTACTTCTCATGTGTCAGTCACAGACTGGGATGAGGCAGCGGCTATTTGTGCGGATGGTGATGTCATGCAGCTGTCCCATATTGGATTTACGGTTGTCAGAGGCCCCTAGGGTGGCTGGGGAGCTCCTTTTTATTTTTCAGGAATTGCCATTAAGTCAAGTTAGCCTTATTCTGGTTCTCGTAAGCTTTTAGTTTTCAACCTTAATGCAGGACATTTGTGAACTTCTCCCCTAATAGTTTTGTTTTTAGATTTTACTTCATGTTTCTACTCTGGGAGATGCTAGGTCTCGATTCTGGGTAAGCACCATTATTGGATCTCTCTCTCTCTCTCTCTCTCTCTCTCTCTCTCTCTCTCTCTCTCTCTCTCTCTCTCTCTCTCATATATACATATATATGTATATATATCATATATATCATATATATGAGAGATATTGTGATATATATATTACAATAGTGAATTTCAGAGCAAAATGACCACTGACTGAACTGTATGTTGACTAGGAATACATACAACAGTAAGGATCTGCAGGAAGTAGAAAGAAAAATGACAAGGTATGCTGTTGCTCATGGATAATCATAGGGTTACACTGGAAGGCTGCAGCTGGAGACTGCAAGTTCTAGACCAGCCTGGGCTATTTGCAAACTTCCAAGCCAGCCTGAACTACATCTCAGCGCAAACCCATCTCAGAGTGACTCCATCTCAAAGACACCAACCAGACAAACAAACAAATCTTCCCCAAACAACAACGTGGTGATTTTCATCAGACTCGGTAATGAAGAGGTAATCTCCCAGGTCTTTAGCGATGGGGGTGGAAGAGAGTGGGCACAGCATGGTCAGTTTGCAGCCTAGTGAGGACAGACCATTGTTTCTGCCACGATTCCCATGACCCATACTGAGCCGGGAACACATTCTTCCCTGGACATCTCTCCTTTGCCACTGTTTATTTGGGGGCCTGCATGTTCTTCCTAGAACTTTTCACATGTCTTTCACCCAGAGCCTTTTTTTGGACTTCTGCTCAAATATGGACTCTTCTGTGGGAAGTTTTGACCTACTTCCACTCAAGAGCAACTCCGTCCTACACGCCCCCATTCTGCATGTCTCCTCACCTTACGTGCTGGGACATTGATGTGACTGCTAGCTATCTCCCCTAATGAGACAGAGAGCTCTGCGGTGCTTTATCTGCCTTGCTCACTGCTGTCTGTCGCTAGTTTCTGTAGCTGTATGTGGCACTAAGGCGGTGCCCGGTGGATACTAGTTAAGTGAGTGAATGTGTTGAGCAAACTATGGCCCATGTTGAGGGGACCACAGAAGAGGAGGCTGCCTTGTGCATGGGTGGTCCAAATATGGAAACTCTAGGTTGGACATGGAAATTTGAACCCATATTGTTATGGGCTGGACTTAATTGTTCCTCAAAAGCCTTGTGTCAAAAGCTTGCTCACCAACTGGAGCTGCTACTGAGAGGTGGTGAAACCTTTAGAAGGTACGACCGATTGGAAAGAAGTTAGGTCACGGGAGGTCACGACCTGGAAGGAAATGTTGGCACTCCTGTCTCTTCTTATCTTTCTCCTTACATCTCTGACACCAGAAGTCAAGCCACTTAGCTCCAGCACACTTTTCCCTTATAATGTTCTCCCCACAGGCCTCAAAACAACAGAGCCATATGACCACAGACTAAAACCTGTGAAACTGTGAGCCAAAATAACCCTTTCCTTCTTTTAATTTGATTATCTCAGGTATTTTTTATCTTAGTGACAGAGAGCTGACTGAAAATGGTGGTAGATATGATCTTCTCTATCCCTGTCACCCCAGAGACAAAAGGAAAAACTTGCATTTTAAGAGGAAACTCTTATTCAAGAAAAACAAAATTAGAAATTTCTTGGCCCTGGAAAGGCCAGAATATTTCTATTTCTCTTCATTTATAAAGTTTCTTGCAACCAGCAGCTTTTGACTCAAAAGGTTTTCTAAGGGCCTGTTTTGTTCTGAACCCCTGTTAAGTTTTGTGGGAGACCCTGGTGTATAAAATAGGGCTGTGTAACACTATATTGCATGAGCCCCTCATTACTCTAACCTTCCCAGCCTCAGAAAGACTGGTCAAATGTCAACATTTTTTTGTTTGTTTTTTTCAAGACAGAGTTTCTCTGTGTAGTCCTGGCTGTCCTGGAACTCACTCTGCAGACCAGGCTGGCCTTGAACTCAGAAATCCACCTGCCTCTGCCTCCCAAGTGCTGGGATCAAAGGCGTGCACCATCACTGCCTAGCCCCAAATGTCAGCTTTCAATAATGCTTGTTAAAGGAAAAAATCCATGAATAGACATGTGGTTTTGTTGTGGAGACAAAAATATGAGATAAAAGAACTTTATTATCTCACAAAGTAATAAATTGAGTGTAAATTATTATTGAGGTTCAAAAGAATAGGATGAACTTTGAAACTATACTTCTAGGCAGCCGTGGTTACAGGCATGCATTTTAAAAGAACCAGCCTGGATATAAAGCACATCCTTACTGACCTTACTTAGCTGTGTGACCTTGGGTTTGGGTTTGCTCATCTGTAAACCAAGGGTAAAGACCATGCATCTCTTGTGGAGTTCTTATAAAGCAGTCAAGGAACACAGGCAAAGCCCCACTCCTACAGTCACCAGCACACAGGCAAAGCTCTCTCCAGTCCCCAGCACACAAGCAAAGCCCTGCCCAATCCCCAGCACACAGGTAAAGCCTTCCCTGGTCCCCTACACACAGACAAAGTCTTTCCCAGTCTCCAGCACACCTTCCCCGGTCTCCAGCACACAAGCAAAGCACACCCCAGGGTCCAGCACACAAGCAAAGCCCTTCCCCGTCCCCAGTACACAGATGAAGCCTTCCCCAGTCCCTAGCACACAGGTACTGACTGCTTTTACAGCTGGACCTGCATAGCTTTAAATCCTTATTTCAGGCATAATTAAGACAATTTCTTTCTTTTTTCTCTTTTTCTTGTATCTTCTTTTGTTTTTCTTTTTTGTGGTGCTAGGATCAAACCCTGGTCCTTGGGAAGCTTGCCAAACTGAGATACATCCTTGGGCTAGACAGAATTTAAATCCTTGTGATTTTTAATTTTTTTCAAGTTTTTTTTATATTGTGTGTGTCCCTATGTGCTTGAGTAAGTATGTGCATATGTGTGCCTTCAGAGGCTAAAAAAGTATGCCATGCAGGGCGGTGGTGGCGCACGTCTTTAATCCCAGCACTTGGGAGGCAGAGGCAGGCGGATTTCTGAGTTCGAGGCCAGCCTGGTCTACAGAGTGAGTTCCAGGACAGCCAGGGCTACACAGAGAAACCCTGTCTTGAAAAACAAAAAACAAAACAAAAACAAACAAACAAAAAAGGATGCCACGTCTTCTGGTACAACTGGGAACCAAACTTGAATCCTTTGGAAGAGCGGCAAATATTAAACCCTGAGTTAACTTCTTGAACAATCTCTTGAGATCCTCTGCTCCTGTTTTGAGACGGTCTCACTGTAGCTCAGACTATCTTCAAACATATGGCAATGTGCCTTACTGGTGAGACTACAAGCATGCCACATCATAACCAGCATCCCTTTATAGGATAATAATCTTCCCTTGTAAGACTGATACAGTATTTAAGTGCAATCCTTTGTAATCATGTGAATGAATGATATGTCTGAATCATTAGTCATAGTGAATGTGGTGCTCATGAACCTTCCGGGAATGTGAGGCTAGGTGTGATGTGGGCAGAGGCTGTGTTTAGAGTGTGTACTGAGAGAGAACACTCCCAGTCAGACATTGAAAGACAAGGTGTTAGAAAGAAGAGACAAGACATTCTGGGTAGATGAAATAACTTGTGAAAAATCACCAAAGAAAGGGCCTTTAGTTGCTAGTGGGAGAATGAAAAATAGACTTGATGAGATGGGAAAGCCGGTTTTTCCAACACAGAAGGTCAAGAATTCTTTGTAGTTAGAGTTCCCCAGTGAGTACTTCTGGGGCTGTGATTTGTCTCCTGTCCCCGCCAATTAGATTATAATACATATCTATCACCAGCCCATGCCATTTCATGTTAGGAAGATGGACCTCGAGAGTTAGGGCCAGCTGGGGGTTGCTCCTTAAAACCTACTTAGGACTGTTGGGGGTAAGAAAAGCAACCTGGCTGAGGAGTAGTGTGGCTCAGTAGTGGAGGCATCACCTCAGATGTGAAAGGCCCTGGGATCCATCTCCAGACCACACAAACAAACAAAAGCCAAGACAGGAGGATTGCTGTGACTTTTGTGCAGAGCCTGGACTTCACAGTGAGTGACCTCTGAGCCAGCATAGGCTACAAAGTAAGCCCCTATCTACAAAAACAAAACCAACCAACAACAAAGCCACCAAGGAAGAAGGAGGTGAAAAAATAAAGAAAGTAGCGTAAAATTGTGGATCATGGACAAACGCCTTGTGATTCTGAGACTGTGGTTTCCACATAGGCCGGGATTCCATGAGAAATAGCAAATCCACCATAGACAGTAAGAGTTGTCCCAACAGTAGAAGAGCTGCCGGGAGAGTCCGGGACACCCTTTAAAGCTTCCCTGTCTTTCCATATGAATTCGGGTACTTCATCCCAAGTTTAGGACTGGGTGGCATGGTGACAGCTCTGGAAGCTACCCATGAAGGTGGGAATGCGAAAGAAAGCTTGATCAGAAAAATGGAAGAAAACTGGCTTAAATACACAAACGAATAGTCACATCCCTCTGGTTTCTGCTTCCAGAATTCTTCACTTTATTGCCAAATAGTCCAGGGAAGAAGACAAAGATATTAGAAGGCTTCTCTCCACCCTTCATTGCTGTAATCTCAGCCCTCGTGGGTTCCAGCAGATCTCTAGGTATACACATTCATACCTGCCGGTGTTATCATAGCTTTACACTTCCTCACCCACTGGTCTCAGTTACATGCTCAGAGAAAGCCCTTCCAGCACTCAAGAGACCGAGGCAGGAAGATCCCCCATGAGCTTGAGACCAGTGTGGGCTCCATAGCAAGACCTTGTCTTGAAAACTAAAAGAAAGGTCTGGAGAGACAGATTGACAGATGAAGGTACGGGCGGCTAAGCCTGGTGATTTCAGTTTGATTCCTGGAACCCACGGGATGGAGAGAACAGAGTACTGTGGACTGTTCTGACTTCCACATGCATGACGTGACACTTATTCAAGCCATACCCCCTAAAAAAAATCTAAAAGAATAAACAAAACAGAAAACCCACACCTTTGTGACAACTATGTCCTATATCTTACAGCACTGTTTACATTTTGTCTGTACAATGGCCCCTCTTTTGACAATGGGAATCAGGTCTTATATTATCTTGGTTTGCTCCCTGGCTCTGACAAAGGCTCTGGCGCATTTTAGAACTTCTCTAAATATTTCCCAGCAGGGACAGTGGCTTTGTTTTAAAATCAGCACAGTAAAAGGTGAACTAGACTTGTAGGGAATTAGTAGTTGGAAGACTTGGTCAGGTGATCAGGCAACAGCGGGTGGCTGTCCCTGTCCAGCATGCATATACCATGGGCTCCGGCTTCTGTTCTCCCCACAGACTCCACAAGAAAAAACACACAGCAGCTATGACAAGATGATCTTTAGAGATTTCCAGGCCCAGCCCTGAACCAGGGCACTCAAATAATCCTGGCTTCTGGAGGACAGACTACTATGATGATAATCTAGGAAGTAGATTGCCCTTTGAAACACAGGGAAGAAACCAATTAACTAAGTATTTATTTCTATTTAATGCTCCTAGCTTGTGTTTTCAGCTTTGAAGAGTTCCTGGCAAGTGCCTTTTGAAGTCATTAATCCCTGGGTGAATCTGAATGGCTTGCAGGCTGCTCTGGCCTCTGGAGCCTGGCACATTGTGTTTACAGCCTCTCTCCTGTGTGTGTGTGTGTGTGTGTGTGTGTGTGTGTGTGTGTTGGAGTTTGAGAAATGCTAGATGTGGGAGGGAAGGCCTACTGACAGCAGGGAGGAGAATGAGGGAGATTAATTTGCCTTGTAATCTTTGGTCATAAATGAGATTTCTAGAATGAATTGGTTTGGTTGTATTGGATTGAGATGAATTGCCCATCATCACCAAGGGCACAGACACTCTGAGAATGGCTCCAGTCTTCTTCCAGCTCCTGTCTACAGCTACCTGGTGAGGTACCTGAGCTCTGACCTTCTCCAGGGTGTCTAGATCCAACGATATCTACTTATCATCATCATCATCATCATCATCATCATCATCAGCAGCAGCAGCAGCAGCAGCAGCAGCAGCAGCAGTAGTTTGTAATGTTTAAGAAATCACTGTTTATTGAAGAAAAATCAGAAATTTCAGTTAAACAAAATTTAAAAATTCTGCATGACTCTTCCTGTAGGATTGACTATCAGCAGGTGCAGTGCAGTAAATCTAGAATTCCGACACTAGGTAGTAGAGGCAAGTAGCCAGCCTGGGGTACATAATGAGTTTTTTCAGGGTCATATTGAGCTACACAGTGAAGTCCTGTCTCAAAAATCCAGTGGTTGTGGATTTTTTAATTGAATATATTCTTCATTTACATTTCAATGTTATTACCTTTCCTGGTTCCCCCCTCCCAGAAAACACCCAACCTATATATCCTCCCTCCCCCTGCCTCCATGAGGATGCCTCTCCACCCAACTGACTCTCACTCCCCCCCCCCCTTAACTTCCCCAAGCTAGGGATCTATCCAGCCATCATAGGACCAGTACCTTTTCTCCCACCAATGCCCAACTAGACATTCCTCTGTCACAAATGCAGCTGGAACCATGTGTACCCCTTGGTTGATGGCTTAATCTCTGGGAGCCCTGGGAGGTCTGGTTGGCCAATATCGTAATTCTTCCCATGAGGCTGCAAACCCCTTCAACTCCTCCAGTCCTCTCTCCAACTCCTCCATTGGGGACCCCACACTCAGTCCAATGGTTGCCTGATAGCATCCACCTCTGTATCTGTAAGGCTCTGGCAGGGCCCCTCAGGAGACAGCCATATCAGCAAACACTTCTTAGCATCCACAATAGTGTTGGGGTTTGATGACTGTTTATAGGATTAATTCTCAGGTAGAACAGTCTCTGGATGGCCTTGCCTTCAGTCTCTACCCCACACTTTGTCTCCATAATTGATCCTATGAGTATTTTCTTTCCTTTCTCAGAAAAGCCAAAGCACCCAGACTTTGTTCTTCCTCCTTCTTGGGCTTCATGTGGTCTGTGAATTACATCTTGTTTATTCTGAGCTTTTGGGCTAATATCCACTTATCAGTGAGTGCATACCATGTGTGTTCCCTTGTGATTGTGTTACCTCACTCAGGATGATATTTTCTAGTTCTATCCATTGGCCTAAAAATATCATGAATTCATTGTTTTTAATAGCTGAGTAGTACTTCATTGTGTAAATGTACCACATTTTCTGTATCCATTTCTCTGTTGAATGACATCTGGGTTCTTTCCAGCTTCTGGCTTATAAATAAGGCTGCTATGAACATAGTAGAGCAGGTGTCCTTGTTATATGTTAGAGCATCTTCTGGAGTGGTATAGCTGGGTCCTCAGACTACTTCTAATTTTCTGAGGAACCGCCAAACTGATTTCCAGAGTAGTTGTACCAGTTTGTAATCCTACCAGTATTGGAGGAATGTTCATCTTTCTCCACATCCTTGTCACCATCTGCTGTCCCATGAATTTTTCATCTTAGCTGTTCTGACTGGTGTGAAGTGGAATCTCAGGATTGTTTTGATTTTCATTTCCCTCATAACTAAGGTTGTTGAACATTTCTTTAGGTGCTTCACAGTCATTCAAGTTTCCTTGAGAATTCTCTGTTTAGCTCTGTACTCCATTTTAATAGGGTTATTTGGTTCTCTGGAGTCTAACTTCTTCTTGAGTTTTTTTTGTATACATTAGACATTAACCCTCCATTGGATGTAGGATTGATAGATTTTTTCACAATCTGTTGGTCGCTGTTTTGTCCTATTGACAGTGTCCTTTGACTTACAGAAGCTTTGCAATTTTATAAAGTCCTATTTGTCAATTCTTGTTCTTAGAGCATAAGCCATTGGTGTTCTGTTCAGGAAATTTTCCCCTGTGCCCATGTATTCAAGGCTCTTCCCTACTTTCTCCTCTATAAGCTTCAGTGTATCTGGTTTTATGTGTAGGTTCTTGATTCACTTGGACTTGAGCTTTGTACAAGGATATAAGAATGGGTCAATTTGCATTTTTCTACATGCTGACCTCCTGCACCATTTGTGAAAAATGCTGTCTTCCCCCTCCCACCCCCACTGGATGTTTTTAGCTCCTTTGTCAAATATCAAATGACCATAGGTGTATGGGTTCATTTCTGGGTCTTCAATTCTATTCCATTGATCTTCTTGCCTGTCTCTGTACCAATACCATGCCGTTTTTATCACTATTGCTCTGAAGTAGAGCTTAAGGTCAGGGATGGTGATTCCCCAGAAGTTCTTTTGTTGTTGAGAATAGTTTTCGCTATCTTAGGTTTTTTTTTTTTTGTTTTTTTTGTTTTGTTATTCCAAATGAATTTGCAGATTGATCTTTCTAGCTCTATGAAGAATTGATTTGGAATTTTGATTGGTATTGCATTGAATCTATAGATTGCTTTGAGCAAGATGGCCATTTTTTACATTACTATTGTCAGTCCATGAGCATGGGAGATATTTCTGTCTTCTGAGATCTTCTTCGATTTCTTTCTTC
Source organism: Apodemus agrarius (assembly GCA_964023405.1). Taxonomy (NCBI): domain Eukaryota; kingdom Metazoa; phylum Chordata; class Mammalia; order Rodentia; family Muridae; genus Apodemus; species Apodemus agrarius. The sequence continues at coordinate 1,339,913 of OZ030021.1, forward strand.
AGAGGCTTGAAGTTCTTGTCATACAGATCTTTCACTTGCTTGGTTAGAGTCACACCAAGTTATGTAATATTATTTGTGACAATTGTGAAGGGAGTCATTTCCCTAATTTCTTTCTCAGCTTGTTTATCCTTTGAGAAGAGGAAGGCTACTGATTTGTTTGAGTTAATTTTATATCCAGTCACTTTGCTGAAGTTGTTTATCAGCTCTAGGAGTTCTTTGGTGGAATTTTTGGGGTCACTTAAGTATATGATCATATCATCTGCAAATTGTGATATTTTGACTTCTTCCTTTCTAATTTGTATCCCTTTGACTTCCTTTTTGTTGTCTAATTGCTCTAACTAGAACTTCAAGTACTATATTGAATAGATAGGAAGAGAGTGGGCACCCTTGTCTGGTCCCCAATTTTAGGGGGATTGCTTTGAGTTTCTCTCCATTTGGTTTGATGTTGGCTACTGGTTTGCTGTATATTGCTTTTATTATGTTTAGGTATGGGCCTTGAATTTCTGATCTTTCCAAGACTTTCAACATGAAGGAATGCTGAATTTTGTCAAATGCTTTTTCAGTATCTAATGAAATGATCATATGGTTTTTTTTTCTTTGAGTTTGTTAATGTAATGGATTACATTGATGAATTTCCATATATTGCACCATCCCTGCATTCCTGGGATGAAGCCTACTTCATCATGGTGAATGATCATTTTGATGTCTTCTTGGATTCAGTTGGCAAGAATTTTATTGAGTATTTTTGCATCAATGTTCGTAAGGGAAATTGGTCTGAAGTTCTCTTGTTTGGTCTTTGTTTGGTTTAGGTATATGCATAATTGTGGCCTCATAGAATGAATTGGGTAGTGTTCTTTGTGTTTCTATTTTGTGGAATAGTTTGAAGGGTATTGGTATTAGGTCTTCTTTGAAGATCTGATAGATTTCTCCACTAAACCCATATGGTCCCGGGCTTTTCTTTTGTTTGGGAGACTTGTTAATGACTGAGTCTGTTTCCTCAGGGCTTATGGGACTATTTAGATGGCTTATCTGAATCTGTTTTAACTTTGGCACCTGGTGGTATGTGTCTAGAAAATTGTCCATTTCCACAGTTTCTGTTGTTAGGTCTCCCTTTTCATTTCTGATTTTATTAATTTGGGTACTGTTTCTGTGCCCTCTGGTTAGTCTGGTTAAGGGTTTATCCATCTTGTTGATTTTCTCAAAGAAACAGCTCCTGGTTTTGTTGATTCTTTGTATAGTTCTTTTTGTTTGTATTTGCTTGATTTCGGCCCTGAGTTTATTTCCTGCTGTGTACTCCTCTTGGGTGTATTTGCTTCTTTTTGTTCTAGAGTTTTCAGGTGTGCTGTCAAGCTGCTAGTGTAAGCTCTCTCCATTTTCTTTTTGGAGGCACTTGGAGCTATGAGTTTTGCTCTTAGCACTGCTTTCATTGTGTCCCATGAGTTTTGGTATGATGTGTCTTCATTTTCATTAAATTCTAAAAAGTCTTTAATTTCTTTATTTCTTCCTTGACCAACTTATCATTGAGTAGAGCATTGTTCAGCTTTCATGTGTATGTGTGTTTTCTGTTGTTTTGTTGGAACTTAAGACCAGCCTTAGACCATGGTGATCTGATAGGGTGCATGGAATTATTTCAATATTCCTGTATCTGTTGAGGCCTGTTTTGTGACCAATTATATTGTCAATTTTGGAGAAGGTAGCATGAGGTGCTGAGAAGAAGGTATATTCTTTTGCTTTAAGATGAAATGTTCTATAAATATCTGTTAAATCCATTTGGCTCATACCTTCTGTTAGTTTCACTATGTGTCTGTTTAGTTTCTGTTTCCATGATTTGTCCATTGGTGTGAGTGGGGTGTTGAAGTCTCCCACTGTTATTGTGTGGGGTGCAATGTGTACTTTGAGCTTTAGTAACATTTCTTTTATGAACGTGGGTGCCCTTGCATTTGGAGCATAGATGTTCAGAATTGAGAGTTTATCTTGGTAAAATTTTCCCTTGACTATTATGAACTGTCCTTTCTTATCTTTTTTGACAACTTTTGGTTGAAAGTCGATTTTATCAGATATAAGAATGGCTACTCCAGCTTGTTTCTTTGGACCATTTGCTTGGAAAATTGTTTTCCAACCTTTGACTCTGAGGTAGTGACTGTCTTTGTCACTGATGTGGGTTTCTTGTATGCAGCAAAATGTTGGGCCCTGTTTATATATCCAGTTTGTTAGTCTATGTCTTTTTATTGGGGAATTGAGTCAATTGATATTAAAAGATATTAAGGAAAAGTGATTGTTACTTCCTGTTATTTTGCTGTTAAAGGTGGAATTTTGTGGCTATCTTCTTTTGTATTTGTTGAAACAGTACCTTCATGCTTTTTCTAGGGTGTAGTTTCCCTCTTTGTTTTTGTTTTTGTTTGTTTGTTTGTTTTGTTTTTTCAAGACAGGCTTTCCCTGTGTAGCCCTGGCTGTCCTGGAACTCACTTTGTAGATCAGACTGGCCTCGAACTCAGAAATCCACCTACCTCTGCCTCCTTAGTGCTGGGATTAAAGGCGTGTGCCACCACCTCCCGGCTGTAGTTTCCTTGTGTTGGAATTTTCTGCCCATTATCCTTTGTAGATCTGGGTTTGTGGAAAGATATTGTGTAAATTTCATTTTGTTATGGAATATCTTGGTTTCTCCATCTATGGTATTTGAGAGTTTTGCTGGGTATAGTAGTCTGGGCTGGAATTTGTGTTCTCTTAGGGTCTGTATGAGATCTGCTCAGGATCTTCTAGCTTTCATAGTCTCTGGTGAGAAGTCTAGTATAATTCTGATAGGTCTTTATATGATACTTGACCTTTTTCCCTTACTGCTTTTAATATTCTCTCTTTGTTTAGTGTGTTTGGTGTTTTGATTATTATGTAACAGGAGGAATTTCTTTTCTTGTCCAGTCTATTTGGAGCTTTGTAGGCTTCTTGTATGTTCATGGGCATCTCTTTCTTGAGGTTATGTAAGTTTTATTTTATAATTTTGTTGAAGATATTTACTGGCCCTTTAATTTGTAGATAGTCACTCTCTTCTATACCTATAATCCTCAGATTTGTGTCCTGGATTTCCTGGATATTTTGGGTTACAAGCTTTTTGTATTTTGCATTTTCTTTGACTGTTGTGTCCATCTCTTCTACGGTATCTTCTACACCTGTGATTCTCTCTTCTGTCTCTTGTATTCTGTTGGAGTTGCTTATATCTGTAATTCCTGACCTCTTTTCTATGTTTTCCATTTCCAGGTTTGCCTCCATTTGTGTTTTCTTTATTGTTTCTAGTTCCACTTTTACATCTTGGATTCCCAAGACCTAGAAAACTTTAAAATCCCCATAGTCTTTACATACATATTAAATTTTCAATCCCTTTAAAATATTTTTTAAAATTTAAAGTCTTTTTACAATCAAAAGTCTCTTAACTGTGTGCTCCACTAAAATACTTTCTTACTTTAAGAGGGAAAAAACATCAGGGTGCAGTCACAACCAAAAGTAAAATCAAACCCCAACCATCTAATGTCTGGGATCCACTCACGATCTTCAGGGCTCACTTCTCCAGCTCTGCCCTTTGTAGCACACACCTTGTCTTCTATGCTCCAGGTGCCTGTACTCCACTGCTGCTGCTGTTCTTAGTGCTCATCTCATAGCACTGGCATTTCCAAAACACTGCTGTCTTCCACTGTAACTAGGCTTCACCAATAGCCTCTCATAAGTTCTCTTCATGATGCCAAGCCTCAACTCCTTTGCATGACCCTTCAGTCCTGGGCTATCAATTGCAACTGAGGCTGCACCTTCACCTATGGCCTTTCATTGCCTCTCACAATGCCAGGCCTCAGCTGCTCTTCATGATCCCTTCATGCCTTCAAACCCAGTAACACCTGGGTGACTCTTACACATTACCATTACAGTGCAGCATGAGGTGCAACCTTGGCTATCTCTGGAACACAACCTTTTGTGTTCTCAGAAAACACTTTCCAGATTTCACCTTAATGATGCTGGTCTCTTTTTAATCACCACTAATTAGTTCCAGTTAACCAGCATTGATAGTCACAGTAATGCAAAGGTTTCCCTTTAGTAGTTCAGGTATCCTGTTAATCACATCTGATTCTTTAGCCCTAGCTAACCAAAACCACAGAATCTTCACAAATCAAAACAGCAATGGCCCTGATAAGAATCTTTAATTTTCCCTCTGAAATTTCACAAACCAGGCCTCTATTGTCTGCACTGGTCTCAACATTATCTTCCAAGCTCTTACAGTACATCCCACAGAGCTCTTAACAGCCAATGGCTCTTCTAGCCCAAAGTTCTGAAGTCCTTCCTTAGTCCTCCCCAAAACATGGTCAGATTGTCACAGGAATACCCCACTATGCTAGTACTAACTTTTGTCTTAGTTAGGGTTTTACTGCTGTGAACAGACACCATGACCAAGGCAAGTCTTATAAATGACAACATTTAATTGGGGCTGGTTTACAGGTTCAGAGGTTCAGTCCATTATCATCAAGGCAGGAAGCACAGCAGCATCCAGGCAGGCCTGATGCAGGAGGAGCTGAGAGTTCTACATCTTCATCTAAAGGCCACTAAGATAATACTGACTTCCAGGCAGCTAGTATGAGGGCCTTAAAGCCCACACCCACAGTGACACACCTACTCCAACAGGGTCACACCTTCTAATAGTGCCACTCCCTGAACTGAGCATATAAAAAACATTAAAACCGATGAAGACAGAATGAGAATGAGGCAGAAAAGCAAAACAGATTGCCAACGTTCGTATGAGGCCAAGCAGAACAATTCAGTCAGAGGCCCAGAGAGAAGCCAGATTTAATCAGTCAGCTTGGAAAAGAGTTTGAGTAGAAACAGGTGAGTTGACCAGCCAGCCAGAACTCAGAACTAGGAAGGGATGAGCTTATTTAGCAGTAAGCCTCAGAGGCGGAAAACATTCTTGGCCTATATAAGATTGTATGGAGGCTAGAAGCTTCCAGGACTAGGAATAGGTTAGCAGACGAAGGCAGTGATTCTCCAAGATGACAATTATTGCAAGAAAATAAAAGTTACTGTTACACTACTTCTTTGTAGACCATAACTTCAGATGAAGTCACATTCTGAAGTCCTGGAGATAGAACATTTGAATTCATAGTAGACAACAGAAAGAGATCACAGTACAGCTCTCAAGAGGCCACGAACCAGGATGATGGCTGCATGTAAGTCATCCCATTTAATTTCTTAACAGCTATGAGATAGACATAGCTACCATTTCTTTTCTCCTACCCCTCCCCCGTGTGTGTGTGTGTGTGTGTGTGTGTGTGTGTGTACACCAGTGGATAGCCTCTGATGTTCTCTGTCTTTGGATGCCCTTCACCTGTTTTTTAAACTAAGTCTCTCTGGTCTGGAACCCACTAGGTAGCCTAGGCTGATTGGCCAGTGAGCCCCTGGGTCCTACTCTGTAGCACTGGTAGTATAGCAGTGTGAGCCACATGCCTGGCACCTCCACTGTGGGTTCTGAGTATTACACTCAGCTCCTTGTGTTTGCAAGACACGTCATTTACCAGCCAAGTCATCCTCAGCAATCATTTGCTCTTTTCTTCTTTGTTTTGAGTTTTGAGACAGGGGCTTATTACATAGCCTAGGCTATCCCTGAACTAATTGCAATCCCCTAGCCCTACCTTCCCAGTACTAGAACTGCAGGCATACAGCCACCACTACCCCAACCCTATCTGTGCAGACTGCAGGGACAGAATCAGGACTTACTCCAAAGTCATGTAGCCAGTAAGTGGTGGAGTGGGATCCAGTCTCCTCTTGCATGCTCCTTATGCTTTTCTACATTTACTGTAATATTTTATGTACTTGTAAACCTATGGGAGTTGATGCAAAATTAGCATTTTTTTTCTATACGAGTTGGACTTTGTCAAAGCCTGTACCTTGCTTACAGCTCCAGCAACAGTGGCTTCAATGGCTGGAGCTGCAAAGCCATCTCTTGGTTACTAAAGTGTGTTTTCTGTGTGTGTATGCATGTGCCTATCTATGAGTAAGGAGGAGTAGAGAGTGGATTGTGGACTGAGGAGAGGCACAGTTCTACAAAGAGTGACCTGTGCTGGGTTTGCTGGGTTTGCCCTTGGCCTCCTACCTCCTTTTGTCCAGTATGTAGTGCAGACAGAATAAACTTGATTGGAAAATGTGATGTGGGCAGACTAATAGAATGTACACAAGCATGTCTTGAAGACAGAAACATCTCATGGCATGCCTTTGGATGTTTTATACAATAATGTGTGTGTGTGTGTGTGTGTGTGTGTGTGTGTGTGTGTGTGTGTGTTGGGGGTGCCTCATATGTGAAAATTCCCTCAGAGGTCAGAGAGGGTGTCTGGATTCCCTGGAGCTAGAGTTCCCTACCAGCGGTTATAAACTCTTGTCCTCTGAAAGAACAGCAAGCTCTCTTAAGTGCTGAGTGATCTCTCCAGTGAAGTGGCAACTTAAGGGTTAGATCTTTGGAAAGTCGGTTGTGTCAGATGGTATTTTGCTGGGGCAAATACATGAGGACATTGTATTTCCTCAAGCAGACACAGGCGAAAGGATGTTGTACTAAAGCAAGCATGTGAAAGGACATGTGATGATGGATTCTTCACTAAGGAAACACATGTATTGGTTTGCCTTACATTGCATTGTTGAGGTCCATTTGTCTGACTCCATAGAGAGAAACACACCAAGAAACTTCTGGTGGTGTTCTGGGGGCTTCTTGCCTCTTCCTTTGTCTTGGGCCAGTCAGCAGAGTGATGTCAGCGGATACAGACTCACATAGTGTTTTGCTAAGACAAACTCATGGGCTGAGGCAAGACATGTGGTGAAGTAAGACCCCTGGAGGGCAAGCAATGTTTGGAGGGGGTATAAATAGGACTCAACAGACGGTGATGGAGGTTGGGCTTGGCTTGCTTGTAGAGCTAGCTTTGCAATGCTTCTTGGTCTTGTGTCTTTGCTGATCTTCAGTTGATTGAAAGAAGAACAACTGAAAACATTTCCTGGCATCCCTGGTAGTCCTATTGCCTCCTGTTGACTTGTGCTGATTTGACCAAGGCCTGGCTGTTCCTGCTAGGACGTGCCACCACTGCTGCCATCCTGACACTACTGAACTGGGCTGCTGGTGTATCCATGAAGTGTTTGCGAGTGTTGCATGAAATGTCTGCTGCTGCTGACCTGTGAATGGAACTGTTCATCTCCTGACAGTGCAGATGGAATTTGTTCCAAAGAACCATTTCTGAACAGGTCCTTTTCCCGTATCCTAATAACCTTTCTTTTCCACTACCCCTGGTGGGTGGTGGGCTAGAAGGGAGGCTGAAGCATTTAAGAACCATCATTAAAAAAAAAGTAGGTCTATGAAAATTCTAAACCTACACTCCAGCCCCAGTATTTTAACAAACTTCAACTCTGTGTCCCTGTGCATGGTTGTGTGAACATGTGTGTGCATGTGTGTTGTTCCCCTGGCAATCAGAAGCCCTGAGGCCCCCTATAGCTGCAGTTACAGGCAGTTGTGAGCCACCTAATCCAGGTGCTCTTAGATGTTGAGCCACCTCTCCAGCTCACGGGGCAGTATTTTTGATCTGTTAGTTGAATAGATTGGTGACAATTTTTATTTAACTGCTATGAATAAAACTGCCACAAATGTTCTTATACATGTTTCTTGTGAACATTAACATTAACCTTAGACACATTCCCTACAGTAGGGTTTCTGACCACTCTGCTCCTGCTGTCAGTATGGAGGAATGTCCATCCCTCTGCATTCTCATTGGCACTTGCCTTCTTCTTGTCTTCTTACCCCCACTTGAGTCAGTCACCATAGGCATCTCTCTGTGGTTTCCATTTGCATTCCTCTGCTGACTGTGGGTACTTAAGCTCTTTTAATAGACTGATTTTTCATCTATTTACCTTTTAAAATAGATTATCTGTTTAAATATTTGCTCATTTCTTAAGGACTTGCTCTATTCTTGTAATTACTTTTCTTTTATGTACATCATTGTTTTGCCTATGTACATATCTGTGTGAGGATGTAAGATCCCCTGGAAATGGAGTTACAGAAAGTTATGAGCATCCACACGGGTGCTGGCAATCAAACCCAGGTTCTTTGGAAGAGCAGCTAGTACTCTTAACCACTAAGCCATCTCTCAAACCCCTCGTCTATCATTTTTATTTGTGTTATAGGTTGGGTCTGTGTGTGGTGTTGTGAAAGTAAGCACAGGTGCCTAAAAGAGGCTGTAGGTGTGGAATCCCCCTAAGCTGGAGTTACAAATGCTTGTGAAACACCCAGCACAGGTGCTGGGAATCAAACTCGGGTCCTTTGTGAAACCTGTGTTTGCTCTTAATGCCCTGCTCATTTCTTAATTAAGTTGTTTGATTTATAATAATTGCTATTCCCTTGTCAGACCTCATCCCAGTCTGGATTTCCCTCATTACTATTTTAACTACATCTTTGAAAGAACACATTTTAAATTATACTGTTTCAATCTATAAACTTTATTTTTAAAAAGTGATTTGTGCCTTTTATGTCTTACCTAAGGTTTTTGTTGTTATTGTTGTTATTGTTGTTGTTTTGTTTTTTGCCTAACCAAGGAACACAAAGATTTTTGTTTCCTATACTTTCCTTTAGAAGTTTTGTAGTTGTAGGCTTTAGGTTTATCTTTCTGATCCTTTCAAGTTAAATTTTTGTTTTGTCTTGTTTTCTTTTTTCTTTTTTGTTTGTTTTTGAGACAGGGTCTTACTATGTAGCCCTGGCTATCCTGGAACTCACTATGTAGACCATGCTGACCTCAAACTCATAGAGATCTGCCTGCCTCTGCCTTCTGCCTTCCACATGTTGGGACTAAAGTACACCGCATGCCTGGCTCAAGTTAAACTTTGTGTAGAGTGCATTGCTCAAGCCTTACTTCAGTGTTTGGCACAGGGCTATTTGACTGTTCTAGCACTGCTTGATAAACAAAGACATTTACAATGTCTATTCCTTAGTAAGTCAGCAAAGAATGTGGACGGTTTCTGCTGGAGTTTGTGGGGATGAGTCTGCAGAGGGCTGCAGAAAGCTTTTACTTCACTGAAGTCATCTAGTGTGTGGCAGGGAGCAACATTCCTCACTGCTAAATGGTACCCACTGGAGAGGGAAGGGGAGTCCTACAGAAAGCTTTCCAGGGGCTCAGGGTTTGAATCGTTAAAGATGGCACCAAGTTGAAGGCCCCCGAAGCCAGCATAAGGCTGCCATTAGGACTGAGCATAAACTACTCTGGCATCCTTGGGATCTTCAGCCTCACTTGAGAGACCCAGGAACAAACCTTTGCAGCTCCTTCTGGGACGCTGCAGGTGAAAGCCTCTGTGTGGCATGGCAGTGGGAGAGGACTTTGTGGGTCTGGGACACACACACGCTCTTTCTGTCTCGCTCAGTGGAAACCTGGGTTGTAGGCATACACGGGCACCCCTTACCCATCCATAGACTCGCAGTTCTTCTCTGTAACTCGCATGAAGATTGAAGGTTGGAGAAGTTGGGACAATTGCTCAGGGTACACATCAAGTTAATGATCTAGGCTACCCAAACACAGAACCAGGGGATACCCCAGCATGCTCGTCTCTTGTGCTGGATCAGATCAGTTCCAGTGGACTATGGATTGCTTTGCAAACAGCACCCGATGCTGTGCTTTGTTTGTGTCCCACCCCAGTGCTCCCTTATTTTGGAGCCACCAGCTGTCACCTGGGCTTTTGCAATGCTCTCCCAGTTGGCTCGCCCTCTCCCTCGTCCCCTTCAACTAAGCTAATATCTGTACAGCTGCCACAGTGACCGTTCCAGAACACACGTGAAAAGGGACAAGGTGTTTTATTAAGCTTTTGTAGGGCCTCAATCATTTGTTCTCTGTCAGTTCCCTGCCCCAGCCTTCCAAGTAACGGAGGCTACAGACAAGCACCATAATTTGCCACAGCTTTTGGAGGGATAATGTCAAGTTTTGGAAACTGGATGATGTCAAGTTTCCAACTGCACAGTGGCTTCACGTTGTCTTCCAGACAAAGATCAGAATGCTTGGCTTGGCACCTCATCCCTGTGTTGCTTTGAACCTTGTATCCCCTTGCCCTTTGTTCTTTAGTTATAAAAAGCCCTTCCTATGTGGCTAGAGAGATGGCTCAGCAGTTAAGAGCATTCCATGCTCTTCCAAAGAACTCAGGTTCTGCTCCCAGCACTCACATGGCAGCTTACACCCTTCTAAACTCCAGTTCCAGGGGATCTGATGCCCTCTTCTGACCTCTGCAGTCATTACATGCACATGCCATACATACATACATACATACATACATACATACATACAAGCAGGCAAGACACTTAATACACATAATAAAATAAAACAGACAGGAATGAGATCCCGTTTCATGCCTGGCCTTTGTCCAGCAGGCTGGCAGTTATCATACCGTGTGCACACACCTGTAGTTTTTGTCTTGTTTTCCCAGACAAGGTTTCTCCATGTAGTATTGGCTGTGCTGGAACTCACTCTGTAGCCTAGACTGGCCTTGAACTCAGAGATCTGCCTGCCCCTGCCTTCCAAGAGCTGGGATTTAAAGCGTCCCCCCCCCAACACACACACACACACACACACACACACACACACACACACCTGCAGTTCCTACTAGACAGCGATACATTGTGGTTGGGCACTGTGTTGCTTTTTGGAACATTTCACACAGACCCTAGAGTCAATATTATTCACCTGAAAAATAATTGTTAAATGCCTATCAGTGTGCATCAGATTCTTCATACTTATTAAAATCCCTTGTCATCAGGATGCAGCTTAGTTGTCTGAGTGTCTAACTTGACGAAGTCCTAGGTTTCATCCTGAGCTTTATAAACTAGGCACCTGTAATCCCAGCACTAGGAACTTGAGGCAGGAAGATCATAAGTCCAATGTCATCTGGGGTTATTCAGTAAGTTAGGGGCTAGCCTGAGCTACATAAGACCCTGTTCTTCCCCTCCCCACCCAAAAAAGCTGTGGTAAATTGTGGTGCTTGTCTGTAGTTTCAGTTGCTAGGAAGCCTGAGACAGGGGATTGCCAGATAACAAACAAGGCCCCACAAAAATCTGATAAAACATCTTTGTTATTCAGTACTGTATAGGGAATCAAACCCAGGGCTTTGTGGCTGTTCAAAGGCTATTTGTTCTACTGCTAAGGTACATGCTTAGGCCTCTGTTATAGTATCTTATTTTAAAACAGAGTTGGAATTTAATAATCTTAATATAGATTTTATAGACTAAGATGAAGCGAAAGAAAGGCACCTGGGAAGAAAGTAAGGCATGTGAAAAAAGTGAGTATGGACTTCCCAGTGGAGAGTCTCCCCTTAATAATTTGTGTTAAGAATGCCACATTTTAGAAGACGCTGCTGGCTGACCCCTTGGGAGTCATTTTGCAAAGTGCAAGTGCCTGTAAACAGGAACTAGTAGGCAACACCCAGGAAGCACAAGAAGGCTTCAAGCTCAGCAGTGAAACAGTGAAGCTGGGCTGGTCTTCCACACTGCTTCCATGCTGCGGGAAAGCAAAGAGATGGTGATGACACAAAATTTACCAAGCTCTGGGGAGATGGCCCCATGCTTAAAAGCACTGGCTGCCCTTTTCAGAGGACCTGGGTTTGATTCCTAACATCCACAGGGTGTGTTACCACCATCTGCAGTCCAACTCTGTCTCTGGCCTCTGTAGCACCAGATACATATACTGAAAAATAAATCTTCCTTAGCCAGAAGTGGTGGTAACAGCTCTGAAAACAAAACTTCTGAAGCTGAGGCTGGGGTATTGGAAGTCCCAAGTCATCCTTGGCTACAGAGCAAGCTAGAGGCAAATCTGAACTAGGTGAAACCTTGTCTCGAACAACAACAGCAGCAACAACAAACTAGCCAATCGAACAAAAGGAAGCAAGGGCTCAAAGCCACCAGGATCTTGAGCCTCAGGGGGATATGGTGCTCTGCCCTCTGGATACCTGAGATCTAGGTGCACATAACTCTCCCCATCCCCGCACCCATGCTATGTGCACATATCACCCTTCCCTACACACACATAGATATGATTTAAAAAATAGTAAGTCTTAAAAATGAATAAGGTCTCAAAGCAGAACAACACCCAATGTTGTCATCTGGCCTCTATATGCATACACATGCATTTATATTACACACACACACACACACACACACCAAAGTTTTTTGCTGGGTTACTGTATTTCCAATTTCCTTATGAAGTCTTGTATGAACAGCAACCTACAGTGAGGCCAGCCCCTGCCCTTTCTCCCTTGTACCTTGTGTTCCAGATTGCTAGGGACATTCTGAGTTCCCGAGAGTACCATGGACACTGTCACATGTCCTAGCGTTTTTCCATGCTGAGCCTTCAGCCATCAAGGGATCTCTGTTGGATTTTATAGTTTCACATTTACCTTCACTGTGCCTATGCTTCTCTGAGTGTGTGTGTGTGTGTGTGTGTGTGTGTGTGTGTGTGTGTGTGTCTGTCTGCCTGTCTGCGTGTGTATATGTGAGTAGGTATGCATATGAGTGTATGTGCCTTGGAGCTGGAGAAATGGCTCAGCGGTTAAGAGCACCAATTGCTCTTCCAGAGGTCCTGAGTTCAATTCCCAGCAACTACATTGTGACTCACAATCATCTGTAATGAGATCTGATACCCTTTTCTGGTGTGTCTGAAGAGAGCAACAACAAACATACTCACATACATAAAATAAATAAATAAACCTTCAAAACAAGAAGACTTGAGTGTATGTCTGCCTGATTGTGTATGTGCCTGTGTGTCAACCTGTGTGTGTCTCTGAGGGTACCTTCCCATGTGCATATGTATGTGTCTGAATGTATCTATCTGTGTGTGTGTGCCTGTGTGTCAACCTGTGTGTGTCTGAGGGTACCTTTCCCATGTGCATATGTATGTTTCTGAATGTATCTGTGTGTGTGTGTGTGTGTGTGTGTGTGTGTGTGTGTGTGTGATCCTCTCAACCCTCCCAAGAATTAAGGAGGAGGATCTGGAGCTTGAAGTCAGCTTGGGCTACACTACATAGTGAGACTCTCTCTCATTAAACAAAAGAAAGAAGTAATTCCGATATCCATTGTCCCTCCTTCTCATTTAGACTACATTGTCATGCATGTATTTGTTTATTTCATGGTGGATCCCCCAAGTCCCAGGGTTATATTTTCTGCTTGCCCTCCCTCTTTCTCTCCCTTTCCCCTCTTCCTCCTAAGACAAGGGCTCACTCTGTTGTAGCCTATGGCTGCCTCCAACTCACAGTGATCCCCTGCCTCAGTCTCTTGAAGTGTGGGAATTATAGATGCGAGTCTCTACTCTGGTCACCACGTTTTCTTTTTCTTGAAGGAATAGGTGAGCCCCACCCTGGCACAATGCTTGGCACAGAGCATATTTTATCAATATGTCTCCCTGAGGACAGCAAGGAGAGAGTCATATTTTCTCATTCTAACTGTCCCCCACCCCCAACCCCAAAACAGGGTCTCCAGTCAGGGTCTTCCTGCCTCTCTTCCTTTCCCACAATGGGCTGAACTCATCCCTCCACTTAACTTGCACCTACCTTCCATTAAAGGCTTGCCTCCTTACTTGAATACTCAATGTGATGCCCCTGATGGAAATGTCACTGTTCTATTGCTGGGCAAAATGTCATTACCTTCATGCAAAAGCTTCTTCAAAACCCATAGCACCATGTCATCTGTTGACTAAGGCACAAAGTAAAGCAATTACTTTCTTTCTTTCCCTGTCCTCCCTCTGACTTTCTTTCCCTTATTTGATTCTACCTATTTCCTGTACTCTTTGCCTGAGAGAAATTTCTAAGGGCAGGAATAGTGGTTTAGAGTGTTTGCAAATGAATCCTCCATTTGCTGATGCTGCTGGGGGAATGGCCAAGCCCCTTACAAGCTACCCAGAGCAGTGCTGGGGGTGGGGAGGGGGCTGACACCCGCTAAACATTTTGATTGATTTCTTGAGCTAGTCATTTGGTCTTTGACAAACATTAGCTAACTGTCTACAGAGGAAGTTGAATTTGATTATTACTTCTCTGCTTCAATTGAAAAAAAAAATCCAGTAAGCACCATCACATGCCTGAGAGAGGCCTGTGACAAACAAAAGCTTCCTGAGAACAGGTTCCACTGCCTCCAGCTCACCTTGAGCAGCAGCCAGACTCAGGAGTTTGGGAACATGCACACAGAAAGTGTGCTTGCCTGGTGGTATTTGCTCAGCCCCAGCCTTCCTGAAATGTGGGTCTGTTGGTGAGAACTGGGCCTTACAAAATCAACAGAGGGCTTCTGGCAGCTTCTCCTGGACACTGGGCTGCCGGTAGTACATTTAGTACAGACCCACTGTCTTTTAAGTTAGCAGTTCCCAGCTTGGGAGTTCTGGCTTGGTCTCTCCAGCTTCAAGCCTGTGGCCAGATAAGGATGTGGACCAAAGGGTCTCCCTTGATGGAAGAGGTTTATAGATCCATCCTGCTAAGGAGCTCATTCTCTTGCTCTTGCTTCTCTGACTATAGCTTCTGTGGTTGAACTCAAAAGCCTCATCACGTGGACACATGACCTCTGAGGGCTGCGGGTGGCGGCTGAGGCAAAGTGAGGGAGCAGGGAGATGAGTGTCACTGCAAATGTTAAACCACTCGGGTTAAAATATTAGTCAGTGATTACATATTTGCACATTTTAAGGGCCGGAGAGATGGCTCAGTGGCTAAAAGCCTGGATTGCTCTTCCAGAGGTCCAGAGTTCAATTCCCAGCAACCACATGGTGGCTCACAACCATCTGTAATGAGATCTGATTCCCTCTTCTGCTGTGTCTGAAGACAGCTACGGGGTAGGGTACTCATCATATGTATAAGACAAATACATATTTGCATATTTTGTTATTTACCTAGTAAAAATTCCAACACACACAAAATGAGAGGGGGAAGGGGAAGAGAGGAAGAAAAAGAGGAAGAGAGGGAGAGAGAGGGAGTTTGATTTATTCCTAAACTTTGAGTATGTATATTCAGGGTCTGTGTGGCCTTTGACTTCAGCTGGGATCTCTGGTTTCTGGGCTGGGCTCAGAGCATGGAAATCATTCAAGGGGCCCAAACTTTGCAGACCTTAGCCCCGAGAGAGGATCTGCTAGAGGCAGAAAGTTCAGGAGCTTCAGGGAGGTAGGAGGTACCTCAGCAAGGTAATTCTCTCAGCCTTAGAAGACAAAGGTTGCGTTTACACCTGGCCAGGAGGTTTAATCATCTACTATTTCCAAACACAGCAGGCTAACAACAGGCTGAGCAAAATCATAAAAAAAAAGTCACCAAGCAACAGCACCATGAGAGGAGGGGAAGAAGTCTTTGCTGGTGGCCTGGAGTGAGGGTGAACAATCATCCATGGTGCTAAGACAGAGGAGGACCAGGTGGAGGGACCTTGAGCAGATGAGATCCTAAAGGGTCTTAGTTGAAGGTTTTGGTGAGAGATTGAGCCAGTTTTCTGAAATCAGACCAGGAACCCCAGAGAAAATGGTCCTCTGTGGATGCAAATGCCTTTCTCAACATGGTTCAGAAACAGGAGATTGTCACTGTACATAGCCTCCCTGGGGACTTTACAGAGGGAACTATACCATGTCACTGGTTCTTATATGCCAGGATTATCCTATCAGTGATCTTTGTGTCACCCCATCAAGTAGTGCTACCTAGGAATGGGAATTCCTTCCCCCATTGGGTCAACTGTCCTGGGTTCGAATCTCAGCCCCACCACTTCCTTGTGGCTTTAGATAAACAACATTCGCTCTCAGTGCCTTGTTTCCCTATCTATGAAGTATGGACAATAATAATGCTTGCCTCTTGTGAGTAACTTCAGTTTGTATGTTGATGGTATCAGAACTCTATGCATGAGAGACAAATGATTGAAAAGATCATGAGTGCTGGGTGGTGGCGCACGCCTATAATCCCAGCACTTGGGAGGCAGAGGCAGGTGGATTTCTGAGTTCGAGGCCAGCCCGGTCTACAGAGTGAGTTCCAGGATAGCCAGGGCTACATAGAGAAACCCTGTCTCAAAAAAAAAAAAAAAAAAAAAAAAAAAAAAAAAGAAAAAAAAAGAAAAGAAAAAAAAGAAAAAAAAAGAAAAGATCATGAGTGGAAGTGGTTATATGTTCATTTTTCATATATTGACTTGATCAAACTACAATAGACACGAAACTCCATCAAGGAATAGGATCTTTATGATAAAGTTTTATTACATGAGTTCCAATCCTTTAGATAGTAATAAAAACTGTCAGATGTCTATCGTATTTAAGATACCACAGTTAGTGCAGGGGATGCAGCAAAATTGGATCCAGGTTCTCCTCCCTCCATAAATGTACATCTTGATAGGGACACAAGGCATTCATGCAAATAGACAATTAATAACCTAAGATAACATCTGTCAAACGCTACTCAAGCCCTGCTGCAAGTATACACCATGTTACCTCTTCTGCTCAGTCCACAAAGGCAGAAGCTATCTGGCTTGCCCTGAGCATATTTTCCTGATGTCAGCATTGTCTCGGAGACTTACTGAGACTTCTATAGCCTAGCAGTGTCTTCTGTAAAACAAGCTCTTTCAAGATGACCATAAACACTAGATATTTTTATTTTTTATCTTTATTTTTTACTTATATGAGTACACTGTAGCTGTCTTCAGACATACCATTACAGATGGCTGTGAGCCACCATTTTGCTGGGATTGAACTCAGGAACTCTGGAAGGGCAATCAGTCCTCTTAACCACTGAGCCATCTTTCCAACTCCCTAATGTAGATATTCTTATCAGCCCCTCTTCGTGATGAAAAAAGTGGTAACTCCAGCCTTCCCTGCTCCATACTATGTTCTGTGGACGTAAGAGGAGAAACTAAATTCCAGTAATATGGAGGTAGTAAGTTCTAGGCATAGTGTGCCATGCTTGTGTTCCTGGTCCCAGGAGGCAGAAGCAGGAAGTTTGACTTAAGTTCTCAACCAGCCTGAGCTACACAGTGAGACCTTGCCAAAACAAAACAAAACAAAACCCAAGGGGGGAAAATGCTTACAAGATGTGGAGATAGAAACCTGTAATCCCAGCACTGGTGTGGTAGAGGCAGGAGGATAGTGGTTCCAGGTCAGTCTCACCTACATAGGGAGTTGGAGTTCATGGAACTACAGGTGTGTATTACCTCATGTGGTTCATTTGGTACTGAATGGTGAAGGTTCATTTTAAACAAACACTCTACTCACTGGGCTTCACCGCCAGCCCTTGCCCAGGCTCTTTCTACAGACATAGCAGCTGTGTACTCTCTGACCTTACAATCATACCCTTTGGCTCCCTGGCAAGCTTTCTCTTGGGTTTGATTTGAACATGGCTTAGCATCTTGGTGAAACTAGAAATTCAGTCCTCACAAGGATGTAAGAAATCTTTTAATAAAATTTCAAGTGATAAATATATGCCTTTAGAAAGAATGGCAAGTCAGAAGGTCCTGTCTATGATAGATAAAAGTCAATTTAGGTCTGATTATGTGGACATACGAAAATAGGAAATGTGGGGGTTGGGGAGATAGCACAGTCTAAATAAAGTACGTGGCACATTGGGGAGGGGCTGAGTTTGAACCTCAGCATCCATGGATGTGGTAGGTTGCTGTGATCCCAGCTCAAGGGAGACAGAGTCAGGTGGATCTCTGGGATTTGCTAACCTAGCACTGGGAAGATAGGCAAGAGGATCTATGTGAGTTCAAGGCCAACCTGATCTACATAGTGAGCTCTAGGACAATCAAGGCTACATAGATAGACCCTACCCAAAACAAAAACAAAACAATTTCCAGGACCAGCAAGATGGCTCAGCAGGTAAGGCTCCTGCTCCCCTGCCTGACAGCCTGAGTTCAATCCCGAGGATTCACATAGTGGAAAGAGAGAACCGACTCTCACAGGTTGTCCCTCTGACCTCCACTTGGGGCAGGTGCATACAATAAAATAAATAAATAAATGTAATAAAAAAATTTAGTTCCATAAATATTCAATGGGAAAGGGAACAACACAAGCCAGATTTGTCTTCTCAGCTCATCCAGACTCCTTTGGAAACTTCTCTTGACATAAACAAAAATATAGTCAGGATGAGCTAAGTGGTCTGATTGAACTGGAACAGCAAGAAGGTCTTCCCAACAAGTGGCAACTCTGGGCTAACAGCCTCTTACTGTCCCCTGTTCTCCAGGAAGGAAAGGAAGGAGTGTCTGCTATGGCTGTGAAGACTCTGGTCTGGCTGGTCTGGAGGTTGGGCAGGACTGATTGAAAGCTCACAGCCAGGTGAGTAAAACACTCAGTAGCTCAAAATAAAATGTTAAAAAGAGGCCAACCTAGGCTACCTACAGCCAGTATCAACACACACACACACACACACACACACACACACACACACACAGACACACACACACAAGGCTTGGAAAGGCTGAAGAGATAACTCGTTAGTTTAACACCCTGGCTGCTCTTCCAGAGAACCTGGGTTGATTCCTAGACAAAACAATAGGAATGGTAGTGTGACTCTTACACTCCTAGAACGCAGAATGTAGAGGCAGGAGGATCACAAATTCAAAGTTATCCTTGCCTACACAGGGAGTTTGAGGCAAGTCTGGCCTATATGAGACTGTATCTCAAAATAATAAATGATAGCTAGTTTCAAGAGAGTGGGGTCAGGGTTACAGTTTAGTGGTAGAGCCTTGCCTAACATGTGGAGCCCTAGGCTCGTCCAGTACCTGGGCTGGGTGGGCTAGCACAGACCTCTAGGGTCCTAAATGTGAGAAGAGCAGGCAATATGCAGTTCATGGGTGCTGCTTCGTGCTGAGAACAGGGCTGCAAAGATTGCTCAGAGATCAGAGCACTGGCTTCTCTTCCATAGGTCCTGAGTTCAATTTTCAGAACCCACATGGCAGCTCACACCTGTCTGTAACTCCAGTTCCAGGGCTTCTGACCCAATGACACAGACATGTGTACTGGAAAAACACCAATGGACATACAATTAAAAATAAATTATATATTCTTAAAAAAGAAGAACTGACTTTATCTGGCAGAATTGTCTATGGACGAGAAGAACTGGTGGAAAACTTCAACTCCCAAATTATGTCACTTCTCACAGACTCCTGATTTCTTTCTGATCACCATGACTCAACTGGCATTTTATTAAAGCTTAACAAGTGGGGAGGAACAACTGAATTGCTAAGATGGTTCAGGAGGTACAGGCACCTGCTGCTAAGTCTGATGACCTCAACTCACTCCATCAAATCATTCTCTGACTCCCCACATGCATGCTTTAACGTGCACACTCAAATGTACACCCCCCCCACACACACCAAATAAATTCATTTAAAGAGTAAAATGGAAAGGTTGGAACATATTGTAGTAAGCCAATAAACAGTACCCCTCCATGGTCAGCTCCTGCCTCCAGATTCCTGTCTGAGTTCTTGTCAGTTCAATGGTAAACATCAATGTGGACATGGAAGCTGGATAAACCCTTTCCTCCACAACTTGCTTTTTGATCCTGGTGTTTTGTCACAGCAATAGAAACCCTAACTAAGGTAAATTGGTACCCCTATAGTGTGATATTGCTGGACATGGCCATATTTTGGGGAGGATTGTGAAAGGACTTTGGAACTCTGGGCTAGGAGAGCCATGGAGAGTTGAAAGCTCAGTGGACTGTTCTTTAGGAGTTTGGAAGATTACGAATGTTAAGAACAGTGCATGTCTTAGTCAGGGTTTCTATTCCTGCACAAGCATCATGACTAAGAAGCAAGTTGGGTAGGAGAGGGTTTATTGAGCTTACATTTCCACACTGCTGTTCATCACCAAAGAAAGTCAGGACTGGAACTCAAGCAGGTCAGGAAGCAGGAGCTGATGCAGAGGCCATGGAGGGATATTCTTACTGGCTTGCTTTCCCTGGCTTGCTCAGCCTGCTCTCTTATAGAACCAAAGAATACCAGCCCAGAGATGGCACCACCCACAAGGGCCCCACCCTCCTTGATCACTAATTGAGAAAATGCCCCACAGCCGGATCTCATAGAGGCACTTCCCCAACTGAAGCTCCTTTCTCTGTGATAACTCCAGCCTGTGTCAAGTTGACACACAAAACCAGCCAGTACAGTGCAGAATACAGAAGCCTGGATTATGATATTTCAGAGGGTTCAAAGACTCTTTTGGAGGCATTTGCTATTTTGAATTAAGATTCAGTCGTTCTGGTCAGCTAGGGCTGAATCTGTGACAACTAACAAGAGACCAGCATCACTGAAGTGAAATGTTTGTGTTCCTGGGACAATTGTTGCTAGTTAGCTGGAGCTAAGAAATCAGCATTGATTAAGAAGAGACCAGCATCACTGAGGTGAAATCTGCTGGGAAGGGTTTCCTGAAGCCGTATTACAGAGATGGCCAAGGTTGTACCTCATGTTGGTAGCCGGACTTGGTAAGAGTCACTCTGGTGGTACTGGTTTTGAAGGCATGAAGGGGTCATGGAGAGCAGCTGCAGCTTGACACTGTGAAAGGCCAGGAGAGGTCATTGGTGAAGGTGCAGCCTCAGTGGCAGTTAAAGGTCCAGACTGAAGGGGTGGTGAAGAGAAGTTGAGGCTATGCACCATGTAGAGAGCCTACTTACAGGCTATTGGTGAAAGTGCAGCCCAGTTGCAGGAAGAGACCCCAGCATTTGGAGATGCCAGTACTATGGAATGATCACCAAGAACAGCAGCAGCAGTGGAGTAGAGCCAGCTGGATCCTAGAAGACAAGCTGTGTATGGTTTTGTTTTGAAATAAGGGCTCACTATTTAGCCCAGGCTGGTATTGAACTTGTGATCTTCCTGGGATTCAAGGCACACAGCACCACACCAGGCTCTATTCTAGTGATTGTTTTCATGCTTGCAGACAACTGGATGGAAGACATTCTAGGCCTTTGTTCAGATGAGTGCATCTATGACTAAGTAAGAGTTTGCTGATGTCCCTGGGGACAGAGACACCCGTAAGGGACTGCATCACACCTCTAGCTAACACTTAGATAGTGGTAATGGTCTCTTCCCAAAGTCAGGGTCTCATTCAACCTTCAGACCACTAGCTTTGTCCAACATTAGCCTGCATGAGGCTAGGGCTGGAGGGGGAGGATGGATAATGTGTTTAAGGAGGGAAAAACATCAAAGTAAGTTAAAGACCGAATTGCAACTTCAGTGCTCATTAACCTTGCCAACACTGAAGGCAGATAGTGGGGCCACCGTGCACAGTGTTCTCTCTCACTGCTGTTTTTATTAGTATTAGTATCAGTATCAGTATCAACATCAACATCGATATCAGCATCAATATTAGTATAGTATTGTTAATGTGACTCTTTTAGTATACCTGTTTCATCTTCAGTTTGGAAAATACACCAGCATTTTTTTAAAGACAAAAAGAACTTAAATTACGAAAACCCTTAAATTTTTTTTTTTTACTAATTCTTTGAGGCATTCATACAATGTATTTTGATCATATTTCCTTCTACATATTCCCAACTGTGCCCACATCCACCCCCACTTACCCCATCCACCCTCGACCTCTCAGTGTCCTACTGACAGCACTGAGTGTGGTTGCTGCTGCATGTCCCTACATTCCTGGGTGTGAGATCACACTCTGGAGTGTGGTCCACCCATCCCTAAAATTTTTGCTAAAAATCTCATTGTAACTATTAGAGAATCTTTGCCCAGTTATTCCAAAGCCTCAAGAATGTGAAATCTGAACTAGGTAATGTGGCTTCCGCCTATAATCCCTGCCCTTGGGAGGCAGAAGGAAGATTACTTTAGATTTGAGATCTGCCTGGACTACAAAGTAAATACCAGTCCAGCCTAGGCTACAGTGTGAGCTCTGACACAAATAACCAACCATTCAACAACCAACCAACCAACCAACCAACCACCCACAAAATGGAAATGTGGGTACTATAGAACCCAGAAGAGGAACCAGACTCCTTAGAAAATGTTTGGGATTTCCCTCAGAACTCCATGTAGTTTCTAGATGGATCCTGAAGCAGCTTTGATCATGCAAAGTCAGCCTTCTTGCTTTTGCAGTCCTCTATCAAGATTCAAATCTATGCCGGGCATGGTGGCGCACGCCTTTAATCCTAGCACTTGGGAGGCAGAGGCAGAGGCAGGCGGATTTCTGAGTTCGAGGCCAGCCTGGTCTAGAGAGTGAGTTCCAGGACAGCCAGGACTACACAGAAGATTCAAATCTACTGGACCACTCACTGCTGTGGTTCTAGAGACAGAGGCAGGTGCCTAACTGGCTGGCTCCTGAAATGTTTAGAAGAGGCCCAGCACAGAGCAAAGGCTACCCTTTGCAAAGGACCCAGGGAGCTATCAGCATTTTAAGAAAAACAGGCAGAGAGGGAAGTTATAGTAGGAATTGCTGGACAGACTGTAGATTATCTGTTGGCCCGTGGCTCTCTTTGAGGGCATGCCTGTGAGAGAGACTGATAGCAGGAGATAAAGGCCTGAGTTTTCATCAGTCTTTCGACAGACTGGAGAACAGTTAAAGTAAGTGTGTGTGTGTGTGTGTGTGTGTGTGTGTGTGTGTGTGTGAGAGAGAGAGAGAGAGAGAGAGAGAGAGAGAGAGAGAGAGAGAGATATCTCATTTCTCTATTTTACCCCCACACCCCCAGGCCCCAGGTTCTTACGATGGAGCTCAGGCTGATATTGAACTTAGATCTTCCTACTTGCGGCTGGGATTTCAGGTATACAATGGCATTAGACATTTCTCCGATGGATCCTTCCTTCTAACAGAGCTTATAATTTTCTTGGGACAACGTCTTACGTTGCCTGGGCATGCCTCAAGCTTGCTGTGAAGCCAAAAATGACCTTGAACTTCTGATCCTCCTGCCTCCTGCTATGGAGTGCTGGGATTATATGTGTGTAAAACTATGCAGAGTTTCTGTGGTGTTCGGGACCACAGCCATAGCCTGTGAGACCACCTAAGCTTCACCTCTAGCCCCTCTTCTAATTTTCTAACACATTTTTCCCCATCTATTTCCTATTTTTTATTTCCCCCTTGATTCAGTTGTGAAGCATCCTTCCTCCTACTCATGTCTCTTGCTATGCTCTCTCCTCAGGGGTTGTAGTTCACACAACTTGAGGCTGACTCAGAGTGTGGTCAGAAATACCCATTATTCTCAGCATCACATTCCCTTGTAAGATGGTGTGCATAGAGACCCTTGAAGCTCACCACAGGACGTGTGCACAACTTGTGAATTTTCTTCTGAATTCTGAATTCACCATTTAATACCTGATCGTGAACAAGAGAAGCTACATAAGCTTACTCATAGCAATGCTGGTGTGATGGTTTGTATATGCTCGGCCCAGGGAATGGCAATATTAGAAGGTGTGGCCTTGCTGGAGGAAGTGTGTCATTGTGGGGATGGGTTTGGAGAGCTTCCTTGTAGATATCTGAGGATGCCCAGTCTGCTCTTGGCTTCCCTTGGATAAAGATGTAGAACCCTCAGCTCCTCCTGCACCATGCCTGCCTGGGTGCTGCCTTGCTTCTGCCTCGATGAAAATGGACTGAACCTCTGAACCTGTAAGCCAGCCCCAATTAAATGTTGGGGTTTTGTTTTGTTTTGTTTTGTTTTTTATAAAACTTGCATTGGTCATGGAATCCGTTCACAGCAGTAAAACCTTAACTAAGACGGCTGTCAAAGAGCCAAGAAGTTAAGGGTGTAATGGAGAGATGGCTCTGTGGAGAGGAGTAAGCCTCTACCTGCCCTTCCAGGGACGGAGTTGGTGTCACTTCTTTTTGCCTTCTGGTTGCAAAAGGACTTCCTAGACTTTCTAAGTTAGAACTTGGTGCGGCTTGAATCTGAAATGATCCCCACAGTCATGTGTTTTGTATCCTTGGTCCCCTGGCTGGTAGCACCATTTTGAAGGGTTCTGGAAACTTTAGGAAGTGAAGTGTAGCTGGAGGAAGTCGGTTTCTGGAGCAAGTTCCTTGGGCTGTGTCTTCCCTGGCCACTTCCTGTCACCATTTCCTGTCTGTGAACAGCTGTTCTCTACACGTGTTCCTGATGGATGAAGTTCTGCCCAAATACATGCAACCAAGCAGTCATGGATCCAACTTTGAAACCACATGATCTAAAGTTAGTAATTTCTCCCTTACCTTGTCAGATATCTGGTCACAGCTTTGCAAAAGTAACGAATATAAAAATGAGGCTTTCTTTCATTTTATTTTATTTTATGACAAGTTCATAAAGTGTATGTATATACATAAAATGGACGTATGTACACTGTCTTAGTTAGAGTCACTTTTGCTGTCATAAAACACCATGACCAAAGGCAGGATGGGGAGGAGAGGGCTTATTCAGCTTATATTTCCACAGCACTGTTCATCACTGAGGGAAGTCAGGACAGGAACTCAAACAGGACAGGAACCTGGAGGCAGGAGCTGATGTAGAGGCCATGAAGAGGTGCTGCTCTGCCTTCTTAGAGAACCCAGAACTACCAGCCTTGGGATGGCAACACCCACCATGGTCTGGGCCTCCTCCATCAACCACTAATTAAGAAAATGCCCTACAGCTGTATCTTATGGATACAGCTTCTTCTCAATTAACACTCCCTCCTTTCAACCCTAGCTGCATCAAGTTGACACAAGAAGGCTAGCACATATACTAAGTAGCCCCAGTTGGTTTCAAATTCATAATCCTCTTGGCTCTGCTTGCCAAAAATTGGAAATAATTTTTCAAATATGTCTCAGCTGTGGGAGCTGGGGATTCACCAGGTTAGGGATTTGAAAATCTGGGGAAAAGAAGCCGGAGTTACTAGTTGTTGCAACTCCTTTCCACACTCTACCTTTAGCCCCTCTGCCGCACACTCTGTCTGCTTCTGTAATAGCATTACAGGGAAGGTGGAAGTCTTAGCACTATGGTTCAGTTCTCTGAAATGAGACTAGGCTTGAGTTTCACCCAAATCCCCTCTGCAAGGCTCACTTATCGCAAATGAAAATAGTTACAATGGAGCCCCTTGTTAAACTGGTGCTCCAAGGCTGGTGCTTGGCACTGTGTCTGATACTGAGTGTTCACACTGCCATTGTCCTTCTCCACCCCTGAGAAACCCCAAGCTCAAAGGCAGCTGATGGAACGCTCCATATGTACACAGGTGTCCCTCTTCTGCGGAAGGCCAAAACATTCAACCAAAAACTATACGACGAGAGCCACGCTACCGGACCTGAGCCTTCCTCATTCTACCCACACTGAATATGGCAGGAACTGCCTTGAACAGTTCGCCTGAACTGATGTGTTTTCCTAGTATGGCAGAAATGTCTCCATCATATCAGTTTCTGCTATGTAAATGAATCAACCCAGAATAATAGCTGTTTTTTATTTATTCATGACTCTGCAGGTCAGTGATTTGCTTTGGCCCATCTGGATAGCTTGGCTGCTCTTGCCTGGATCAACTGGTAGGGAATAAGGGGTCTCAGATGGCTTTACTAGTGAGTCTGGCAGTTGATACTGTGGGTTGGGCCAGCTACTGACTTCATAGGGTACTTCATTCTCATAGAGGCCAGCCTGGGCTTCTTATGTGTGGCAGGGGTCCAAGGAGATTAGAGCAGAAGCTAAGTCTTGAAGCCTGGGCTTAATGCTCCAAAAGGTCTCTTCTGTGACATCTATTGAAACCTGTTCTGATTCACAGTCTGGGTAAAGAGGTTTCAGCTCCTGATAGGGAATCAGCAAAGGTGTCTTAGGAAGGTACGTATTGAGGGCTGGGAGAAGTTATTGGTTCTATCTTGGCAAGTCAACCATGCACATTCACCTGTGCATTTATTCACCAGAATAAACCATATCACTCCTTCAAGACAAACATGAATCTCTAAACACTCATCTCATTAGGGCATTAAGCTTAAAGGCTAGGATTGGGTCACCACAATTAGTTCCAGATATGGGTGTGGCCTCTCTCCTATACCAGACTTGATATGTCTGTGTACTGATCTTCAACCAACCAATTAAATCTCAACTCTTAAAGGAAAGGGGTAGATGACATATTCTTCCCTCTTATAGGAGTCTGTACCATTTTGCCCCCAAACACAGAATAGTGAAAAAGGACCAAAAGCAATAACTAGAAATTTCTATTAAGGAAAAGGAAGGTCTGTAGATTCTTAATGCTCATTGGTTCATGACAATTCTGAAACCCATCTGGGCACATGTTTTCGAGGTGTCTTCCAGGGGAATGCTGCAGATTGGATTAATGTTTCTCAGCATCCCATTAAAGGATTGCGCCTGGCTTGGGAGATGGGAACCTTTAGAGAGGGAGGGCAACAGGCTAGGTAGATGGCTTAGCAGTTAGGGTGCTTGCCATGCTTGCAGAGGACCCATATCAGGAGGCTTACAACAATGGGTAACTCCAGATACGGGGACCCCGCATTCTCTTCTGTCCTCTACAGGCACTTGTACATATATTTGCAGACTCACAGACAGACAGGCAGAAAAACAGAGGGAGAGACGGGAATATACACACATATAAAATCTTTAGAAAGTAGGGCAACCTAGGAAGAAGTTGGTGTGCCCTTGGAGGGAACGCTGGTATCCAGCCCCTCCTTGGCTTCTTCTCAGCACTTTCCTGGCCCTTGCTTCCTGGTCTCCATGAGATAGTAGCTTTATTTCACTACTAGATTCTCTCATGGTTTCCGTGTTGCCACCAGTCCAAAATGACATCAAGGACCATGACCAGGGACTGTACCATCTCAAGCTATTCAGCTACTATCCTCCTCACAGGCTGATTTTTCTCAGCACTTGTCATAGTGATGGGTGCTGACTAACAATGTCAATCAGTTTTCTTTGATTAGGAACTGTTCTTGCCTTAGGAATTGGTTCCATTGTCCATGGCCTATCTCTTCATTCTACCTTCTTGGATCAACCCTCAAAAATGTTATGTTCTTTTCTCTGAGAGTTGCCAGACTTGAGATGAAGCTTTCTCTTTGCCCATTGCACTTTAAACTAACTGTCCCTTTCAGTCTAGTCCATTACAGTACAGCCCCCTTTAAATCTGTGTAGAGGCTGCTATGCTGGCCCACACCTGGATTCCCAGATCTTGGGAAGTAATGACTGGCAGATCAGGCATTCAAGGTCATTCTCCAGCACATGAATTCAAGGCCAGCCTGGGTTGTCTTTGACAATGCAATAAGTAATTCAAATAAGGCTACTGTTGCTGATCAAACCAGTCAAACAATGTGTGGTTTTCGGTTTTGTGGAGGGCAGCACCCCACTTCTGGTACAGATTACTGTATAATGATTATTACTATTAAATGAGCCCTCCCCAAATATGTCACTTTCTAATTCTATTTGGGCCACTTGTGTAAGTGCAGTCCGGTGGCAGTCAGCAGTGGCCTGGCTGGGTTTATGGCTTCAGGCACATGCCTGCATCAACACAGGCCACTACTGAGCATATTTGTTTACCTGCTCAAAGAGGCTAGCCTGGGATTCATTCAAGCTATGAAAGGCATCTTAAGATCAAGGCTCAGAAATGATCCAATTTCTGATACATTCTCTAGGTTGAAGTAAATCTCAAACTTGGCCCAGCTTTAAAGGGTCAGAAAATAAACTTCACACCTAAATGGGAGAAGT
>OZ030021.1:1372500-1412500 GCA_964023405.1 Apodemus agrarius
TTATTTCTAGTTTTTAATTTTTATTTTATGCATATGAGTGATTGATTTGCCTGCATGTGTTTGTGTCTTGTGCCCATGGAGGCCAGAAAAGGGCATGTGATCCCCTGTAACTAGAGTTACAGGTAGTGGTGAGCTGTTGCCTGTGAATTGGAAATCAAACCTGGATCCTCTGGGAAAGCAGCAAATGGTTTTAACCACGGAGCCACCTCTTAAGACCCCCAGATACAGTTTCCTAAACTACGAATATTTTGAATCAAGCATCTGCTAATCTCAGTGCAAGATGCAGCAAGATCCTGGCAGAAATCCACGCAGATGCTGAGGGATGATGCTAATGGAAGTCTACAGTATGTCATGCCTGTTTTGGTGTTTAAACACACTAAAGAGCTATACAAGTCTCTGGCTCATTTTATGTTTTTAATCTTTTGTTTATATTTGTATTGTGTGAATGGTTCACCTGCATGCAATGTATGTGCACCAAAAGTGTATCTGGTGCCTTTGGAGGTCAGAAGAGGGCATCAGATCCCTTGGAACTGGGAATTGGAGTTACAGGTGGTTATGAGCCTCAATGTGGGAGCTGAGAATTGAACCTGGGTCCTCTGCAAGGGGAAGAAGAACTTTTAACTTCTAAGCATCTCTCTCCAGCCCCCTTTTATATTTTAATTACATTTTAATTTACCTTTTCTGTATTGTGTGTCTATTCTTGTCCAAGGCACACATACGGAGGTCCAAGGACAGCCTCTGGGTGTCAGCTGTCTCTTTCCCCCTGTGGGTCCCAGGGATCAAACTCCGGCTTGGTGGCGAATGCCTTCACCTGAGCCCTCTCCAGCCTGTCATTTAAAATTAGTTACTGGTCGGACAGTGGTGGTGCACGCCTTTAATCCCACCACTTGGGAGGCAGAGGCAGGAAGATTTCTGAGTTTGAAGCCAGCCTGGTCTACAGAGTGAGTTCCAGGACAGCCAGGGCTACACAGAGAAACCCTGTCTTGAAACCACCACCCCCAAAAAAATTAAAATTAATTACTGAATAATCTCCTCACCTTGTCAAAGTTAAAAGAAAAATGCATATGAAAGTTTGGACGTTGGCCTTTTGGAAATGCTTTGTGTAGAAGCATTTGACCTAGGGTTGGAGATCAGGATGTCATTCGATGGATGGCAGCACAACTTCACGTATGAGATATCTATCTCAGAGACCGGCATTCAGACGAGCCATTCTAGAGAACTGAGATTTCCTGACAAACAGCACAGGCATTTGGAGCTTGCAGTAATCTACACAAATAAACCAGGAGTGAAGCAGCAAGCCTGTGACTGATGCCATGAAGCAGGATGACACAGGACCCTGCCAAAATGAGACGGAGAGGCCCCCTGTCTCCTCATACCTGACACCCACATGGGCCACTTCCCACGGTGTGGGGGATTTAAGAGTTTGAGGTTGCAGAGCCCCAGCCTGTCATCATGTTTGTCTTATTACTTAGTTATGCATTTACTTGTTACTTTTAAAACAGGCCCTTGCTATTTAGCCCAGGCTGGCCTCAAACTTATCACTTCCTGACTCTACCTTCCCCTGCTGGGGTGGCAGGCATAGCCTATCACGCTCGGTGCTGCTATCACTTCTTTAATCTTTTTTTCTGTTTTGTTTTGTTTGTTTATTTGTTTTTCCTGAGATGGGGTTTCTCTGTGTAGCCCTGGCTGTCCTAGAGCTCACTTTGTAGACCGTTGTGGACTCAAACTCAGGGATCCTCCTTCCTCAGCCTCCTGAGTGCTGGGATTAAAGGTGTGTGCCACTATACCCAGCAACTTTAAGCTTTTTTAATATTTAATTTTATTTATGTGAAACTTAATGTGTCTCTGTGTGGCTATTTGCATGGTATACAGGTGCCTGCAGAGGCCAGTAGAAGATATTCGATACCCTGGAGCTAGAGTTGCAGGTACTTGTGAGCCATCTGATATTTGTTGGTTTAGATTCTTCAGAAATCCGCCTGCCTCTGCCTCCCAGAGTGCTGGGATTACAGGCGTGCGTCACCACCGCCCGGCTTCAAAATGTACTTTAATAAGGGTTCTTAAACCCTTAAAGCTCCCATCTATCCCACCCCTAGCCAGAGGTAGTAGAAACGAAAGGTTAAATGGGAATGGGGTTGTGGACCTATTTAGAAATAGTTTTTATTTCTATTCCAATCTTCATTGTCAGCAGTCTGGTCCACCAGGAAAACACCAACAGGAATCGGCAGCTGCAGTCCAGTCCACTCGGCAGACACCACTCACGAATGAGCAATGGCAGTTCAATCCAGAAAAAGCGGTGAGGCTATGCCAAGTCCACGGAAGTGGCAAAAAGCTGCTGGAATAACAAGAGAAAGTCTTTGCTGAATTCCTCTCCGTGATGTCATAAGAAGTGAAAATCAGCAGTGCTGGGCAAGAACACAATGCCAGAGCCTCCTCCCATTGGCATGGGGTCATATTTATATTCTTTCCCATGTGTCTGCTTCAGCAACATCCTCTCATCTGTGTCTGCCTCAGGAAAACATCTTCTTCTAAGACAGTTTTCAGAAAAACAATATAATGGCATAACAGTCTCCAAGGAAACCAAAAAATTTCACTTCAGATGCTGCTGGGAACCAAAATCTGGTCTTCTAGAGAACAGCAAGTGCTCTAAACTGCTAAGCTCTCTCTCTCTCTCTCTCTCTCTCTCTCTCTCTCTCTCTCTCTCTCCCTACTTTTTATCTTTTAATTAAATTTTGAGACATGTTACAGTATAGCTCAGGCTAGCCTTGAACCCACTATGTAACCAGAGATGACCCTGAACTGCTCCTGCTCCCAAGCACTGAGATGTCAAGCATACACCACCACTCCCAGCTTAGCATCACTTTCTAAATGAATGAAATGAGATTTGAAGTCTCAGTGGCTCCCCCCGGGCTTCTGCTCCTCTGCATCAGCCCACTGTGGACTGCTGTAGTCTGGTGCCACTTCTACCAGAAACTAGTTCTACCGGGATGCTTCTTGGACCCCGGGTCATGAGCTCTGCTCTCTGACAGCAAGTGTCCTGACACCTGACTTAGAGATTGCCTTTTAATGGTCCATCTATCGGCTTGCCTGCCAGTATCTGGGGTGAGGGATACTCACAAAAGCTTTACATATATACATGTATACAGAGGGCATGAACCTGAGGACAGCTACTCTGCCCATCTTTGTTTCACTAATGCCCAGTGTCTGGCGAGTATGAGCCCTTGACCAATATCTGCTAACTTATTGACCAATATTATTTATTGACCAATAAGTAATACAGTGTACTTTGATAAATAGTCTAAAATATATAAAAAATGTTTTTTGGAAGACTGCATTTTTTGCATCTGAATATTTTAATGTAAATTGCAATATTCTTTATTCTAAATAAGGAGAACTAAAAGGTTATGTGTATAAAAACCATTTATTTTTCCCTCCTTAGGCAACTCTTGTGCATTCATTTATATCTAAGCCTTGGAATCTTATCAATCAACAAATATTGATTTACTATTCATAAGACATCATTTGAATCTCTAAGAATCAATCAAAGGAACACTAGAGTGTGGGAACTCATCCCTTGGGGGTTAGGACTTCGTGAAAAGAGCCACTCTTTGTTTCCCACTTGTGGAATGTGTGGAATAAGCAAAATTGCAGAGGAGGGAAGAGCCAAATGAGGAGAGAGGCTCATAGCTGTAATCCCAGTGCTGAGGAGGCTAAAGCTGGAGAATTGCTACAGCTCTTAGCCAGTCTGAGCTAGAGTAAGACTCAAACAATGAGGGAGGAGGGGAGATAGGGGAAAGAGAGGGAAGAAAGAAGGGGAGAAGAAGAGGAAAAAAGGAGGAGGAAGAGGAAGGGGAGGAGGGAGAGGAGGAGGATGGGAATGGGAAGGAGAGAGAATAGCTGTAAAAAAGAACTGTGGGCTGGGAATATTGTTTATTCAGTAGAGAGTTTTGCCCAGCGTGCACTTGGGTTTGTTTCCCAGGGCCATGTAAATGGCATGGTGGTGCACACACCCAGAGGGAAGCAGAGGCAGGAGGATCACAAGCTTGGGCTCATGTTTAGCTGCATATTGAATTTGAGGCCAACCTTTTCTACATAAGACCCTGTCTCATAAAAGAAAGAAAGGAAGAAAGAAAGAAAGAAAGGAAGGAAGGAAGGAAGGAAGGAAGGAAGGAAGGAAGAAAGAGAGAAAGAAAGAAAGGAAGGAAGAAAGGAAGGAAGAAAGGAAGAAAGAAAGAAAGAAAGAAAGAAAGAAAGAAAGAAAAGAAGGAAGGAAGGAAGGAAGGAAGGAAGGAAGGAAGGAAGGAAGGTAGGAAGAACGTTGGGAGGGAGGACCATGACAGTAAATAGGAGAGCTTTCTGAGGCTACCCAACTTCCAGCTCAGGGCTCCTCTGCTTGGTTGATGAGTGAACCTTCCCCCGGGTGATTCTCTGGATAAACAGGAGGGGTACTGCAGGAGCTTCTATGCCTCAAAACTCAGGAAACAAGGAAGGGTGATCAACACTTTCATCTTTAAGGCAAGTAAATGTTCTGCCAAGGACCCAGGACAAAGAAGCCATACACTCTAGGCTTGAGCCTAAGTAGAGCCCTAACTTTGGGGCAAGTCAAGGCTGTGGGCCTGAGTCCAAAGGAGTCCCATGTGTAGACAAGGAGGAGACCAGCTCTCTAGACAGTTAGCCCTCTGGCCCACAGACTCCAGCACTGGATACAGGCAAGGAGTTCAAAACCAACCAGGACAGTAGAGAAAACACAAGTCATTGAGGCACAGAGGTGGAAACGCTCAGTGTTAAGCAGAGGAAAAGGGACAGATTTTTTTTTTGATGTTTGGTTGTTTATAATGTGTGTTTGGCTTAGAAGTCTAATAGCTTTTAAATTCCTCGTCATTAGAGGTATAAAGAGAATAATTTTGTTGTGACCTGATGCCTCTTCTGATCTTCTTTATTGACTTTAAGTTTTTTTTAAAAATTTTTTTTAATATCAGACATTATATATACGTGACCTTCTCTATTATCAACCTTCCTAATGCTCCCCTTTAATACAATTCCCCAAGTTGTGGTGACCCAACTATAAAATTATTTATTTCAGGTCTGGAGAAATAGCTCAGTGCTTAGGATTACTGGGTGTTCTTCTTGGAGTCATGAATTGAATTCCTAGAAATAATCATCTCACAATCATCTGTAATGAGATCTGGTTCTGTCTTCCAGTGTGTATGAAGATAGAAAATCATATCATAAAAATAAATAAATATTAAACATTATTTATCTCATTGCTACTTTATAAATAATTTTGCTACTGTTATGTGATATAAATATCTGATAGGTAGGATATCTGATATTTCACCCTGTATTTGATCCCCAAAGGTTGCAACCCACAGGTTGAGAACTACTGTCCTATAGCCATGGGATATATATCCTCAGATTCAACCAAGCATAACTTAAAATGTTTTTAAAAGAAATTTATTTATTTTTATTTTAAATGTAGGATTGTTTGCATGTATGTGCATTGTATGTATGCAGTGCCAATTGAAGCCACGAGAGGGCGTCAAATGCTCCAGAGCTAGAATTACAGGTGGCTGTGAAACATTGTGGGTGCTGAGAATCTAACTTGAGTCCTCCGAAAAGGTTAGTCAAGTGGGCTGCCCACGTCCCTCTGACAGCTTGGCTTGTGATAAGAATTAGCCCATGAACCTCTTCAGACTTTGAGAATTCAGAACCTTAGACTCATCACACAAGATGATAATATCTGTTCTAGCACTCGGGGCAGAGGGAAGAAAAGTCCAGACTTAAACCAGCCAGTGCTACATTGTGACAACCTGTGTCCAAAACACCAGAGTCAGGGTTGGGGTGAGGTAGAGATGTTTGGGTGGTTAAGAGCACTTGTTATTCTTGTAGAGGATCTGAGTTCGATTTCCAGTATTCATTTGGAGGTTCATAACTGTCTGTAGTTCCAGTTGAAAGGGATCCAGCCCCCTTTCCTAACCTCTGGGGGTACTGAGTACTTATGCAAGACACATACAAAAACAAAGGGTATGCACACGTGTACATATACACCCACAGAGAGACAGAGGCAGACAGACAGACAGACAGACACACACACACACACACACACACACACACACACACACACAGCGAAGTCCTCAAGTATACATTGAGAAACAATTTTCTTCTGATTTCACTTTCTTGTGCTTATGAACCTGCCTCCCTATGCAACCAGGAGTCATTGTAACTTAGTGTTTTGTGGGGGAGACTGCTCTGCAGATCTGAAACCCTATCTTGAAAACAAAACACAAAACAAACTAAACAAGCAAATAACCAAACAACAAAAACCCAACCATAGGGTGGCTAGAAGTAACACTCAGCACTCAGCACTCAGCACTCAGAAGACAGAGGCTGAGGCGGCAAATCTTTGTGAGTTCGAAGCCATCCAGAACAGACTAGTGGAGACTATAAAGTGTGACTGTTGCAGAACAAAATCAAGCAAAACATGGGATGGAAAGTGACTGAGGAAGACACACAGCATCCTGTAGCCTCTGCATGCATGCATGTGGCCCATGCCTCTGCACACTCTTTTCATCTCCCAAATTAAACTGCATCAGTAGTAATAAATTCAGTTTGCTTAATAGACCCTCCACATCATATATATACAAAAATTATTTCTTTTTCTTTTTCTTTTTTTTTTTTTTTAGGTTTTTCGAGACAGGGTTTCTCTGTGTAGTCCTGGTTGTCCTGGAACTCACTCTGTAGACCAGGCTGGCCTCGAACTCAGAAATCCGCCTGCCTCTGCCTCCCAAGTGCTGGGATTAAAGGCGTGTGCCACCACGCCCGGCTACAAAAATTATTTCTTAATAAGTACAGCTTAATTGATAGACATAATCTTTCAGTATATGAAGTCTATGAAATTATACCTAATTTAGAGTGATAAAGACAGGAGTGCCCTGTTCCACTGTTCCAAATGTCTATTGACAGGTTGTGTCTAAGACAGAAAGAGTGTGTCTGAGAAAGGAGGGTTGTAAGTTCAAGACCAGTCTGCTCCACTTGCTCGCATGTCTGTCTTTGTGTAAGTGCTATCCTGTTACTATGGCTCTGTGGTATAATTTGAAATCAGGTATTGTGATCTCTCTAGCAGTGTTCTTCCTGTTTAGGATTGCTTTGGCGTGCATGGTCTATGGAGATGCTTACAAATTCAGGTACTAAACGATACTAAACTGAGCCAATACTGAGTAAGGTTGGTGAGATGATGATTCTGATTCTATAACAATTTCAATGATGATCTATAATTAGGCAGCTTGGGACCTATTGACTGGAAGCTTTCTAAACCTATGGGCTGGGAGAGTCAGACAGGAGTAAGCAGGTAGCTGTGGTGGCTCAAAGAAGGTAGAGCCTAGGCAAAGACTGTAACCAAAACTAGACCATAGAAATAGGTTTGGCCAGGCCTTGTGGTACAAGCTTGCAGTCCTAGCACTCAGGAAACCCAGACAGGGGGATTATTAGTTCAGATCCAGCCAGGAATAAACAGTAAGGCTGTCTTAAAAATAAATAAGACTGAGAGTATAGCTCATTTGGTAGAATGCTTGTTCAGTATGCACAAAACCCTGGGTTTCATTTTGACTACCTCATAAACCAGGTGTGGTAGCACATACCTTGGAAGGTTAAAGCAGGAGGATCTGGAATTCAAGGTCATCCTTAGCTTTATACAGAATTTGAAACCAGTCTGAAATGTATGTCACCTTATCTCAAAAATGGATGAATGTTCATGTGGGTCACATAACAATTGGAGTGGAGCTTGTCTCTGACTCTGTTGCCTGCCACTGTATCCCCTTCCCCTAACTGGACTGCCTCTGTGGGCATCAGTGGGAGAGGATGTGCTTAGTCCCACTGTGACTGAATATCCCAGGGTGGGGTGGCACCCAAGGGGGACTTTCCTTCTCTGAGGAGAAAGGGAGGGAGCTTTGGGGGCAGGATTTGTAAGGGTGGGACTGGGAGGAGAGAAGGTGGGGGATGGGAGATGAGGATGTAAAGTGAATAAATAAATAAAATGAATAAAGAAGGAAGGGGGCTGGGCGTGGTGGCACACGCCTGTAATACCAGCACTTGGGAAGCAGAGGCAGGCGGATTTCTGAGTTCGAGGCCAGCCTGGTCTAAAGAGTGAGTTCCAGGACAGCCAGGACTACACAGAGAAACCCTGTCTTGAAAAACAAAAACAAAAACAAAAACAAAAACAAAAACAAAAACAAAAAACAAAAAAAAAAAAAAGAAGAAGAAGGAAGGAAGGAAAGGCAGCAGCAGCATGGACAAGATCAGCCCAAGACACTTGATGCTCCCCTATAGCTTCTGCCCCTACAGGTGAGCATAGGTGAACTCAGATCCTATTTCAGGAAGTAGATCGAGTGTGGAACAGAGAGCACACAGGGTTCTTACCTGCCTTTTCTGGGCTGTTAGAATCCCAGAAATTGTACTTAGGATACTAAAATCCAAGATCCTGTCAACACTTAAACTTCTGCTCCTGAAACTCCCAGTCTCTGGGAACTGGAGCTCTTGACAGGTGCTGCCTGCCAGACAGAGCAGTTACCTGTGCTGCTGGGAGGGTCAGAGGCAGCTTCCTGGTGTCAACTAACCAATGCTTTCCTAAAGGCACCGAGTCAAAATCGGTGCACTTGACTGAGCACAAGGCCCTGGCTTTGCTCTCAACCCTAGCCAATGGCCCAGCCAATGAGTGGCCGGCAGAAATGTGCCGCTCTGGACGAGGAGGAAGGAAAACAGGGGACCTATTGAGCGCCTACCATGCCAGCTCCCACTTTGGCACTCAAAATGGTCAATTTTAGCTGATCAGGTTCATTTCGCAACTGGGTTATGTGATTCCCAAGCGTTATCTCTGGGTAGAGGTGTGAAAACAGAGCCGGCTTGGCTCAGACTTGCTGCCTGAAGGAGGGTCTTTGTGTGAGGCTCAAGGTGGGTAGGGGAAATGAACACAGGATGCTACTCAGGGCCCCCTGGCACATGTGGTTTTTGCTTCGCTTCATTCATTTGAGACCAGGCCGTCGTCTGCTTACATCAGAAGTAGAGGAGAAAACACTTGCGCCGCTATTCAGGATCTTCCCCTCTGCCTAGGGTGAACCCATAGCCCCAGAGATCTATTCTAATGGCTCATGGTAGTCTCCCAAATGTGTCGTCGTGAGCCTTCTGCCCAGCAGGCAGCCGGGGCTGTTCACTGCTCTCTTGGGAGTAAGATGGCGTCATGCCAGCAGCCTCACAAAGTGGCGTTGTTAACTCCCCTTAGATGTTCCTGTGTGGCTTCACTGAAGCAGAGGAGGATCTGTTTACACCAACTGGCCTGTATTGATTCATTTGGGGGATGGGACCGACAATGCTGGCCTCTGTTAATCTCTGGAGTTTGTTGGGAGCATTTAGCCCACGCTGGACGGTGTCCTGAGGTGCGTCTTGGTTGGGGTGATACAGAATTACACCCCTGCAGGGTGAGTTCATTTATAGCCCTCAGAAAACAGGTTTCTGACTTTGTTGGGGGGCAGAGAAAAACTAAGGCTTCTTTAAGAAGTCTGGTTTTGCGGGGGGGGGGGGTTGGGAGATGGACTGAGACTATGCTCCAAGTTAGATCCTTGGAAAATTTGAGAGTTTGGGTGTCACTGAAAATATATGTGAAAAATTAATATTTGGGAGTTTATTATAGAGGTTTCCACAAAATTTGTTTTAAATAAATTATAGCCACGGTTTGTTGAGGAATATTTTGTTTTGTTTTGTCAAGGTCTTAGGTAGTCTAGCTTAGTCTCTGGTTTTCCCGATAGCCAAAAATGGCCTTGAACTTCTCTTCTTCAAGAGCTGGAATTACAGCCTTACGTCACCAAGCCTGGGTCCTATTGAAGAACTTTAACTGTTTATTTGTTTAGTGTTTGAAATGTAATGCCAAATAGCTGAGGCTAGCCTCTAACTCCTTATCCAGCAGAAACTGACCTTGGATTCCCAAATGTCTTCCTTAGCCTCTGGAGTGCTGGAATTGCAGGTGTGTCCCATGGCAGCTTGCTTTTGTTTTGTTATTTATTTTATTTCTTTTTTAAGGGGGAGGAGGTATTTATTTGCTCTGTAGTTCAGCATGGCCTTGAACTCATAGCTCAGGCTAGCCTTAAGTTTGAAGGCCTCTGGCTTCCTGGTAATAAAATTTCAGACATGTATCAACATGCCCTGCTTTAGGCAACATTGTGCTATAAATTTGTTCCCTCTACAAGTGCAACCGCTGCTAAGGAGATTACAAAGCACAGAATGGACCCTTTGTGAAACTGGGAGATAGAGCCCAGAATCAGGGAAAGTCTTTCAAACCCAAAAGCCAGCTCCCTGTAGACCCCCTTCTGTATTCTTTCAGAGACTATCCTCACCCTAAGGCTATGTCCTAAGGTGTCATTGCCAATAGACTTTTCTCCTTTTGAGGGATCTACAACTCCTGTTTGCCTGGTCATCAGTATAAAAACAAAAAAACAAAAAACAAAAACAAAAAAACTCCCATGAAATCTGAAGAGTTCCCAATGACCTTCAAGAAACCTGTTAACCTTACAACTCTACTTCTTTAACCCCCACCTCCCTGGGGAATAAGACACCTTTGGCTGTTCTGTCCTTTTCCTTGAGAACTTTCTAGGTTCTGTACAGAACTCTAAGACACCATCTTCCTCCATATTAGCTAATGGCCTATTATCAATCCATCTATTCTCTACCTGGCAAGCACCATCCCACTGCCAAGCTATACCTCATCCCCACAGCGAGTTTTCTAGAAATCAAAATCTGGAGTTTGGGGAGTTGGTTTGGCAGTTAAGAGCATTTGCTGCTTTTCCAGAGGACACAGGTTCAATTCCCAGCACCCACATGGCACCTCACAACTGTCTGTGATTCCAGTTCCAGAGGATTTGACACCTCTCAAACAGATATACAAGCAGGCAAAACACCAATGCACATTTAGACAGACAGACAGACAGACAGACAGACAGACAGAAATAATTCAGATCTGAGTGCCATCCTATCATATGGCATCTGTACTCCTAAGCCTTCTCTCCCTAGCAACCAATTTCTCCCAGCTGACCAGATGTTCCCCCTGGCCCCTCGGGACTCCCCACCAGTCTCTGCCCATCCTTCCAGATTGTGGATAACAACAATCTGGTGTTTTGTTTATTTTTCTGTCCCTAGTGGCATATAGAAGTGGCAGACCACAGGCAGACCACTGTTATCAGTAATTATTTGCGGAGTCATTTTAAGTGGAAATCTCACTAATACACTCTAAGTACTTTTCAAAATTGATCTCAACCAAATCTAAGCACATGGAGACGTGCTTAGTTGCTTTCCTGAAAGGTACGACACTAGTGTCCACGTAAAGACTGAGAGCTCTGATGTGATCAGAGCTCTGATGAAGGAGGAAAAGTGTGCTCTGGTTTGGGGCTTTTGTTTGTTTGTTTTCATTTTTGAGATCTGATCTTACTTGCCCAGACTTGCTCACACGATTCTCTTGCATTATGGGTGACTACAGGTGGGTGTCCGTCTGTGCCACACCCAACCCGGGGCAATTGTGTCTGTGCCACACCCGAACCAAGGGCAATTCTGTATTAACTTCCAGCTTTTAAGAACAAACTGAAGGAAATGATTCCATCTCAAGGACAAGCAGTCTTTGAGAAAATATTAGAGTCGTTGGCTCAAAAAACTGGGGCTATTGTTATTGCAGAAAAATGCAGCCCTTGGAGATTTGAGTAGCTGTGGGTCTGAGGCTCTCTCGTCTCTTGCCAGGGCATCATCCTCACAAGGCTTTATGCAAATTTCATATGTGTGTGTGTGTGTGTGTGTGGGGGATGTTTTCTCCCTCTCTTTTTGATAGTACTGGGAATTGAACCTACGGTAAATGCCATCTCACTGATAACCATGTTTCTCTCTCTCTCTCTCTCTCTCTCTCTCTCTCTCTCTCTCTCTCTCTCTCTCTCTCTCTCTCTCTCTCAGTGTTGCTAATATACCCAGGCTGGTCTTGAAGACACTCACAGGCCTTGCATTTGTAACCTTTCTACCTTCGTCTCTCATGTAGGTGGGGTGAAAGGCCTGAGGTACTAAGCTTGGCAACTGCTTGCATTTTTTTTTTTCATTTGTAAGATGAACATTTTTATTAGGCTTCCCTCAGACTCATGATGTGTTAGAGGATAACCCTGGGCTTCTGGCCCTCCCACCTGTACTGGTCAGGTGCTGGGATTGAAAGCATGTGTTACCATACTAGGCATGTATGCTGCTGGAGACAGAATGCACAGCTCTGTGCATGTTAGGCTACTTCTCTGTTCCTTCTTGAATTAAAAAAATATTTATTTTGAGCTGGGCGTGGTGGCGCACGCCTGTAATCCCAGCACTTGGGAGGCAGAGGCAGGCAGATTTCTGAGTTCAAGGCCAGCCTGGTCTACAGAGTGAGTTCCAGGACAGCCCGGGCTACACAGAGAAACCCTGTCTCAAAAAACAAAAACAACAACAAAAAATTTTGTTGCATGTACATGCCTATATATCTCTGGTGTGTGTGTGAGTGTGTGGGTGTGTGTTTGCAGTAGTGTATGCATGTGTGTTTAGTACCCAAAGAGGCCAGAAGAGGGCATTAGATGTTTGGGAGCTACAGGCACAGGTGGCTATAAGCCATCTGACTTCAGTGCTACCAACTGAACTCTGGTCTTCTAAACGGCAAGCAAGCAACTTAACCACTGATCCATCTCTCTAGTTCCCATACTCAACTCTACAAATTTAAATAGGAGATTCTGAAAGATGAAAAAAGTTCTCCGAAAGCCAATAAACAAGATGATGGTGGTGGTAGTGGTGGGGATATGATGGGGACCCTTTGGTCCATGGACTTCCTGGGAACGATTCAGGAGGTGGCTGCCTGTATGAGTCCAGTTCAGATGGCCAGGCCTGGAGTATGGAGGACCCTGAAACAGTGCTTTGTTCTGCTTAGTCATCTGTTGGGGAGAAAGCCTGGGCTC
Organism: Apodemus agrarius; assembly: GCA_964023405.1. Lineage (NCBI taxonomy): Eukaryota > Metazoa > Chordata > Mammalia > Rodentia > Muridae > Apodemus > Apodemus agrarius. Next base: position 1,385,487 of record OZ030021.1, read on the forward strand.
AAGTTCACAGACAGGAGTGTGTTGGGTAGGAGGTTCAGGAACAGTATAATTCCTGTAACTGCCATTTGCTGAGTGTTTATTGTATCCGTGCAGAGGGGAATCTTCATGAGCAGTCCTCTATGTAGCTTCATGCTTTGACCTTTTTTTTTTTTTTTTTTTTTTTTTTGCTTTTTTGGTTTTTTCGAGACAGGGTTTCTCTGTATAGCTCTGGCTGTCCTGGAACTCACTCTGTAGACCAGGCTGGCCTCGAACTCAGAAATCCGCCTGCCTCTGCCTCCCAAGTGCCGCATGCTTTGACTTTTTATCTGTGTCGTCTTTAGATTTTATTAAGCTCAACTGGGCCTTGAACTCACTCTGTGGATGAGGATGTCCTTGAACTCCTGATCCTGGCACTTCTATTTCCCAAGTGCTGGGATTGTAAATGTATGCTACCACATCTGATACTTTCTTATTTATTTATTTATTTATTTATTTACTTACTTACTTACTTACTTACTTAGAGGCAAAGTCTCAAACCCAGGCTGGCCTTCAACTTCCAATGTAGTCCTATTCTTTATATAGTTGAGAATGACCTGCTTCCATGTCTCAAAATGCTGGTTGATTCTGGGAACTAAACCCAGGGCTTATGTAGTCTAGGCAGCTACTCTACCAACTAACCTACATCCCTAGCAGCTTATTCTTAAAAAAAAAAAAAAAAGATTATCTTACTATATAGCCAAGGTTGGTCCTGAACTCACAATCCTCCTGCCTCAACTCTCTAGGGCTGGGATTACAGCTGTGTATCACCAGAATAGATTTTTTTTCTCCATTTCTTTCCCTTCCCTTCCCATTCCCTTCTCCCTCTCTTCTCTTGAGACAAGATCTTGCTGTGTAGCCTTGGGTGGCCTGGAACTTTATTATTCTACTGAAAAGAAATGAGAGCTTCTGGGTAAGTAATAAGTTCATAATTTGAACCCAGGTCCAATTAAACTTAAATTTTATTCATGCTCCCCAGTACCCAGCCAATCTCCCAGCAGTGTCGTGGTATCGAATGAATAAACAAAGCCTAACGAATGTAGCCTCTCTCTCCTGGGACTTCAGGGAAGACCTTTTGGGGGACATTAGGGGGAAGACATATGCATAACACGATGGAGATGTCTGGCTTAAGAAAAGACTGCGGGCCTCAGACAGGGGCGCACCTGGCTTAATTTGCTGACTCAAACTTGGTACCAGCCAAGGGCACGTTGCCTACCTCAGCCTCCACTTGTCACCTCTGAGCTGGACTCTTGATCCCAATCTCACAGAGCTGTGGTGAAGAATAAAGGAAGAGGTGTGTGCAAGGCTCGGAGCCCTACTTGGCACACGGGGAGGAGGCTCTTGGCAGTGTGGGCCTTCAGGGAGTGCAGCTTCATGCTCTAATAACATGAGCAGGTCTTCCAGAACACCATGGTTCCACCCTTCATTATCTCATTTGACCCTTACAACAAGCCTCTTGGCTATCTCAGCTCCCTTTAATTGCCGGCTTCAGGCAAAAATTGTTTACCTTCATATCTCTACTTCCTCACTTCCATTTATACCTCAAACCGATGGAATCTGGTTTAGACCCATCGGGTCTGCTCTGGTCAAGGTTATGTGTATAGTTGGCTTGGGGTAAAAATTCAGCAGCGGACCCTGAAGTCCTGTTTTGCCTGTTTCAACATTTGTACATCTTTCCTTTGGTCTTTAGATATGCTTGCTTTTCTTCTTTCCTGCTTTCCCCACGGCCTCCTTGGAGCCTTGAGTGATTCCTTATTGTCCAGCTATCCTAGATGTTACAAAGACACTTCTGTTCTCTTCATAGTCCACAGCCCTCCCCCCCACCTTGCCCCTGGATTCTCTTCCCCTAAGTGGTGGAGTAATTTCCAGATGGTGTCCTCTTCCTCCATGCAACCCACCCATAGGAGAACGCCATAGTCCAAACTCAGCATGGCAGCTGGGTGCTGCCCATATGGTGCCTGCCTACCTCCCACGAAACCTCCTGCCTCCCGGCCCACCCCCTCCCCCAGGGCTTCTCGCCTCCTGGCCCCTCCTCTGCACTATTGCCAATGGCTACCACCTGCCCCTATGAAGCCTCAAAGTAATTGCCAGGTCATCAATCGCCTCCTTTCTTCCTTTCCTTTCCCCTCCCTCTTTCTTCTCTTTCTTTTTACCCTCCTCCTCTTCCTGTCCCCTCTCTCACTCTCTTTTGCTATTTTCTTGCTCTCTCTCAGTAAATTCAGGGCCTTCTACGCGCAGGGCGAGCAGTGTACCACTGAGCTCTATCCCCAGCCTCTTCTCATCCTTGGGACTCTTGGTTCTGCCTTCCTGACTAAACTGCCATTTGCGCCTCAAACTGCTCACTACCCCATCTTCAGCCATGTCTCTGGTCCCTGGTGTCTGGAAGGAAAACCACACGTGGTCTAGCTCAGATGTCTGTCCTGCACAGAGATCAGCATGATGAGCCTGAGCTGCCCCAACACAACCCTCTGCATGTTATTTGGGGGTCTGTGACTTTGAGGGTGGACCAAGGATGATCACTCTAAAGAGGAAACGTGAGCCAGAGAGAGATGGCTCAGTGGTTAAGAGCACCAACTGCTCTTCCGAAGGTTGTGAATTCAAATCCCAGCAACCATAATGATGGCTTACAGCCATCTGTAATAAGATCTGATGCCCTCTTCTTGGGTGTCTGAAGACAGTTACAGCGAGTGAGTGGGGCCATAACCAAAAGTGTTGGAAGACAGCTACAGTGTACTTACATATAATAAATAAATAAATAAATAAATAAATAAATAAACAAATTTTTAAGAGAGAGAGAGAGAGAGAGAGAGAGAGAGAGAGAGAGAGAGAACACGAGAGAATGAGAGAATGAGAGAACACATGTACTCTGCCAAGTGCTGGCTGGGGCAGATCAGGGCAGGAAAGAGGAGCTTTGGACTGTTGGTCCAGTTCTCCTGGGGTTCACACCACCACGTCTCCTTTTGCTTAAACCAGATGAACTCTCTTTCTACAGTCTCTCCTCCCAAGGGTTGTTCAGAAATAAAGGGCATGTAGTCTGTCACATGTGGCGATCCTGGGATTGACTGCTGGGCAGGCACTCTGCCCTTTTTATTCATTTTATCTTAAGACACGTTTCTCGCTAATCTCACATTACCCTTGAACTGTCTCTGAACGAAACACTGAGTGGAAGGTGGCTTCGTGCAAGATGTAATTTCTATGAGAAAACACTCTCTGCAGAGTAGAGATGAATGAGTGTATTAATTTGGGCATTTTTTTTTCTGTCTCGACTAATGATCAAGGAAAATGGATTTGTAAAATGTAAACATTCTTGTGCAGTATTTATAGCTTCTCTAATATTGGGGACAAAGGTCCCTGAGCAGGAACAGGCTGATAGCATGTCTTTTACAGGGTGATTGTAATCTAAATACAACAGAAAAAATCGCTCTACACAAAGCACCCGACTAGGTCTTTTCTCTTTTTTTTCCCCTTAGTTCTTTCCTTATTAATTTCCTTTCTTTGAGAGAGGCCCTTTGGCAAGGAGGACAAACAGTGACTGAATGAAAAGCCAGTGCCGGGCTGGTTGATAGAGAGCAGTGTGCTAGGCCCGGGAGGCCTCAGACATCCTGGGGGCCAGTCCTCCCTTTCACACCTGAGGGTGTGGATCCGGGGTTGTAGTCTGGAGAAACACAAAGCCTCATCTTGTGGAATTTCCCTCCCAGACAATGTTCTATGTGATACACAGGGATATACAAAATGATCTACAGAATTGATAGTTTAATAATGGGGGGAAAACTATGTTGGAAAGAAATTCTTGAGAGTATTTTTTGTTTGTTTTTTGTTTGTTTTGAGACAGAGACTCATGTAGCCGAGGTTGGCCTCAAACCCCCTATGTAGCTAAAATAAAAAGTGATGGGTACCAAATGCCTGGTTTTATGCAGGGCTGAGGATTAAACCCAGGACTTTGTGCAAACTAGGCAAGTACTCTATATCAACTAAGGCAAGTCCCAGCCCTCTCCATTCTGGGTTTTGTTTTGAGATGGCGTCTCTGCAGCCTAGGATGGATAACAGGTGTGAGCCACCACACCAGGGAAGGAGAACTGCCGGCCTGGTGGATCCTGCCTGTAGAGTCAATGCTTGGGTGGTAGACACAGGAGAACCTCAGATCTGAGGCCAGTCTGGATCTTGGTTTTGTTTGTTTGCTTTGTTTTTTGTTTTGTTTTTTTTTTTTCAAGACAGGATTTCTCTGTGTAGTCCTGGCTGTCCTGGAACTCACTCTGTAGACCAGGCTGGCCTAAAACTCAGAAATCCACCTGCCTCTGCCTCCCAAGTGCTGGGATTACAGGCGTGCGCCGCCATTGCCTGGCAGTCTGGATCTTGTAGCAAGTGACAAGGTGATTTGATGTGAGGCGCCCTGTCTCAGTAAAAGAAAAACAGTCCTTTATTTACTTCTGCAGTGGCCTTTATTCTCTTTGGTATGGAAGTAAAAACTTTTCCAGGAAAAGTCAGTATTGCCTTGTGCATCCAGTTTACCACTCAGTGAATGTTGTGCTCTTGGGTCTCTTTCTTCTGTTGGCCCTTTCCCATTTTCTGGGCATTTAGATTCTCCTCCCCAGCTCCTGCCACCTCTCCTCAGCTTTAGTCTGGCATTCTTGCAGTGGGAGTAGATTTGCACGCTCTCTGAGACCCCTCCCCTCCAACATTCTCTTTATGAGCATTTTATCTTCCTGTAACACGCATGCAGTACTCAAGGTGGCTAGACAAAGGTGTCAGATCCCTGGAGTCTTTCATAAAAACACTGAATCTGCCGGGCAGTGGTGGCACATGCCTTTAATCCCAGCACTTGGGAGTCAGAAGCAGGTGGATTTCTGAGTTTGAGGCCAGCCTGGTCTACAGAGTGAGTTCCAGGACAGCCAGGACTACACAGAGAAACCCTGTCTAAAAAAAAAAAAAAAAAGAAAGAAAGAAAGAAAGAAAGAAAAGAAAAAAGAAGAAGACGATGACGACGAAGACAACAACAACAACAACAACAATAATAATAATAATAATAATAAGAAGAAACAGAAACACCGATTCTGGCCAGATTTAGCATGCATGCCTTTAGTCCCAGTATGGAGGAAGCAGAAGTTGGCAGATGCCTCTGTGTGTGAGGCCAATCTATATGTTGAGCTCATGGTCAGCCAAAATGAGTGAGACTGTATCTAAAATAAAATAAAGAGAGAACACTAATTCTATCGCTGAGGAGTTCACCCCATGACCAGATTTAGTTCCAAAAGCTCCACTTCTTAAAGTTGCCACTTTAGGGACTAAGATTTCAGTGTACAACGGAGGAGGGGCAGAATCATTTAATCCATTGCAACGGATTAACCATTTAATCCATTGTTTCAGGCTTGAAGTGCAGAGCGTTGGGGGTGGGTGTCATCGGGGGTCATCCTTGCAGAGCCCGATGTGCTATTGTTTCTAGCTCGCTTGGTGCCCGGAGCCCAGGGCTAAAAGCTCAGGCTGGTAAGCTGGCCTGACTTCCTCTCCACTTGGCTCTGCAGCTGTTGACAGGCCTCTGGCCCTTTCCTGGCACAATCCTGGGCCTCGGGGGGTTAACACTCCTGGGGTTTGCTCTGTGAGAAGAGTGAGCACCAAAGGCCCAAAGGCCTCCAGCTGGGTTGATTCTTCTGCCATGCTCTCCCTCTGGGGAGAGGCAGCGCTGCCACTCTCCTATTGCTGGCCTGGACAGCACAAAGCTATTCTTTCATAACTGCTTCCTGATACGCCTTCCCCCAGAGAGCCCTTTAAAGGCAGTGACCGTGTCTCTTCAATATCTGCAGCCTTGTGTTTAACCCCAAGTGGGCAATTCAGACGCCACTGCATGAAGTGATATTCCGTTTGAGGTATGAACAAGCTACACAAAGTGACGCCTGTCTCTCATTCCAGGCATTTCTAGTGAAGGGACATGGATCCGATCACCAGAAGACTGTTCTAGAAGACTTTCAGTTAATCAAGACAACAAAAGCAAGTGGGAAAATTGTTACACACACATGCTCTCTCTCTCTCTCTCTCTCTCTCTCTCTCTCTCTCTCTCTCTCTCTCTCACACACACACACACACACACACACACACACACACACACACACACGCAAACATGAACACACTGCTAACCATGGCCTTATGATGTGGACTCGACCCTCGTCCTCCTCGGATGGGGCATTAGGAGAAAAATAACCCATCAAAACCATTTTTTGATGTTCTCATTGCCATTATAAAGTAAAGCTTAGATTAGGTAAAGTGCAAGTGAAAATAGGTATGTCTACACCATACATCTCAAAGCCTTTTCAATGAGAGGGAAGGAAAACAAACACTTCACATGGAACATGTTTGTGTCCTAGGAACTTTCCCGAAGTGTCTTCTCTTCCTCTCTTCCCTCCTCACCTCCTTTTCTCTTCCCTCTTCTTCATTCTGTTTTGTTTGAGGGGAAAGTAAAGTAAAGGTGGTAGACTCTTTTTCTTTAAGTAAAACTGGGTCTCATAATTCAAACTGGCCTTGAACTCACTATGTAGACCAGGATAACCTTAATTTGTCATGTATACAAGGCTAGCCTTGAACTCCTGGTTCTCCAGCCTCTACCTCCTAAGTACTAAGAATACTAGGATTGTTCACTAGCCTTACCTTCCTTCTTTCCTCCCTCCCTCCCTCTCTCCCTCCCTCCCTCCCTCCCTTCCTTCCTTCCTTCCTTCCTTCCTTTCTTCCTTCCTTCCCTCTCCCTGCCCCTACAATTCCTGTTTCTCTTTCTTCTTTCTTTTCAACAGTGTTGTACTGCACAGCTCTGCCTGGCCTGTATCTCTCACTTCTCCTGCTTCAGCCTCCTGATTGCTGATATCCAAAGGCTTCTTTTGACCATGAGGACATCTATCCATCTCCCAAGTTCTTCCTTAGTGTCTGTCTTCAAGGATTTGACAATGTAATCTTCATCTAGTCACAGCTTTTCGGAAGCTGAGACAGAAGAAGTTAGACATTTTTAAATAAAACCCATAAGATATGTTTTTGAAATATGCTCCTTACAGCCTTTGATAACCATTACCAAGTGAGAACACAATCTGCCCAAGTTTTGCTGTGTCTCAGTGACACAGCAAAAGGATTGTGAGTTGTGAGCTGCTCTCTTGTTTTCCCAGCATCCTCTAGCCCTGCTGGCCATGGCCTGATGATGGCTGGAAAGCCTGCTGTAAATAGCAGGTCTATGACAAGGGTTCTCAAATGTGAAAGTGGGGTTGAAACAAAGAGAAGGCCCCAGCCAGACTTCCTCTGTTAAAGATTATCCAACATGTCTCCTAGGTGCTGCCGTTCCCATAAATTCCAGTAGCTGTAAGCAACTCTGTCTCACCTACTGTAACCTGACGGCTTTGCAACTCTGCCAAGGACCTAGCCACAGGTTCCAGGACTCAACTGATCACAGGGGAATGGACCTTACGGCGAAGACTCCGAGAGTTTGGAGAGTGATCTCCCGTGCTCATCAATGACCAGAATTCCTAAATTAAATCCAATCCCTGGGCGTAATGACATATCTTAAAATTTCATCACGAGGAATCTGTCATGGAGGCAGTGAGTCTCTCTGGGCGGCCTTACATGAATCTGAATGTTGATTGCTAGGTCTGTGGAAACAAAAATAAGTTTTGGGTTTTTTTTTCTTTTTTCTCGTTTGGGGGAAGCAGGAACCAGGCTGGGGCCTAGCCAGAAGGGTGGGCTAGGAGAAGTCCCCCTCTGCTTATTCCTGACTCCTGGTCTCTTAAAGTGAAGCTGTTGGGCTCATGAGTTGGGACAGAACTCAGCTGTCTTCATCTCTTGGCCAGGCAGGTGGGTAAAGCCAGCCACTTGTGAGTATAAGTGTCCTGAGCTCAAGGGTGTCCTCAGATCTTCAACAGCAGCTCGGCTTCTAACCACACAGTCCGTCCTGAAGGGCAATGTCCCTGGCTGAAATGCATTCTCTCTGCTTGAAGTATTTCAGGCGACTTATGGCCTAGTTAAAACACAGACTCTAACCTTTGCATCAGTGGGCCTGGGTTCCAGGACCACTGTCAATACCAAAATCTATGGACACTCAAGTCCCATATAAAATGATGCAGGTACCATCCTTCCCAGGCTCAGATACCAGTACAGAAGAGGGGACAGGAAGATCTAAGGAAGAAAGGGTGGGTAGAGTGTTGTAGAACACTGCTTCTGAGTGTAACACAGACAACACAGTCTGGAACTCCCAGCAGCTGTGATTACCTGCTTAAGACTGGGCCTGATACCCTATCCTCTCTGAGTGTGTAGGCACTAAATAGTTGCTGGGGGGGGGGAGAGCTTTTCTTCAATAATGTAGCCACTGGTAAGTGACGAAGACCCTGTTTAAATTCAAACAATCCCCTCACCATCTCAGGCACACATTCATGTGTGTGTGCATGTGTGTTAGAAATTGATGGGGAGTTATTAGAAGAGGGAGGGATTAGTAGCAGTTCGGAAGGGGACAAGAAAAGAAAATGACTGATGGAAACATCATGTGCATGTATAGAATGTTACAATGAAACAATATATATGCTATTAACATATGTTAATAATTCTTAAAGTACAATAAAATGCCATGGGGCTAGGGGCGTGTAGCTCAGCAGTAGAGTTTTCCTGGAATGCACCTGGGAACCATTCCTAGGCCTAAAAACCAACAAGGAAATAAGGCCACAGTTTTTGCCTGTGACCTACACATATCCTCTGATATATTTATTATTATTATTATTATTTGTTTTTTGAAGTACTGAGGATTGAACTCAGCCCCTCAATTCGGCTAAGCAAGCACCCTATCACCGAGCTGCAGCAGCTGCCCATATATTTTAAGCCATCTCTAGGTTGCTTATAACACAGAACACATGAATGCTGTGGTTTTCATGCTGTGGCCGAGAGGCCCAAATTCACAAGACAACAGAAGTTGAAAGGTGAACACGGTTGCTCATGTGTTTCAAAAGGTTTTGTGGAGCTTGTGATCTTGGAGCTGGTGATCTTTGAGCCTCTGAGAGGGGCTAAAGTTGTGACGGACAAGAATAGGGTGTTACAGGTAAGCGAAATATCTCACCACGTATACATGCTCATTTGGCAGGAGCTGGTCCTCTGTGCCACTCTGTAGGAACCTGTAACAGAGCCGGGTGGTGTCGGTAGAAGAATCAAAGCTCTTGGAGTCTGGCAGCAGAACTGCAGGATGAATCATCTGGATTCTGCCAGGCTTCCAACGCATGGTGCTCACCACAGATGTGGACTTGGGGCATCCTTCTGCAGATGTGGGCATGAGTGGACTCTGAGCGTCCAGTGGGTGGTCTATTCATCTGAGGCACGCACCTTCTCTGAGGCGCCTTATGAGAAAATCCATAGTTAGTTCAGACTCGGACATTCTGAGAAAATTCCAATCAACCCTTCCTTCTAAGGAAGGAATAACGGTGCCCCTTTCCAGTCCATCTGCAGGGAAACGTGGACTAATACCCAAAGTGAGGGGGCTGTGCCGTGCTGGCTTCCTTTCTGGCTTCCTGCTTCACTCTTCTGGAAAGCTCTTTGCTCCTCCCATCTTATTTTGTCTGGCTGCAACTTCCTTTCTCACTCCCCCATCTAGCCCAAATTGTCCTTAGGCTCTGTTTGAAGGACCCGGAGTGTGTGCACGGAAAGATTAAGCTGTCCTTTTTATAAAGGAGAAATGCATTCAAAATGGGGCACATCAAAAGTAAATGTAGGTGACAAATGTTTATATTTGGAAAGTGCTTCTGCTTTGATCCTAGTCTCTAGTTCTTGAGAGCTTGACAAATGTGCCCTGGGGGCCTTGGCTTCAAATGTCTTCAGTAGGCAGAGCCCTTCACTTGACCTGAAATTCATTTGATCTTGCACTTGCTGCTCCCAATGCAGAGGAAGGATCTGCACTTGCCGAAGAGCCCTCTTCTGCTTCTCTGCGGCGACCTAGCAGGTGGTGGGCTAGCCTTGCTCCTCAGTCTGGATCCCAGGATTCTAAGTTCCAAGGCCCATCAAAAAATGATCCTTGATCTCCTCTGCCTTCCTTCTTCCTCTGGGATGTCTTTTTTGTTTGGTTGTTTTTTTGAGACAGGGTTTCTCTGTGTAGCCCTGGCTGTCCTGGAACTCACTCTGTAGACCAGGCTGGCCTCGAACTCAGAAATCCACCTGCCTCTGCCTCCCGAGTGCTGGGCTTAAAGGCGTGCGCCACCACTGCCTGGCTTTCCTCTGGGATGTCATGCAGAGCCTTTTCTGGCCAACCTCTGACAGTTTTTTGGGAAGGTGCCGGAAATGATGTTTCTAGGAGGGCATTTTTGAAGAAGGGGTAAAGATAAGTATGGCATTGAACTTCTATTCAGATCTCCTGTTGGCTACATAACTAACTTTCTTGTGTGTGTGTGTGTGTGTGTGTGTGTGTGAGAGAGAGAGAGAGAGAGAGAGAGAGAGAGAGAGAGAGAGAGAGAAAGGGGGAGGGAGGGAGAGAGATTAGGGAATTAGGGAAGAACATATATCATGTGGCATGTAGGTGAGAGTCAGCAGAAAATTTTATGGGTTTGGTTCTCCTACCTTTACCTGGTTCTGGGGATCAGACTCAGGTTAACCCCCCTCCTTTTTTAGGATAGTATCTCATGTAACCCAGGCTAGTCCTGTACTTAGCACTGTAGCTAAAAGTAACCTTAAACTTCTGATCCTCCTGTCTGTATGTTCTTAGGATTGGCCCTTAAGGCATATGCCACCATGCCTGGTATATGTGGTGCTGTGGGACTGTCACTCCAGACTAGAAGGGAGGGCAGTATTACTTGACACTGGGAGCTGGGGCCATTGGGTAGAGGCTGGACTACTGTGACTCCATCTTGGAAGAGATGCGTCCTTTCCTAGAGGGGAAGAGAGGGTTCTCCTCCAGCTTTCCAAACCCCACAGAACCTTTTGCTGGCCATTGTTGGACCAGATAGAAGCAGTTGGTACGGTTCTAGGAGGCAACCTTCTAGCTAGCTAGCTAGCTCTGTTACCTGTCCCAGAGACAAGGCAGACCGGAAGGAGCGGGAGGTTTGCTTAGGGTGCCCCCATTCTTTGAAAACCAGTGCACGGCCTGTGGCAAGACAGACAGAGTTATCCTCCCTGAAGGGACGCTCCCTGGCTCTGATGTTCCCATGGAAACGTTTATCCCTTATAACTGTTAGAGTCCCTCAGCAGTGACTATGACCCACTTTCCTGTTCTTGGGACTCGTGGCTTCAGCAGATGCTATTTCTAAGAATGTTCTGAATACTATGAATTCCCACACTGGTCACTGAGAGGCATGGATAACTAAAAGATACACATCGTCTGGCTCAAGACGGTGATGCTGAATCCTGGAGTTGCTGGGGTGTCAGGACTTACCTGACTATGACAGTGTGCTGTCTAGTCCATGGCTGTTGTGTGACTGTTAATGCAGGCATGTAGATCCTGCCCCTTTTTCTTATCTTCAGGGATATGTGAGAGTATACTTTTCTGATAACATGGGCTAGAGTCACAGGTGGCCAAGTAACGATCTGGAAGGGCAGGATTATAGACTGGACACCTCTGGGTCACCTTGGGAGAGAAACTTTGTGGCCCTGGGCCAAGTGTCTCTGGCAAACAAATTATGTTTAACAATTTTTTCTTATAAATATATGTTCATTTGAGAAAAATATTTTAAATTAATAATAATAATAATAATAATAATAATAATAATAATAATAAACTTTTTAGTTAGGGTCTTATATAGCTTAGTCTGATCTCAAATCTTCTATGGGGTCAAGGCAGTTCTGGAACTCCTGATCCTCCTTCCTCCACCTTTCAAGTATGGCTGTGATAACAGCTATCATCTACTAGGACCCTTCATTATCACAATATTTAAGGAAGAAAAGAACATGTTGAGATATTCTAACTCCAGCACTAAAGATGCCTGGACAGGAGATAACACAAGTTTAGCATGGTTTGGGAGTATAGTGTGATACCCTTTCTCAAAAACCCAAGAAGAGGAAAAGGTTAAGAATGGTTGCAGAAACCCTCTTTAACGCCAAAAGCACCATTGCTAATGATTGCTTTTGTAAAAAAAAAAAAAAAAAAAAAAAAAAAAAAAAAAAATTGTCTTTTTGGATTTGGTTTTTTCGAGACAGGGTTTCTCTGTATAACCCTGGCTGTCCTGGAACTCACTCTGTAGACCAGGCTGGGCTCAAACTCAGAAATCCGCCTGCCTCTGCCTCTCAGAGTGCTGGGATTACAGGCATGCGCCACCACCGCCCAGCTAGATTTTGTAAATTTTTATTTCCTTGTTTGAGGCTGGTTCTCATGTTGGAACCTAAACTAGATCTTCCTGCCTTGGTCTGCAGGTTGTACGTGGGAGTCACAGAGTGCTGGGATTGTGTGTGAGAGTCACAGAGTGCTGGGATTGTGTGTGGGAGTCACAGAGTGCTGGGATTGTGTGTGGGAGTCACAGAGTGCTGGGATTGTGTGTGGGAGTCACAGAGTGCTGGGATTGTGTGTGGGAGTCACAGAGTGCTGGGATTGTATGTGGGAGTCACAGCGTGGTGGGATTGTGTGTGGGAGTCACAGAGTGCTGGGATTGTGTGTGGGAATCACAATACTCAGCCTAATAACTGTGTAAATGTACCTTTGATTTAAAAAAATGACTATGAGGAAGGCTTTTATATATAGCCACATACCTTTTCATGCAGTTTATTTTAAAAGTACTGTACTTTTAAAAGGTTTGTTACAACAGCCTAGTAGACAGTCCCACTGAATTGTGGTCAGCTATTTGTATTATAGGACTTTGCACCCATCCCATGCCCTATAATTCTAGAGCCCAATTCTCTAGAAAGATAAATGAAATATAAAAATGTTAAATAACGTGACATTAAAACCGGCCCACACTTTTAAATCTTTCATGCAGGAGACAAAAGCAGGCTGTTCTGGGTAGACTTATGTTAACTTGACATAAAATATAGTCATCTGAGAAGTGGGAACCTCAGTTAAGAAAATGCCTCCACTGAGGAGCCAGGCAAGGTGGTGCACACCTTTAATCCCACCTCAAGGGATGCAGATCTCTATGAGTTCTAGGCCAGCCTGGTCTACAGAACAAGTTCTAGGACAGCCAGGACTCTTTAAAAAAATCAGGCTTCGGGCCAACCGATAGAGCATTTTTCAAATTAGTGGTTGATGGGGGAAGGCCCTGGGCAAGTGGTCCTCAGTTCTGTAAGAGGACCATGAAAGCCATGGGAAGCCACCCAGTAGGCAGCACTCCTCCATGGCCTGGGCATCAGTTCCTGCCTCCAGGTTCCTGCCCTGTGCGAGTTCCTGTCCTATTTCTCTTGGTGATAGACCACAGCATGGAAATATAATCCCCCAAAACCCTTTCCTCCCCAACTCGCTTTTTGGTTATGGCGTTTCATCACAGAAATACAAACCCTGACATTACATAAACAGATCTCTATGTGTTTGAGGCCAGCCCAATCTACATAATCAGTTTCAGGCCAGCCAGAGCTACATAGTGAGATATTGATAACAACAATAATAATAAGCAATAAGTGTTAAATTTTGGAAAAAAATAGTATTTGTGGAAGAAAGACAAAGGCTCTGTGTTTTCTTGGATGAATTTAAATTTTTTCACATGAAAATCCTAATGTAAAAATGGACAGGGAGCCGGGCGGTGGTGGCGCACGCCTTTAATCCCAGCACTTGGGAGGCAGAGGCAGGTGGATTTCTGAGTTCGAGGCCAGCCTGGTCTACAGAGTGAGTTCCAGGACAGCCAGGGCTACAAAGAGAAACCCTGTCTCGAAAAACCAAAAAAAAACAAAAAACAAAAAACAAAAAAAAAAATGGACAGGGAAACACAATTCTCCAATTCCATTTAGTAATTCTGTTATTATTTCTATTGGGGGGGAATAGAGTCTTGTTATTATTCCAGGCTTGTCTTGAATTCTTCATCATCTTACCTCACTTTGCTGAGTGTCATGAGCACAGTTATGAACCACGAAAAATGGCTCAGGTTGTCAGTGCTCTCAGATAGCATTTGGGAGGCCCAGGGTTTGATACTCATCATTGGAAACAAACAAACAAACAAATAAATAAATAACATGTCTTTTTGTTGTTGTTGTTCTTCTTCTTGTCATTTTTACCTCTTAAGTTGGCAAAGATAAAAAATAATATAAAACCAGGAAACACAATGCTGAAGAGGTGCCCTTCCCATAAACCCCAGTAGAAAATTCATAGACTGTGACACTTCACTTTTAACATGTGGGTTCTTTTGTTTAATTAGTACTTATTAAGTTTCTGGTGATCAAATATATTTTAGGAACTAAACAGAGTAATATAAAAGTATGTGGGTGGGCCAGTGAGACGCTCGTCACCAATCTAACTGCCTGAGTGCCTCCCCTGGAAGCCACATGGTGGATGGGGAGAATAACTCTCAAAAGCTGTCCTCTGAGTCCTATGTGCCTTTTTCAAGCATGTGACCACACATGTACACAGAAATGAACAAGAATCTGATTATTAATGAGCATTAACACAATAATAAAATAATCAATGTAATTTTGAAAGCTAGAAATATATGTGAGACACAGGTTCCATTCCATGCAGAAGACATGGATGGTAGGAGAGGCTGTAGTTATGCACACGTCAGGCAAGGGGTGTGAACTTAGAACCGAAGGACTTGGCTCTACTCCTGCACACTGGCTCTGTGAATATAGTCACTTTAAAGTCCTAGTCTTCAAGTTTTCCCTGACAAGTGAGTCGAATGGAGATTAAATGTGATTAAAGACGCAAACATTTGTGAATTGCATGAAACTTCTTCATGTAGAGCTAATATGCCTGCAATTTTGAGAAGAACCTCGAGGGAAGGGAGACATTCTCCTACACTTGTAAAGGTTGAGGGTTTGCGGTAAGAGACAGGCTATAGAGAAAGGACAGCCAGGCCAGGTGCAGAGAGCGGTGAGGGTAAGGTAAGGGGGATTTATCACACTGTGTGTGAGGTATCTGTCTGCTCGTGAAAAGGTGTTGTGTGGGTTGGGAGCATTCCTCTGGAGATGTGGACAGACTGGGGATAGTTGTGAGAGAGCTTTGATGGAAAGCCAGAGAAGCTAGACTTTGTTCTGTGGACAATTAGAATTACACAGATTGTTCTGAGACAGGATCTCACCTTATAGACCAGGGAACTCATGGTAATCCTGCTGCCTTGGCTTTCGACATGCTCAAATTAAAGGCATGAACCACAGAAAACTTCAGAGCAGCAGACGAACGCTCATGTCGGTATGATGGCATTGGAGCAGAATAGCAAATGCTCATATTAAAAGTAATTTTCCAATACAGGAAACCAGAGCTCCCTGGAGGGAGAGCTGAAAGGCATGCCTGAAAGACAGAAAGTATTCAAATGAAACAAATGGAAGACATCAGAGACTATAGCTTGTTTGCACACTAGGACCATCCACAGAGTGCAGTGGTCACAGACAGAAGAACTTGGATATTGCAATAGAAGATGTGGTAATAGATTACAACAGTAATTATCATAGTAAGTATTGAAGAAACCCTGCGGATAACTGTACACAAGGGGAGAGACAGGGCATTCATTATTCTCCTTCATTTACCAATGCATTATTCATCCCTTCTTTGCCTCTTTTGGTTTATTTCTTTTTGGGAGGTGGCATTTTTTACTTTTTTTTTTTTTTAAGGCAAGGTTTCTTTGTGTAGCCCTGGCTGTCCTGGAACTTGCTCTGTAGACCAGGCTGGCCTTGAACTCACAGAGATCCTCTTGCCTCTGCCTCCCAAGTGCTGGGATTAAAGATGTATGTCACTACCACACTGCTACTTCACTCCTTCCATATTTAAGTAACGTACTTGTGTGTGTGTGTGTGTGTGTGTGTGTGTGTGCTTGCACATGGCACAGCATGCATAGATGTCAGAGATGTCAGAGGACAACCGTCCAGAGTCAGATTCTCCATGTGGGGCCCAGGGATTGAACTCACATCATCAGGCTTGGCAGCAGAAGTCTTTACTCACTGAGCTATCTTATGGGCCACATAGAGCAATCTTCTTATAAAATGCCAAGTCATGTATATGGATGCTACCCTCAGCAACATGGAAAGCAAACTTCAACCCTGTCTTGAATGTAAGTCATGATTAGTCAATTGCTTCCAAACAACAAATATAAACATGCAAGCAGTGGAGAATGGAGGGATGGCCTTACAGTGGCAAGACAGGGACATTCCAGTGACAGTGCCACCAACACCTGCTGAGCCACCTCGCTGGCCCCGAAAAAAACAGTTTTCTTCCACAGCTCTTCACTATTTTGGGTATCTTCGCACTGTCCTCTCACAAATCCTTCTCTACTACACACAGTTTTATATTCTGTACCATCTAATAGGCTGGGTCTATATAGAGGGCTGGCAGTCTGTTTTCTGTCAATTACTATAAATTCAATTTGTTCACTAAGGTACCTGTCAGGAACATCAGAATAGTCACCTCTCAGGGCACAGCACCCGTTTCAAAGTAGATCATAATGATTTCTTTCTTTGATAATTATTGGCTGATGGTAGGCACAATCTTCACAACAGCAGAGATCAGAGCCTTTTAACGTATCTCTGCTGACGTGCAGAATCTTTGGCTTCATAGCTGTGGTCGTTTGAGAAATTGGCTCTGTGTCTTACTTCCTACATATCCCTGAGGATTTTTCTGACCTGACTGAGGCTCATTTGATGGCACAGCTAGATGGGCCAAGACTACAGGCCATATCCATCACAGTATCCCCGTGGTGGCAGAGGATCTGTGTCTGCGTAGTCCATATGAGGTGCTGATCAGGTAAGAAAATAAATGTCCTCCTTGTGAGCCACTTTGTTATAGCCTTGCTTTGTAAGTGGACAGAAAGGCTCCAGGGGAGGAGGCTGTTGAGATGGCTCAGTGGGTAAAGGCACTTGCCACCAAGGAAGGAGACCTGAGTTTGATCCTTAGAACTCATGGTAGAGAGACCCAATGCCTGAAAGTTATCCTTCACACTTACATGCATGCACACATACACATTCACAATAATGCGAATGTAAATAAGTATTTTTTTAATCAAGAAAAAATTCCACTTTTTAATTAACAAAAAAATCTAAGAAAATGATTGTTCACCGACTCACAGAATTGAAACAAGAGCTTGGACTGTAGAGCATCATTTCCCCTGCTACCACTGTCTTGGTTTTTATTTTTAAAAGATTTACGTATTTTGATTTACTGTGTATTGGTGTTCTCCCTGGATGTATGTCTGTGCACCATGTGTATAGTATGCCATCAGAGGCTAGAAGAGGGTGTCAGATGCCCTAGAACTGGACTTACTGGAGGCTATTAGCTCCACGTGTGTGCTGAGAATTGAGCCCAGGTCCTCCAGAAGAGTAGCAAAAGTTTCTAACTGCTGAGCCATCTCTCCAGCCCCTGTCTTTGTTTTGGATACAGGGTCTCATGTAGTTCAAATTGGTCTTGGATTCACTATGCAGCCAATGATAACCTTGAACTCCTGATCCTCCTGTTTCTACCTCTCAAGTGCTGGGATCACAGGTGTGTGTCATCATGCCTGGCATTGTCTCCTTTTAAAGAACAAGTCAGAGTAATGTGCAAGTGTAAACCCCTGATTCAGTTGGCTAATTATGAACTTGCCAAGTTCATCAAAGGAGCAGGAGAGATGGCTCAGCAGTTAAGAGCACTGACTGCTTTTCCAGAGGTCCTGAGTTCAATTCCCAGCAACCACATGGTGGCTCACAACCGTCTGTAATGAGATCTGATGTCCCTTTCTGTTCTGGTGTGTCTGAAGAGAACAACAGTGTAACAGTGTACTCACATACATTAAATAAATAAATAAACCGGAAGGGGGTGGGGAGAGAGAGAGAGAGAGAGAGAGAGAGAGAGAGAGAATCAAAAGCATTCTCTTTGTATAAATCTGTTTATTGCTACTTTTTATTACCAAGCAAACAAACAAACCCTTGAGCTACCACTAGCACCGCTATAGATAGTAACATTATAAGTTGACTGTCCCACTGTGTTCCACACTGACAAGAGCCCATAAGTGGAACATTCCACCACCACCAAGCAGTTCCTGCTCAGCTTTTCCTGGGCACATTTCTTTTTCTTTCTTTCTTTCTCTCTTTCTTTCTTTCTTTCTTTCTTTCTTTCTTTCTTTCTTTCTTTCTTTCTTTCTTTTTTAGACCTTTTCTTTTTACTTTATTTTAGACTGAGTATGCAGCTCCAGTGGACAGCTTATGGATAGAGCTCTTGCCTATCCTAATAGATACTCAACACCAGCTTAAATATCACATCTCCTCCTATGGCCTGCTGGTCCCTCAGCATTTAAAATCAAAACAAAACAAAAATCATAAATACCAGGAATAGGATGTCTATGATTAGTACCTCAGCTTTTCTTATCTAGGGAGAATTCTTTAAAGATCAAACATGGGGAGGCTGGAGAGATGGTTCTGGCTCCTTTCCCAGAGGACCCAGGTTCAATTCCCAGCACTCATACCTGTGGCTCACAACTATCCGTAACACCAATGGATCCAAAGGGAACCTACTCCCTTTTCTGGCCTCCAAGGGCACTGCATACTCCTAGTGCAAAGGTATACATGTAGTCAAAATACCCATACACTCAAAATAAAATAGATTTAAAAGAAAGGAAAAAAAACCCAAAGAGTGGAAGCCTCATAGCAAAAGCAGACAACAATAGCTCTAGGTTCTTTACAAAAGGGTCTTAAAACATCCTTGTTCTAAGGAAAAGCCACAAAAGAACCAAGGGTGGCTATGCCCTCCCACTCCCAGGAGCTGAGGGGCCAGAGCTTACAAGGAAGAGTTAGTAAGATAAGCCAGCAGAGGTGGGAAGGAAAAGGAAGGAAATAAGCAAGTCAGGCTTTTCCTAACATTTATTTAATTTTGTTTGTTCTCACTTTCTGCTTGTAGAGAATAGACTCACTTTAGTACAGTACTATTTGGTTTTGAACTCACTATGTAGTCTAGACTAGCCTCAGAGCCGCAGTGAATCCACCAGCCTCACCTTCCTGGAAGCTGGGACAGCTGGAGCGAGCCAACCACACCTGCTTGTGAAGTGACTCTCAGTACTTCACGAGAAACCCTTGACGAGATCACGTGGGGTCAAGTGACCTGGATTTCTCGAAAAAGACTTGCCATATGTAGTAGGATATTCTGGGAAAGAATCCCAGTGTAAAATAAAATGTATGCCTTGCATACCCTGGTGCTTTCTCTGAAAGTAATTTCATACAGCATTTTACAGCATTTTGCATGTGAAATAGTTTCATGAGGTGGAATGTTCCACTTATGGGCTCATGTTAGTGTGGAACACGGTGGGACAGTCAGCTTATAATGTTACTATCTATAGTGGTGCTAGTGGTAGCTCAAGGTTTTGTTTGTTTGCTTGGTAATAAAAAGTGGCAATAAACAGATTTATACAAAGCAGAAGTAGTGGCTTGTGCCTGTAATTCCCGCCTTCCAAGAGCTGATGCCAGATGCTTGCTTTAAAGTTCAGACCAGTTGGAGATACAAAGCAAGATCCTCTCTTAAAACAAATAAACAAAATGTCCACATATATTCAGACTTGAGGACATAAATCCGAGGTATCCCCATCTCTGATGGGTCATAAATAAGCAGTCTTCTAGAATGGTTGAGTGTGTTTGCTCATGGGTGGGAGCAGCCTGGTCTCACAATCTGGGGAATGGGTAATGTGACCTGACCCTGAGGCACTGGACGGTCTGGGGACGCACCTTATGGATGAGGCCTCATTCCACAGTTGTACTTGACCCTTGAATATAATAACTGTACTTTGTATATTCAGAGTTGCTTTGGAGAAGCATCTCTTTATAGCATCTTTTAAAGGCAGGGCTATGAAATAAACTTTCAAGGGAGGATGGAGCCAGGAATGATGGTAGTACACTCCTGTAATCCCAGAATTTGTATGGATAAGGCAAGATTTTTGCCAATATGGGATTCATAGTGAGATACATACCAGCTTGGACCTAAAGTCATATCCTGTTTAAAACAAAACAAAACAACAACAACAAAAAGTCAAAATGGAGTTCGTCATGATGGTGCATGCCCTTAATCCCAGAACTTCAGAGGCAGAGGCAAGTGGATCTCTGTGAGTTTGAGGTCAATCTGGTCTAGAGAGTGAGTTTTAGGACAGCCAAGGCTACACAGAAAACTCTGTATTGAAAAATAAATAAATAAATGAGAGATAGTAGAGATACTATAGCAAGATAGATGATAGGTAGACAGACAGATAGACAGACAGACAGGCAGACAGACAGATAGGTGATAGAGAGAGAATGAGTTAGATGGATATATAGGTGATAATAAATAGATGACAGACAGGTGATAGAGGAGAGATAGATAGATAGATAGATAGATAGATAGATGCTAAATAGATGATGGATAGATGGATGGATGGATGGATAGATAGATAGATAGATAGATAGATAGATAGATAAGATAGATAAGTTAGATAGATGATGGATGGATGGATAGAAGAGGGTCTGTGCCTTACAAAGAAGACCTATTTCCATTTGACTCCAAACTAAACACCATAAGAACACACTATAAACCTCTCCTTTCTTGTCATTTAAGGCTGCTGAATCCTTAGGCAGTCTGTTTGGGGATGTAGCACCCTGACCCAGTGGCTTGGTTTCCTCTGCCTTTCTTAGTAAGCCAGGAGGGGGCTGTGGAAGAGACACAGAAGCCAGCTGAAGCATAGCTGTAGGCAAGTGGGGTTAGAGGAGGTTCGGATCTGGGGAAGAAGGTTCTAGACCGGTGAGTTCTCTTGTGGAAGAGGGTAGGTGGACTGGGAAGAAGTTCTATTAACTAAGTTAATAGAAACAGTGGTAATCTCACAGCTGCTTAACTTGACCTTTGGAATTTATTAACATACATGCAGGAAGCTGACATTCTAAGAGGAGAGCTAAGTCTTCTTCAACAAAATGATTTGGGGTAGGTGGGTTGGGGTGTCCATTTATCATCAGATCCAGCCATGATGTGGGAAGGGAATAAGACATGCCCCTGTGTAAGTATCTCCTGCTGTCTGTCCCTCAAATATCTGGGCATCCATTGTTCCAGCTGTTATGTGGACCTTCTCACACAGCCCCCTCTGCCTTTTGCTTTTCTTTGTTCTAAATTTTCCTGAAAATTAGCCCCCGAGAGGGGCCAGCAGGAGCTACCCTGGCTGGACAGCCTGCCTCTACTTTCTCTTAATCAGAAGGTGGTGAAGATAAGAGGTATGGCCACCCGCCCTGCCCTGCCCTAGTGGAGTCTTGGTGGAGCCATGCCGACTTTGTTGGCTGAGGGGACAGCTGGCCAGTGTCTGGCAAGAACAATAAGGAAGAGGGACCGCAGAGGTGGATCAAACAGGTCATGCATGCTCTGACCAGCAGGACTCATTCAATGATTGATTGCTCAACTCTTCCCCTTCCTCTAGTCCAAGGGACAAAAAGGTCAGGGTTCTGTTACAGCGTTCTCCTTCAGTCCCACAGATCCCCTCATTATAGCTGTGGGGTCTCTGTGGATTGCTGCAGTACATATCTGACTGCAGGTCCCCTCACAATAGCTGTGGGGTCTCCGTGGAGAGCCATGGAGTCTCGGTGGAGAGCTGAAGCACATACTCCCTGTGCTTTTCAAAATTGCACCTTTCCCAGGAAGGAAAGGACCACCTTGCTTTAGCAGCCGGTTTGGTACCCATTCTGTGTTAGGAGGATGGATATAGACAGTTGGACCAGAAATGGTTCCCAGGCCCTATGAAACCGGACTCACAATTCCACAGAAAATCTGTGCCAGGCCAAAGCAAGAGCTCTTCCTTGTGGGGCCTCAGTGAAGGGCTTGGGTGTTTGCCAGGTGAAAGGTTCAGCATTTAGAAGGCATTGCATCTGCAGGCAGAAGGCGTTCAGCAGCCCTCTGAGTGATCATTTGGAGGAGGGGGAGATATTATGCCAATTAAGTCAAGACAATGGTGTCTTGTTCCCCTTGCATGAACCCTGATGAAATTGCTTGTCCAGGGGAAGGAAAGTATTTCATTATTGCACCTTTGAAAAGGGATAATCCTCCCTGTATTTCCTTTCGGGGAGGGGGTGTCTTTGTTCTGCCGTCTCTGATCCGCACTAGCGCTCCGTGTTAGTTTCGGGGGAAGAATGTGGTAAGGGTTTTTGTTTTGTTTTGAAGTGTATGATTAAATGATGAAACTTAGGAAAGAGGGACCCATCTCAAGTATTCTGGAATTCATAAACCAGGGGGCATAACTGGGGTGATCTCCTGAGGATTTCAGGCTGAGGTCAGTAACACCAAAATCTCACCTGCTTCCACCTGGGTGGTGGAAGGGTTCCTAGGGGTATGGGTGGGGTCTTGAATGAGCGTTTATACCTGGGCTGCAGTGGAGCCTTTACACACACCTGAGTGGATATTTAAATATTTAAAAAAAAAATAATGCTTTTTACTTTTACTTTTTTTGAGATTTGATTTTTTTTTTTTTTTAATTTCATGGGTGTTTTTCTGCGTGTGTGTCTGTGTGCCACATAGGTGCAGTGTCTGGGAAGGGTGTCGGACCCCCTGGAGCTAGAATTTTGGATAGGTATGAGCCACCACGTGAATGCTGGGAACTGAACCAAGGCCCTATGCATGAATAGCAAGTGCTCTTAGCTGTGGTGCCATCTCTCCAACCCCAGAATTAGCTTTCTAACGGCGAAAGTTCTTTGAGATGAAGAGACACAGAATTCTGCAAGTCTCCAGAGTCACTGCCTTCACAGCCTTCAGTACCTTAGTGACAGTGTCCCTAGAAATCTGTCATCTGTGTCTGTCGGTCTGTCTTATCTGTTGACCGCCATCCAACCATCAGCATTACAGACTGCTTTGCACTTTGTTGTAACATTTATCCTTTCAATACACGGCACCAAACATGCACTGGATCATCTTCTAAAACAATAATAACACCAAAAGAGGCAAGGTAGGGTCCATGAGACGGCCTGGAGGACCTGAGTTTAATCCCTGGATTCCCCAGGTGCAGGAGGGGGCCGCCTCCTGAGAGCTGTCCTCTAATTTCTATGCCTGAACCATGGAACAGACTTGTCTGGACACACACACACACACACACACACACACACACACACACAAACAGGGACATGGATGTTTGATGTGAGACCTACAGGATATCGTTCAAGTCAAATAAATATGGTAAGAACAAACACCTTTTCGTGAATTCAGTGGAGTTTGCTCTGTGTGTCTCTTGTGTTCCTAAGATAACCCACTGGAAGAAGAAAACTCTTCATTAGAGCAGGGTGGTGATTTTGTAATGTTTAGTGGTTAGAAACACAGTTTCATGTTGGATGTGTGGGCAAATGCTTGTAATCCCAGTACTTAGGAGGTTAGGTTAGGAGGATCAGGAGTTCAAGGTCATCTTTGGCTACGTGGTGAATAAGCAAGGTGGGGTAGATGGGGTGGGGGGGATACAGGATGCTCTATTTAAAACAAATAAGCAACAACAAAACCAGGGCTGGTGAGATGGTGTACTGGCTAGTTTTGTGTGTCAACTTGACACAGGCCGGAGTTATCATAGGAAAAGGAGCTTCAGTTGGGGAAGTGCCTCCATGAGATCCAGCTGTGGGGCATTTTCTCAATTAGTGATCAAGTGAGGGAGGGCCCCTTGTGGGTGGTACCATCTCTGGGCTGATATTCTTGGGTTCTATAAGAGAGCAGGCTGAGCAAGCCAGGGGAAGCAAGCCAGTAAGTAACATCCCTCCATGGCCTCTGCATCAGCTCCTGCTTCCTGACCTGCTTGAGTTCCAGTCCTGACTTCCTTTGGTAATGAACAGCTGTGTGGAAGTGTAAGCTCAATAAACCCTTTCTTCCCCAACTTGCATCTTGGTCATGATGTTTGTGCAGGAATAGAAACCCTGACTAAGACAGATGGCTCAGTAGGCAAGGCAGTTGTTGCCAAGCCTGACAACCTAAGTTCAAGCCCTCCAGGACCTACATGATAGAAAGAGAGAATTAACTCCTGCACTGCACACACGCACACACACACACGCACACACACACACACACACACACACACACAAAATGTTATTTTACAAATGTGAGTACCATAATAAGACAGGAAGAAAGGAAAGAAGGAAAAAGGGAAGGATGGAGAAAGTCAAAAGGAAGGGGAAAACGCAGTTTTCTAATTTCTACGTTTAGCTATGAATGTCTCTCTCTGTGTGTATCTTTGACACAGGGTGTCTTTGTAGCTCAGGCTGGTGATCCTCCTGCCTCAGTCTCCCGAGTGCTGGAATTATTGATCCTTTAAAGAAAGTGTGCTTTACCATTGTGGCAATGAAAAGTTTCCTGATTTTATTTTGTTATTATTGTTTGTTTGGTTGGTTTTTTGAGACAGGGTTTCTCTGTGTAGCCCTGGCTGTCTTGGAACACACTCTGTAGACCAGGCTGGCCTTGAACACAGAAATTCACCTGACTCTGCCTCCCAAGTGCTGGGATTAAATGTGTGCACTATTTATTGTTTTTGTTTTTTGGGTTTTTTTTTTTTGTTTTTTCAAGACAGGGTTTCTCTGTGTAGCCCTGGCTGTCCTGGAACTCACTCTGTAGACCAGGCTGTCCTGGGACTCAGAAATCCGCCTGCCTCTGCCTCCCAAGTGCTGGGATTACAGGCGTGCGCCACCACGCCCGGCTATTGTTATTTTTAAACAGGGTTTTGCTCAAGCTGGCCTCAGACTTGCTAGGTAGCTCAGGGTGACTTTGAACTCCTGGTCTTCTAGTCTCTACCTCTAAGTATTGGTATTACAGGATACACTACTACACCCTGAATTCTGTTTGTTTGCTTGCTTATTTAAGACAGCCCAAGCTGGCTTTGAATTCACTATATAGCCTAGGTTAGCTTCAAACTCAAAGAAATCCTATCTCAGTTTCCCAGGCACTGGGATTACAAATCTGAGCAGCCATTTCTCCTCTCCTCTCCTCTCTTCTCCTCTCCTCTCCTCTCCTCTCCTCTCCTCTCCTCTCCTCTCCTCTCCTCTCCTCTCCTCTCCTCTCCTCTCCTCTCCTCTCCTCTCCTCTCCTCTCTTCTCCTCTCTTCTCTTCTCTTCCTCTTCCCCCCTCTCTTCCTGTCTCTCTCCTTTTCTTTCTTACTCCTCTTTCTCCTTCTCCTTTTTCACTATGTCATGTAGTATGTTTTAGAACACCCTATGTAGCCAATAACACCTGTGAAGTTTTCATCCTCCTGCCCGTATGTCCCTAGTGCTGGTTTGAGGCTAGCCTAGGCTACATAGCATGGCTCTGTCTCAAGAAACCAAACTACCACCAATAATAATAGACAACAAACAAAAATCCCTGATCTTTCTCCCCTCAAAAGCTGAGAGATTATTACTGAAGAAGCTGAGTCACAGAGCCTTCTAAGAGAAGAAACCCAGAGGAGCAATATGCCAAGGAACAATATTCCAAGGATGGAACAATATGCCAAGACCTGAAGTGAGATTGTACTTGACAGGAATCTCAAATGCGGCTACAGAGTGCTGAGCAACGGGAGAGCACATACTTACTTGTAATGAACACACATCCTCCTGTATAGTGTAAAATTTTTATTGTTATCATTCTGGGTGGTAGAATTTATTTATTTTCATACAATTTGTAGTTATAGGACAACACGGACCGTTTCTTTCCTTCCACTGAGTGGTCCTAGGCACCGAACGCCAGTCTACGAGTCTTGGCGTGTTCCTTTACCCACTGAGGCATCTAACCAGCCTTGACATCCCACATACTTGATTAAAAGACTTTGCTGCTCTTGTTTATTTGGTTTTGTTTTGCTTTTGAGGTAGGATCTCACCTACATTGCCCTAAACGGTCTAGAACTTATAAGATAGCCTAGGCCAGCCTCTAATTTGTCCCAGTTTTCCAACCTCTGCCTCCCCAGTGTGGGGATTACAGGAAAGTGTCTCTACCTCTGCTTTCCCTAGTGCACTTGAAGTCATCTGGAGTGTCTTAGAACTCTGTAAGAATGTCAACTCTGTTGACAGGTGCTGTCCTAAACAGTCTAGGGGCAAAGGAAACAAGTCCGTACAAGCCTTCAATCTCTAAACTGTAGAATCCAAGGATGGGGAACTTGCTGGATGCAATTGTCTGTAGTTTATCCTGGTCTATAGAAAAGTCTACAAAGATAAGGCCTTTCCTGTCTGCTTTTTTCTGGTTGAAATCTCTTCTAAGGGAGTCTGAAGTAAGAACATTTGCAACAATGTCCAGAAACTTGCCTTTGTGCTGGACTGCAGGCAGGTAGTTGGTGATTGAATATTCCAAGGGTGGGCCCTGAGATATGCAAACCTCAATCCCAAAGGAGATATGCTTATCAAGGAGGACTCTCCTGCTTCCCAGAGGAAGTGGGGTCTAGCAAGTGGGGGATGGTTTGGCGGTTCCTAAGAAAGGGAAAGACCTTGGTTTACATCCGGAGGCCCAATTCAAGGGCCATGGTATGACAGAGTTAATTCTAGAGGCCAAGGCAGGGTGTAAACTGGGCTGGAAGGGAGACCATCACCATAGACCAAGATAGCTCAAAGATAAGGGAACTTAATCTTGATAGAATTTCCGGGGATGTTCTTCTTTTGGCCACACACAATCCTCCTACCAAGGTGCTCTAAAGTGAGATCTGGCCATCTTTACTGTATTTCTTTTTGGATTTACTTATTTTTTATGTGTATGCATTAGTGTTTTGCCTGCATTATGTAAGTTACCACATGTGTGCCTAGTGCCCAGAGGGTCAAAAGAAGGTATGTGATATCCTTGAATTGGAGTTGTTATAGACAGTGTGAGCTACCATATAGTCCGGGGAATTCAATCCAGGTCTTCTGCAAGAGAAGCCAGTGCTTATAACTGCTGAGCCATCTCTCTAGCCTGTTTTCTTTGTTTACTTTTACGAAGTAAGATCACATTTTGTATCCCTGAACTCACAACACAGTCTTCTGGGTGCTAAAGTTATAGGCAAGTACCATCATGCCCAATTTGTGAT